>CAJHNH020002223.1:355000-772500 GCA_905116865.2 Candidula unifasciata | reverse complement strand
TCTTCTTCTTCTTCTTCTTCTTCTTCTCCTTCTTCTTCTTCTTCTTCTTCTTCTTCTTCTTCTTCTTCTCCTTCTTCTTCTCCTTCTTCTTATTCTTGATCTTCTTATTCTTGATCTTCTCCTTCTTCTTCTTCTTCTTCTTATTCTTCTTCTTCTTCTTCTTCTTCTTCTTCTTCTTCTTCTTCTTCTTCTTCTTCTTCTTCTTCTTCTTCTTCTTCTTCTTCTTCTTCTTCTTCTTCTTCTTCTTCTTCTTTTTCTTCTTCTTCTTCTTCTTCTTCTTCTTCTTCTTCTTCTTCTATTTCTTATTATTATTGTTATTATTATTATTATTATTATTATTCTTTATCTTCTTTTTTTCCTTCTTTTTCTTCTTCTTCTTCTTCTTCTTCTTCTTCTTCTTCTTCTTCTTCTTCTTCTTCTTCTTCTTCTTCTTCTTCTTCTTCTTCTTCTTCTTCTTTTTTCTTCTCTTTCCGTCTCCTTTTCTTCTTCTGTCTTCAGTCTTGTCTCAGCGGAGCTAAGAACCTGAAACTCTTTTCGAGTCTTGCTTGTGATTGCCTGTGTTTTGCAAATCGAGTTTTAATTTTCTAGCCAGGACCTCGGCTTTTGGGTCGCTGCCTTATAGTCTCTGCCATCTGGAAGAACTCCAGAGATGATACAGAAACTTGCAGTAGCCTTTAACTGAAAGAACACATCGAAGGATGCACACCACTGAAACATAAAATTAAAGCAGACATCGCGTTGGCTAAGTGGTTGAGCTTTTGCCTCGTGATCTGACGGTCGTGGGTTTATTTCACTGACAGCGTCTTTCGGTTCATAGTAGCAATATTTACAGATGTCGGGATTATTGCTAGCGTTACGGAGTTCATGGTTTGTGCGACGCTGTTGATAGGAGACTAGTCGTTCTGCAGAGAGAGAGAGAGAGGGAGAGAGAGGAAGAGAGAGAGAGCAAACATAATGAGGGTTTAGTACCGCTTTCAGGAGGAAGAAACGAAATATAAGTCCTTTTTTCTCCGTGTTAGTTGGGCGTGTACACTTTTGGTTGGGGGGGGGGGTGGGGGTAGATCCGCTGCCCCCACCAAGCATGTCGTAAAGGACGAAAAAATAGGAGGTTGCTAAATCAGATCTGTTGATATCGCAGCCTTGCTGTGAGTTACAACGTAACACACCACCCACTTGTTTATAGTTGAACGCACGAAGACGAAGAAATTATCTCTACTGAACACCAGATACAATAAAGACAGAAAGGGCGGCCGTTGCAAACCTTCATCAACAAATAACAAGTAATAAAACGAAAAACCCCGCTAGACCGAAACGACAAGTGATTTTAAGTCAGTCGAGCACTCGACAAGCCTGCTGTGTTGTATTTTGCTTGTTTATTTTATTTCCTTTACCAGATTAATTTTTCTTCCTCCTGTCTGGTAGCTCTGTCTGCAATTTTAATTTTCATTGAAAAGTACTGACGAAAACTTCCAGTTTTGCCTGGGACTTTGTTTTGTCGAATGTTCGATTCGTATTTTATGTTTACCATCTTATACTAAAGCTTTAAAGAAAATAATTCTTGGTAAATACTTTGATGTTAAGAGTGATTAATGTTGTGAAAATAAACTTAATTTGTTTCTGTACCCGTTTTATATTTTGAAAATAGAACACAGGAATCACAGTAACTGTAATCTGGCGTCTAGGGAAATAATAGTGTCTGGTTATAGAATGTTGACTGAATTTATCACAGCAGGAGTATCTCGCGACCAGTCTAGTTCATGACCAGTCTATAGCTCACGGCCAGTCTAGCTCACGACCAGTCTAACTCACGGCCAATCTAGTTCACGACCAGTCTAGTCCACGACCAGTCTAGCTCACGATCAGTCTTGCTCACGGCCAGTCTAGTTCATGGCCAATCTAGTTCACGGCCAATCTAGTTCACGGCCAGTCTAGTCCACAGCCAGTCTAGCTCACGGCCAATCTGTTCCACGACCAGTCTAGCTCACGGCCAATCTTGTTCACGGCCAGTCTAGCAGTTCACGGCCAATCTAGCTCACGGCCAATCTAGTTCACGGCCAGTCTAGTTCACGGCCAGTCTAGCTCATGACCAGTCTAGCTCAAGGCCAGTCTAGCTCACGGCCAATCTAGTTCACGGCTAGTCTGATTCAAGGCCAGACTAGCTCACGGCCAATCTAGTTCACGGCCAGTCTAATTCACGGCCAGTCTAGCTCACGGCCAGTCTAGCTCACGGATAATCTAGCTAACCGCCAATCTAGTTCACGGCCAATCTAGCTATTTGCCAATCTTGTTCACGGCCAATCTAGTTCGCAGATCAAGTTCACGGGCAGTCTATTTCACTGCCAATCTAGCTCGCTGCCAATCTAGTTCACGGCCAGTCTAGCTCACGGCCTATCTATTTCACAGTCAGTCTAACTCACGGCCAGTCTAGCTCACGGCCAATCTAGCTCACAGCCAGTGTAGCTGACGGCCAGTCTTCATTGATATCTGCATCTCTTCAAGTCCTGAAATAGCACTTATTGTATATTTCCTAGTACTGCGGAACATATTAATGATAGTAGTTTGTCTTATTTGTCATACTTCTGGTTAGTTGTCTGGATGTAATTTTTTTTTTTTTTTCCTTAATTTTTTTTTAGTTCCCACTTGTTGATTGTGTTTGTCTTGCTGTCTAGTGGGAAGCTTATGAGCATTGTCGCAATATTTGAAAGTTAAGTAAAGGACCAGTGAAATGCTTGGGACGCGTCAGACTTGTTTTTTTTTTTTTTAATTGACCAACAGTCACAGGATTTAAGTGACACCTTGTGTAGGAGTCGGCTCTGTGGCTAAGTCGATGCGAACGCTTCGTAATGCCAGGATGCTGGGTTCGATCCCAGCTGCGGGCCATGTGCCTAGCGTTGGTTTCGACAGTGGTATCAAGAAAGCCGACCGTCCAGCGGCATTGGCAAACTACTGGACGTAAATTTGCCTAGAAAAACCACACAACAGGCAGGGGCTGTTGGGGTTGGTTCTGCAACGTTCTGTAAACGATACGCAACTAAACTCAACCTTGTGTAGGACAGTGTAATATAAATCGGTCGAGATTCTGCCCCAATACATGGCTGTTGTCGGGGGCCCTATTGTAACCTAACGGCTGAACGGGGTTTCTGAGACTTGTGCTCTAGTGTTTCTGTTCTGAATTGTGGCTCTTTGTGCCATCAGGTGCTGGTCGCTTGTTGTGCAGTCTTGATGTGGTTGAACGTCACTTATTCGGGTCAGTGCACAAGACGGGAGATCTGGCGAGAAACCGATTTTCTTCCAGACAGGCTGTGATGAGAGCAAAAGACCTGCAACATGATGAGGATGACTCGGCACTCAATTTGTGATGCAGTCATCACGCCGGCAGTGGAACGGTGCTCACAGAATACTAGCTTGCGCATTAAGATGTTAACAGGGTTGTACTTTTTCTAGGCAGACTCCTGAGTGACTGACTGACTGACTTTTTACCCCACCAGGACATCACACAAGCGATAAACACCCGATGACACAATGTGCTACCATGTGGGTGAGGATCACCGTGGAGAGGTCCCGGAAACCGCGTTCAGCCTTTAGGCCACATTTATGGCCAGGCTATATTGCGGCCCCTGGCCAAAGCCAGAGTGGGGCTTCAAATAACAAAAAATTTTATCCTAAAAAGGACGAGAAAATAGACTCCTGAGTTCCCTTTGTGGATATATATACGTGTGGGTGTGTGTGTGTATAAAAATACGTAGACGTGAATTCCCACATGGTGACTTGTATGTTGTATGTGTATATGTGTGCGATTTTTCATTTATATAAATGTGTGTGTGTGTGTGTGTGTAATTGTGCATATAAGTCTGTTTAATATTGAATGTTGAATAAGGATTTGACATCACAGCACTCGGGATACCCCCATAAGCGACCCGTTCCCATCTTTAGCAGCAAGCGAAGAGTTGAAATTCCAATGGTGCCAGTAACCGTGTGATTGTATATCCGTCTCGCCTTTTCCCTGAGTGTCGAGTGTCGGCCATATCCCCTTGTAACTCCTCGCAGTGCCATTCTCCTCAGACCGTAATGATCTTTCTGTTTCTCGGCACTGTTTACTCGGTCCTAAAAGGCCATCACAACATCCAGCCTGTCATACATCAGTTCACCACCGAATGGAGCAGAACCAGTCAATCTATCTATCTGCTCATTTCCCAAAACGACTGCAGAACCTGTTTATATATGTGTTTGGGTGTATATATTGCATACCAACCCCCTCCCCAAACAACCGTAACTGAGTAACAGAGTACCGGTCTAAGTCATGTGTTGTGATGCCATTAACATTTCTTAGTCAACACAATTAGCACACACACAAATCAGACCACAATTATAGCTGATACTGCTCACAGTAGGCTGAACGTGGTTTGAACTTTTGTTTTGTTTTTCATAAATGGATGGATGGATGGATGGATGGATGGATGGATGGATGGATGGATGGATGGATGGATGGATGGATGGATGGATGGATGGATGGATGGATGGATGGATGGATGGATGGATGGATGGATGGATGGATGGATGGATGGATGGATGGATGGAAGAATGGATGGAAGAATGGATGGATGGATGGATGAATGGATGGATGGAAGGAAAACCAAATGCAACTGGAATGGCCTAATAGTCTTTAACACATAATTGAAAAGAAAGTAAATACAAGGTTTTTTTTTTAAGCAGCAGAAAAACAGAAATATTGGTAATTACAAAGAAAATGAACACTCCAAACTGCAATATTGAAGTTAATAGGACAATCCCTAAGCAAGCTGATAGATTATTTACTTGGGTACCCTGATAACAGCAGATGAAAGATGCATTAAAGTGATTAAATATACAATACCTCAAATAAAGTAAGCATTTCACAAGATCAAGAATATTCTATGCAATCTGTCTTTGTCAACTGAGACGAGAAGGAGAATTATCTGGAGCTAAATTAATCATGTCCTGATATACGGAAATGAATCATGGACAGTTGGTCAGTTAGTAAAATAAAATTATGTGGATGCGGCGGAGATGTGGTTATGTAGTCGAATAATGAGAATACCCTGGATAGATAAAAAGAATAATGAAGTTATCTTGAAAGAAACTGTTTCACGAAGAGAACTAATTGCCCACATTAGAAGAGGACAATCTATTAATTCTACATTCATTGATCTTGTCGTGAGAAGGAGAAAACTGGAGTACATCGTGACATTTCTAAATTTGGAAAAAAAAGGGGGGGGGGGAGGGGTGAGGTAGATATAGACCGAGACAGAATATTCTGAACGGTGAACAGTTTTCATCATAGCACCGGTGATCATCAGTATCAGAACTAATTAAAAGTACAAGAGGCAGAAGGTTGTGGATAGATATGACTACCAACGCCTCTTGGCATGGACAATAAGACGTGTTTAACTGGAGATCTAGATTTAATTAAAGAGAGACCTTATATATCAAACTACAAATACACATATCGCTTTGCTGCAAGATCTGAACTGCAAACACATCAGTGGAGTGATAATATTCAGACAGAGCTAAACCAAGGCCGTCTTCAATATAGGCCAAGTAGCCTTTCTGGTCAGCTGGAATGTGTGGGCTAGGCTAAGAGCTAAGCTAACACGTTGTGCTGAAAATGAAAAGTGGACCTGCGAAATCTTACGTGTGTAATTGCCTTGCTTTCTATTTACATTTTTTTTAAAGGGGCTGTTGTAAAGTGCTTAGTGTTATTAGCTGTGCCTGTGGAATTATGATGAATGTGTGAGTATGTTTAAATTTTTTCGGATGCTGTGTTAAGACAAAGATGGCTAAAATTAGTTTCAGGTAAAAATTGTAAACCTGGGAAAACCAGCGAAAAACAGTCCTTTTAACTGAAACAAACATACAAGTGTAATCGCCAACTGCAAATAGGAGGTAGGTGGCGTGCAAGTCTGGAGACGGATAATATCTGCAGTAATGAATCTCAAGGGCTCGGAATGTTGAAGGGGATGACCAAATCATATAGGATATTAAGGAGCTGCCGGAGATTGTAGATTCCTGTAAATTGATATAAGGTTTATGCTCCAACAAAGAGTGAAGAGCAGAGGAAGAAATTGATAAAATAGATGTAACGGGACTAAAAAGATCGCATTGTGTGTCAGTTAAAATAACAACTGCTGCTGTAGCTTTTTCTTATTCTTGCACGTTCATCTTTAAAAGGGCGCTTTACACGGTGTGTTGTGGTTAACGGCTAAGCTGTGAAATTGCTACTTTACACCCAACACATCGGATTTAGACAAATCCTTAATTAGTCGCATTCTGCGACCTTCCTGCAGGGTTCGTACACAGGAACTGTTTAAAGAAAAGTAGAGGAATGTCCTCGGTAACTGACTAGTGTTACAGGATGGCCTAATTGCTCCGTGAACAGATAAGGACGGCGATACTGCAGGAAAGGTGCGATATCTTGGAGACGTCACATCTACTAGGTCACAGGTTATGATAAACTCTGGTAGTTTTGCCATGTGTATCTACAAATGCGGGTTTCATTCTCCAGTGTGTCAGTATAAGAGATACATCGGTTGGTTGATTGGTTGCTTGGTTGGTTGGTTGATTATATTGTTGGTTGGTTGGTTGGATGGTTGGTGGGTTGTTTGATTAGATGGTTGGTTGGATAGTTGGTTGGTTGATTGGATGGTTTGTTGGTGTATTTGATGGTTAGTTGGTTGGTTGGTCGGTTGGTTGGTTGATTGGATGGTTGGTTTCTTGGCTGGTTGATTAGTTAGTTGGCTTGGTGGTTATTTGGTTACTTGTCGCAAAGTATCTAAATCAGGTGATGGTACTCACTACAAAACGTCCAAAGAAAGTGCTGATACTCACAACAAAGTATCTAAACAAAGTGATGATACTCACCACAAAATGTGGGTACTCACCACAAAGTGTTTAAACAAAGTCCTGGTACTCACCACAAAGTATCTAATCAAAGTGCTTTTACTCACTACAAAGTGTCTAAACAAAGTGCTTGCACTCGCCACACAGTATCTAAACAAAGTGCTTGCACTCACCACAAAGTGTAGAAACAAAATGTCGGTACTCACCACGAAGTATCTAAACAAACCGCTGGTACTGGCCACAAAGTGTCTATTACAGTAGCGCTGAAAAAAATTAATGCCTTTACAAGGTGCCGGTACTGCTTACTGTTACGTGCTGCGAGAATAAAAAGCCAAGCCTAGAGAGTGCCAAATATGGGTCTAGCACCACATGCCTTGTGCGTAGTGGCGTGAAAATAGTTCTTTAACGTACAACACTAGTAATGGAGACCGCCCTGATTTAGCGGCTAGACGTTCGCCTGCGAAACAGAAGGACGTGGGTTCGGGTCCTAATTAAACCGTACTTTAAAAAAAAAAAAAAAACCTTGGTTTCCAGATCACTCAGCCTTGAGTGGTTACCATGTATCGTCCTGGGAAGTAAAGGCGGTCGCACTTTGGCAGAATCCTCGCAAGTGGAACGCCAATCAACTGCCAACTGTATTATTTTCTATGCTGGGCTCAAGCCTCTTGCGGTCACGAATCCCATTTTCAACATTTTGACACCTGAAAAACTGAAGTAGCTGTGATCTGGCCGAAAGGTTTAGAACGCTGGGTTTTCAAGCCCTGGAAGCAGGTTCGAATCCTCAGTAAGGTTAGGGATTTTTTTTTTTTTTTTCAACTGGGGGCAAAAATAAATTTCTAACCTGCACAGTCTGTGGCCACAACGCTAGCAATACGGCCCTAAATAAATCATCAGGCTCAAAGAACTCCATGTCTACACTGCGAAAGTGAAATTTACAGGTAGCAATGGCAAAATAGCCGTGTTGTGCTTTATAACTTTTTTTTTCTTGCGCTATTTGAAAGTGAATAATACACTTATGTACAAATCCGGATTCCTTTCAGCACCCCTCTAAGAAATAAGCTTGGCCAGATTTATATGGCAACTCGGGGCAAGATTTACGCATTTGTAACTTTCAGCATTCGTGGAATTCTACCCCCCTTTATTGTTTTTCAAACAAGTCAGCGGTTGGTGGTTCTTGAAATAATTTCCTCAAGGTGCGGATGTGAGTACCTGTTCGCACTTTGACGCGTCTGGCACGAGCAGGCATTTCTGCCAAAACTTGTATTTTCTTAGGAACGAAATATCACAGCAGGCGTTCGTTTTTATGGGAGTTTGCGGAGAAAGTTTGGCCAAACAAGCTTTTATTTTATAAATATTCGTCAGCATAAAGGAAGTACGAGCCGTTTCAATATATTCATTCAGCTTGAAGCAAGGGCAATATTCATGGGCAGTTATAGGTTGAGATATTAGGATAATACACGATGTAGTATCAAAGATATATACTGGATATGGCAAATGCTATCTTGGGTTATTCAGTTTAAAGATTGTTATGAAACATTATGAGCGTCTCTCCGCCATAGTCTACTCTTCTTCTTCTTCTTCTTCTTCTTCTTCTTCTTCTTCTTCTTCTTCTTCTTCTTCTTCTTCTTCTTCTTCTTTTTTTTTTTTCTTCTTCCTATTCCTATTCTTCTTCTTCATTTTCTTCTTCTTCTTCTTCTTCTTCTTCTTCTTTTTCTTCTTCCTCTTTTTCTTCTTTTTTTCTTCTTCTTCTTCCTCCTCATTCCCTTCTTCTTCTTCTTCTTCTTTTTCTTCTTCTTTTTCTTCTTCTTCTTCGTTATATTATTATTACTGTTATTATCATTACTATTATATATATATATATATATATATATATATATATATATATATATATATATATATATATATATATATATATATGTTCTTTATCCCCGAATGGAGCATAGGCCCTAAAATAACGTCCACCTATTCATAATTTTCTGTGCTAACCATGTACCTCACCCCATTTCCTCCCCTGCTTTTCTCTGTCAGCTTTTTCTAAGGCCGCTTCTTATCCATTCGCTGATCTTTTTCTATCTTCCTGGCTTTTTTTTTCCCTTTTAAGCTTGTTTGTAGTTTCTTAGGTTTTGTGACTAAATTGAGGTATTTATATATTTTTAAACTGGATGCGTCAGCCTACCCGGGGGTGGTAGTTGTTTTCACGATTGTGATGAATGGGGCAGTAGCAGCAGTTGTAATCGTATTAGAAGTGGTGATGGTGGCATCGTTACGGGGTAGAAGCGGCGACAGCAACAGTAGTAGTAGTTGCAGCAGCAGCAAAAGTAGCAATAGGTGTAGTAGAATTAGCTGTAGTAGTAGTAGTAAAATAAGTAGTATTAGTAGTAGTAGTTGTTGTTGTAAAAGTAGTTGTAGTAGTAGTAGTAGTAGTAGTAGTAGTAGTAGTAGTAGCAGCAGCAGAAGTAGTAGAAGTTTTAGTAGCAGTAGTAGTATTAGCAACAGCAGCAGCAGTAGCAGCAGCAGTAGTAGTTGTTGTTATTGTTGTAGTTGTAGTGGTGGTGGTGGTGGTGGTAGTAGTAGTAGTAGCAGCAGCAGCAGCAGCAGCAGCAGTAGTAGTAGTAGTAGTAGTAGTAGTAGTAGTAGTAGTAGTAGTAGTAGTAGTAGTAGTAGTAGTAGTAGTAGTAGTAGTAGTAGTAGTAGTAGTAGTAGTAGTAGTAAGTATTAACGATTGTTTTACTGTGGCATCTGTATTATAATAATGGTTTTGTAATTTATTATTATATAATATTATTTTAGTAACAGTGATTTTTCCATTTATTATTATATAATATTATTTTAGTAACAGTGATTTTTCCAAAGAGCGGGCCCTACTTAATTACACGTATACGTTTCGCGCCATAAGAAGTCAGTCACTCGCTGTGGGCAAATGGGATAGAATTGTAAACATTTCTGAAGATTTATCATTCATTCCAATTTCCAATTCCAATTGTTCAACAAAAATTCCAAACTTGATCCTCCATTCATTCTACCAACTCCCCCTTTTAAATTGGAAAGAGTTGTCAAGCATAGACTACATCTTTAATCTATCTACAGTCCGAGCGCGCACAGGGAGTGGCGTAGACGTTATGGGTAAGCAGATCCCTGGTTCGCCTGCTCCTGGGTTCGTCTGCTGTCATAAGTTAACTTGTATGGAGTTGTAGCGGAAGAAAAGGGGGAGGCGGCGAATGTGCGGCAGGGGCGCTGTTTCAAAGAAACCATTAACGGTGCTCAGTCCCTATAATAAGGCCTCAAGGGGCACAAGTAAAGTAAAGGACTCTTCACAAGGCGTATGGGGCATATAGGGCTAGACTTTGATTTTAAAGACCAATCGGCACTTAGTGGGTGATGTAATCAGCATCACGCCGACCGCCCTTGTACAGTCCACTGTAATAAAGGTTAGTTGCGTATCTTAACCGGACGTTGCAGAACCAATCCCAGCAGCCCCTAGGTAAATTTACGTCCAGTAGTTTGCTATTGCCTCTGGACTGTCGGCCCCCTGATAGCACTGTCAAAACCAACGCAAGGCGCATAGCCCGCAGCTGGGATCGGAAACGCCCCCCCCCCCCCCCCCCCCGGCATTCCGAAGCGTTCGCATCGAGTTAGCCACAGAGCCGAGCCACTATAATACAATTCTTAAAAATAGAGCTTCTATAGATGGTTTAAAAAAGTACCCAGGAACCATGAGTTGTTCGGTACTATGGATATCGCAACCCTTCGGCCTTGATTCCATGCTAGAAACGTAAATCTGGGAGGAATGTGGCTTTTCTGCCTACCCCCGGGCGTGAACCCGGACCACAAGGAGTTCGTCACCCGGTCGCCGCGCAGTACGGTTTAGCCATCTGTGCTAGCGAGCTGGGCTATAGGTGGTAGGGTATGTGTGTGGGGGCTTTACATCCACATTCTAGGCGAAGACCCCCCTCCCCTCCTCCGTCCTTCCCGCTCCCCCGTCCCCCTGAAAATTGTTGAAGTGACTCAGTCCCTGCCCATTCCCCCCCCCCAATAACGGGGCCCCTATCTTTCGGCGCCTATGGTGCGAGGTCGTAAGTTAACATGTTTTGGGGCGCAGGGAGGGAGTGTGAGGCAGAGAAATGATAGTAAAGATTACATACCTGACTTTACCTACTCGCTACTGCCTAACTGGCACCCGACATTCACAAGATAGCTCAGCGCCCTCTTGCGCCCCTGTTTTATCAGGGAAAAATAATATTTGCGAATAGATAATGCAGTCGTATGTGTTGAAATATTGCTGCTAGTGGTACGTGGTAAACTGAAGTTGTAAGTTTTACCGACAAAATGTGCACAACAGGGGGTTTATAAGAACCAGAAGTGCAGCCTACCTGTTTCTTTGAACGTTCCAACCTCTTTATTATTTTGACGCTATAGGAGGTTGTGACTGCTAGAGTTGTGGGTCTCAAACGTCATTGTCTTGCTGCGAGTTTTTCCCTGTGTAAAGAACAGTTGGCTGTGGAAATATATCCACTTTTATTTTAATCACTTCTATTTAAAGAAGCCAGCATTTTTTTTAGAAAGATCTTGGCTCCTAATTCTAATTCCAATTCGTGAGAGAAAAAAAATCCAAACTTGATCCTCTTTCAGCCGCCCGAAGGCCTGCTATATTAAGGAAGGTTTCCTTGCTATCTTATTTGGGTTCCGATTCTTTGTGGTGTGAAGTCACATCTGATATTCTTTTTCTTTGTCTGCTAAGTCCGTTGTAGATTTTGGGGTCCTGAGTCCTGGTTTGGTCTTGTTTGCTTTTCCTCCTATCCCTGTGGGTTTTTGTTGTTTTGCTAATTTATGCTGGTGCTTTAGCTAAGTTTCTTTTTTTTTTTTATTATCTGTTTATAGTGGTCTTATCAATCTTAACCAGGCGTCTTCAGCTTCCATGAGAATTATCTTTAATCTGATGCTTGTCCATAATTCGCTTTCTTAGATCACGTCTGCTTTTATAAAACTACTAACAAATCTCTGTCTCACTTCAGTTAACAAAGGTATTTTCCGTGTGGGTTCCAGAGCCCCATTGTCGGGGAGGGGAACAATAAACCAACCCGCCACCCCTCATAAAAATATTTTGTAGAAATTGACTAACTGGGAGTGGTTTTTTTTTTTAAAACAACAATGCCTCTGCCTAAGAAGCCAGGAACAACAGTCTGCGTGCAAATAAGCCAGATCTGTACAGAGGATGTGGCGCGCAGAGCTCAAGTTCTGGAATAAAACTAAAATCCAGACATGGATGAACAACTAAAACTTTCCGCTGGAGTGTAAAACGTGAGAACGCTATGCCGAAGAAGAAGAAGACAGAGGTATATTACACACAACAGTGAATCCCTTTGGTCATTCGCGGAATAAAATGAATAGGTCCCTGATATCATATAACCCCCCCCCCCCCCCCCCCCCCACCCCCACTTAAAAAATCCTCTTTAGATTTAGAAAGCAGTCTTTTTCCAATTCCGATATTTGTAAATTGTAATAAGTTCTTTAATATAACTAGAAGGGTTGTACCCTGGAACCCACAAAGGTATAGAAATAAGTAGGCAAAAACACACTCAGGGAAGGGAACCGGAGAATGAGGTTAAAAGATAGAGAGAAATAAGGAAATAGGGAACTAACAACGAGAGTAAAATTCATACAAGAGACAAAATTGCTGATATAAACAACTTATTTCAGGCGAACGAAAGAAGAAGAAGAAGAAGTGTGCTGCATGCAGTAGCAAAGGATAGGACGAATTGGCATGAAAATTGTTGAGAACCTATGCTCAAAGCGCATTTTTAAACCACGTCAACAGAATGGGAAATAAGAATTCGTTTTGATACCAGCCACCCATCCATTTGTGAAGAAAAAAAAAACAGTTCTTCAGTGTGACTACTAAAATATACTCCGGTTCCGTGGCACACCTTCCAAGATGAGAAGGGTCCTCATATGTGAGCTGATTCGGTTAACCATTTATATAGCACATTCCTCTTCCTCTGGATATGGTAAGAAGTGGTTTGCTGGGAGGGGGGGGGGTGGTGGAAAAGGGGGGGGGGACATCACATTCCATCGGCATCCCCGGCTTTAGTTTATGGTTTATACAACAAATCAACATCAGGGCACAAGGGTATTAACTCATAGGTGCTCAGTTCTACTGCCAACTCAAGTCTGAGTCCGAAGAATCTCAGCGCAGTGCACGAACTTCGTAGCACCGGCGAGGATCCTGAAACACTTTAAGTAGATTTGTAACTCGAAATTTTGCCTGGTAGGCTACTCTTTTCGATTTCCAACTGCCAAGGGATTTGTTAGGGCACAACAATACACACGAGCGTCCGGTTTTACTACCCAGAGACCAAGGGAAATTACTAGAAGTCTATGTGAAAAAAATCTCAACCTTCACCGGGGCCTGAACCTAGAACCTCCAGCACTTGAGACGGACGCTATACTTCGAGACCACTCAGATCCCCGGCTAATTGTGACTTGGCTATGTGCGCCCATATATAGCTTCGAGCACAGTGGCAGGGGAAGTGAGCATACTTTGGATCATTTTTCCAGGCTATGCCGGCGTTGTGGGTAATAAACAGGCAGACAGATTGGCTGGATCTGCACCGTTGATTGGAAATTGATAAATGACAAGGCAGATGTGCTCAAGGCCCTTTAGGAACAAGCAACGGAATCATAGAGAAATGCTTAGCATTGAAAAAAACACGTAGACCACATTATAACCAAAGCCAAGAAAGGTCTCTCCGCAATAAAAGTTATGGGAGCTGCAAACTTGGAGCAACGGCTACTTGTAATGTTGTATCGTGCGTTAGTTCTCTCCACCATTGAATATGCCTAGGCCATCATGACACTCCGCACCACACAGATAACAGACTAGAAAGAATTGAAAACGAGGCAGTGCGTATTATTCTTGGATGTACTCGAGATACCTCCTGTAAATCCATGCGATACCTTTTAGATTTCACTACAGTGGAAAACAGAATCAAGCTATCCAGGGCTGTTGCTTTCCTCAAAGTGAAGTCAGACCATCGATACCCACTTTATGAGAAATTATTCAAGCCCCAAAAAAAATATAGACTAAAACGACGCAAACCTTGAATGGGTCGGGCTGAGAATGCCATCGAACATGTTCGCTGCTTTACTGACATTAATTTTAAAATTGAATGGATAAGTATGCCCCTTTTTCCAAAAATTAATATTACAGTCCCTACCACACTTGATGGAAGCTGTAGAGAGCAGATTCCTGGCATTGTTGACACTATAGTCAGAACACTGATTGACGAAAACACAGATGAAGGTGATGCTGCAGTTTACACAGATGGGTCAGTAATTCGGGGCAAGCGAAGTGCATGGGCATTCACAGTTAGCTCAAGGGGAAAAAACCACCAGGGAGATAAATGGCGCTTTTGCTATTACAACTAGTAACCTTACAATGGAAACTATGGCTGTAACAAGGGCATTAGCATGGCTGGGTACTCAAAAGTTCACACACGTATGCATGCTTAGTGATTCGGTGAATATGATTTTTAAAATCTTAGCTGGATTCATCAGGCTAGAATGGATTGCAACACTAAGCACTTCACGAATATCTGCCCTAACCTTTATCTTTGTGCCAGGTGATGCGGGTGTTCAAGGGAATGAGCGTGCAGACTATTTTGCTGACACTGCGGTTGCTATGGCTTGTCCAGTACTGGACAGATGTGATTTTATCAATGCCATGCGCTGCACTTACCGTACCGAGCATTACGCCAAAGGACATGACTCCGTATCCATGTCTAGACTGATGGACAGGGGGATGTAGCCTGGAGGTGCAAGAAATTAACATTTCAATAAGGGGACAAGACGTTTCATTAACCAACACAGAACAGGCGTCATCAGTTGTGTTACACTTGTGGAGCTCTTGAGGAGGAGATCGGAGCACCTATTGATCTGTCCGAAGTGCTGTGATGATAATCCTTTCTAATCACTAATCACACCCTCCTCCTATTTCTCTTTCTCGCACATCTTATTTTCTTCTTCTTCTTTATGTCCCCTTCTCCCCTTTCCTCCTCTTCCTCCTCCTCTGCATCCTTCCCCTTGTTATCTCTTCCTATAATTACCTCAGCAAAGTGTTTAAAGGAAAGGAGCGGGGAGTCCTGAGAGATGTAAGGATCGTCTGTGTGGTCTTTCTGTTGCGCTGCGTAAGCTCGTCTTCATTTCTCTAAAGTTGTTCTTGGTGCTGTCATTCCATTTTCTTGCGCGGTATTTCCCTTGCTGAGTGCTTATTTTAATTTGTTTAGAGCGTACCTGTTTCTGATAGCGGACACCATCGCATTTTTGTCTGATGACAAAACAGTTTCGCATGTTGCTCTACAATAAATTGCAGACCTGGTTTTATTCATTCGGAAATGTTTTACATATTGAGTTATTCCCTGTCCGCACCCTATAGCGAATTGTGCAAATATATCTATTTTTGTTTAAACTGTCAGTCAAAACGAGAAGCAGAGCTAACCTTCCTTTCAGTAAAACGTAATCACTAATTATACAGTGAACACTGTGGCTAGAATGCCTTCATAAGCATTTAATAAATCAGGGCGATGACATAAAAATGCCATTACTGCCCATGTTTTCCACTTTCGGGATGTAGGCGGAGGAAGCTGGGGTGGGGTGGGGTAACTGGGGGGAGTGGGGGGGGGGGTAAGAGGTTCTTCAATATGACTTTTTTTATCATTACATTTTAGTTTTAAAACAAATAAGTCTACTACAAGACGAAGTCTCCACCTACGCTTGAAATGTCGCCAAAATGCTTAGATCAGTCGATACTCGATTTGTAAGATAGCCGCTCTGACTTCTAAGAACATTTTCTCTTGCATTTTAGGGTCAGCTACTGTATGAATTTTGAAAAATTGTATAGATAAGAATTAGAACCTCTAATCACAAGGCAGTGAAACAAGCCGACAGTATTTAATTGATAATTAGACAGTGACCAGGAAATAGACTATCCAAACAATATCCAGTTGACCAGCAATATACAATAGACGACGAATTCAATAGATTTTTACACAATACAAAGTAGTTTGATGAAATTCTATAGATAATTGCGCAATAGACAGACTGTGTAACTTCAAAAAAATTTTCTTATTTAAAAATTTTTCCTCCGTTAACAAAAATAGTGGCTGACACAAGCCAATCTGGCCTACTTACCTTGTCTCCCATCTCACGGTAATTAAGTTTGACAATTTTTCCATGGGTGTGGTACAACATTCTCAGCCTCGACACGTCTGTGATACTGCTCTGTAGATTGTAGTTTCAGCCTCGAAGATAGCGTTTGACAGCATCTCTAGATTCCTGACATGTTAAAATACCACAAACACAAATGTGGACAAGTATATACTTTGTAAAATAGGCCAGGACTATCGAGCAAATTATCGCTGGCAACTGACTGAAACAGGCGCAGTATTTAGCATGTATGCGAGAAAAGGATGCGTGGAAATCATTACAGAAAGACTCATGTTGGTATCAAAAGGTAACAGGGCAATTTGGGACAATCTGGTATCAAGACACAGAGAGTGTTAGCTGTAATTCTAATAAACTAAAGCAAACAATAAGCAACGTTTTAATTAAACCAGATTATCATTGACCAGTAAAAGCCTCTAAAACCTGATTTTTTAAATCAGATAAAATAAGGTTTACATAAGCTGTATGTATATTTAAATACAATTGGATATAAAAGGTTTTATCCTAAATGGCTTGATCTGTCCTGGCAGAAAGCACCCATACTTCGGCTACAGCAGTGACCTTCGGGAATATCCGTCTGAATTCGTGAACCGAACTGAAACCAGGAACTTCAAAACATCATGAAAACGGCTTAGTGAGTTCACCACAAGTAGTCTCTAAGACGAAAGATTGGGCAAATTTTGAAGATAGACAAGTCTGGTATCATGGCATAGGGATGTGTCTACAGTAGGTAGAATAAACTAACACAAACAAAACTTGTTTCTTTAGATTCAGTATTCAGAACAACACTTTAATTTATTTTACTTTAAATAATCCCACACAATAATTTACAACACTCTTCATGAATTGACAATTTTTTTAAGTGGCCATAGTTTCAAAAACTCATTAAAACAGATGTTTTTTTTTTTTTTTTAAATTGGCCTAGATTACCGAGTGAATCCAGGCTGAAACATGTACCAGAAAATGTGGGAAGGGGCTGTTTGTGCGCGCGCGCACGTGTGTGTGTATATGTGTGTGGAAAAGGGGGGGGGGGTAGGATGTAGCTATACCAGTCACCAAGTGCCCATTGATCTTTTAACCAGTTTAAAGTGAAAATGGTTTTGTAAAATACTTAAATTGTATTGCACAGGATAAAACTGAATAGAAGACCAGACTGCGAGCTTTGGTCGTGATGATGTTGATGATGAGGGTGACGTTGATATTGATGATGGTCATAATGAGGATGTTGATGATGAGGATGACGTTGATATTGATGATGGTCATGATGAGGATGTTGATAATATTAATGATGATGTTGATGATGATGATAATGAAGTAATTTTTTAAGCTTGTTAATTTTTAAATCGTCTTATATATATCATACACAATTTAGGCCACTGCAGATAGCTTCTGGTTTCCTTGATGGAATTTAAAAACAAAAGGGTTTTTATTATCGTTAAATAGCTAGAATATGCTTTTATTGGTAGTAACAGTGGGATAGGTCGGTTGTAGGGAGAGGTGCGAGAGAGAAAGAGGTAGAAAATTACAGCAAATTCGCATACATTGATCGACACTTGACAACACAGAGAAAAGAAGTGGCAATTTAAGAAGCAAACAGTGTAGCAATGCAAATGTACGTTTTAGTAACCTCACTAAAATGGAACTCCTGTCTCCTAAAAAAATACTAAAAAATTGTTCTAATTTTCTATCTCAAGCTTTGTTTTTATACCTTTGTATCTGCAGCTACCTCGTTTAACATGACTCCCAATATCTGTTTGTGTATCTGTGCCCACCATTATACTACTTTGCTTAATTTTATACCGTGCTCTGTCATTTTAACACTTCGTCGCTTTCCTCAATGTCTGCCGCTGCCTCAAAATGTATGAATGTATCTATGTATGTAAGTTGTACCCCACCAGGGCATCAGACAAAGCGATAAACAGCCGGTGACACAAAGTGCCACTATGCGGATGAGGATCACACGTGCAGAGGTCACAGAAACCCCGTTCAACCGTTAGGTCATATTTATGGCTCGTCTATATTTAGCGCACATGGAATAAGCGGGGGGGGGGGGTGCAAATAAGGGAAAATAACGGAAAATTGCATCCAACATGAAGACGGCGTAACTGAGTCAAAATAAACCCCGCTTACCTTTATATCTGGATCTACTCATCAAATACATGCTTTTTTTTAAAGCTCTACATCCTTTACTATTCTGATTGCCTTTATTTACGGCACTAACTTCACTTACATTTATATCTAAATGTTGAATGTTGTATTAAGAATCGACATAGCAGCACTTGGGACACTCCCGTAGGTGCTCCGTCCCCATCTTCAGCAAGCGAAGAGTTCTAATTTCAGTGGCACCAGGAGCTGTTTGATTGTATATCCGTATCATCCTTGCACTGAGTGTTAAACATCAGCTAGATCCCCCGGTAACTCCTTACATCGCCATTCTTCTCAAACCTAATGATCTATCTGCGCATCCGCATTGTTCACTCGTTAAATTTATATCTGACACTAATAATACTTTACTCACCTTCATATCTGACACTATTACTACTTTACTTACCTTTATATCTGACACTAACTATTACTACTTTTACTCACCCTCATATCTGACACTAACTATTACTACTTTTACTCACCCTTATATCTGACACTAACTATTACTACTTTTACTCACCTTTATATCTGACACTAACTATTACTACTTTTACTCACCCTTATATCTGACACCAACTATTACTACTTTTACTCACCTTCATATCTGACACTAATTATTACTACTTTTACTCACCTTCATATCTGACACTAACTATTACTACTTTTACTCACCTTCATATCTGACACTAACTATTACTACTGAACTCACCTTTATATCTGACATTAAATTTTACTACTTTTACTCACCTTCATATTTGACACTAACTATTACTACTGTACTCACCTTTATATCTAACACTAACTATTACTACTGTACTCACCTTTATATCTAACACTAACTATCACTACTGTACTCCCCTTTATATCAGACACTAACTATTACTACTGTACTCACCTTTATATCTGATACTAACTATCACTACTTTACTCCCCCTTATATCTGACACTAACTATTACTACTTTACTCACCTTTATATCTGACACTAACTATTACTACTTTACTCACCTTTATATTTGACACTATCACTACTGTACTTCCCTTTATATCTGACACTAACTATTACTACTGTACTCACCTTTATATCTGACACTAACTATCAGTACTTTACTCACCTTTATATCTGACACTAACTATCACTACTTTACTCACCTTCATATCTGACACTAACTATTACTACTGTACTCACCTTTATGTCTGACACTAACTATTACTACTATACTCACCTTTATATCTGACACTAACTATCAATACTGTACTCCCCTTTATATCTGACACTAACTATTACTACTGTACTCACCTTTTTAGTCTGACACTAACTATTACTACTGTACTCACCTTTTTACCTGACACTAATTATTACTACTGTACTCACATTCACATCTGACACTAACTGTTACTACTTTACTCACCTTTATATCTGACACTAACTATGATTACTGTACTCACATTCATATCTGACACTAACTATTACTACTGTACTCACATTCATATCTGACACTAACTATTACTACTTTACTCACCTTTATATCTGACACTTACTATTACTACTGTACTCACATTCATATCTGACACTAACTATTACTACTGTACTAACCTTTATATCTTGGCCACTAACTATTACTACTTTACTCACCTTTATATATGACACTAACTGTTACTACTGTACTCACATTCATATCTGACTCTGACTAATACTGCTTTGCTCACCTTTATATCTCACTCTAGCTCTCTAATACTATTCTATTTACCTTCACGTACCACCCTAACCTTTCAACCACTACCCATTTACCCAACCCGCTTTATTAAATTGAACTCAGTACCTTTCCTGAATATTTCTTTCCACCTTCAACCTGATTTTTTCCAACCTCCTTGAACCTCATCTTTTTTTTTTTTTTTTTTTTGTCTCTACATCTTTCACCCTCACTTTACCTAAAACCCGGAGAGCAGGTTAAAAGCTGGATATTAAAATGGCGCTGGGTGTATAGTTATCTTCCCCTGAATTCTTCCGTGCTACCACAATCGTGCGCGGATGCTTTATAGATAAACCACCTGATGGTTTCTGCTAGTTTGCCGCGGCTGTTTCAACGTTTCAGCTAGTTTTTAAAAGGGGTAGAAAATTATAGGGAAGAGAAAAAGTAGGTAAGAAAGAACAAATAGTTTTTGTTAGCTTTACAAAATCGATCACAATAAACAAACAAATGACGTTGCGGTTATTAGCCTTCTTCAGCACATTAACAACGACACAGTACACATACACAAATATGCTCTAACTATGAAGTGACTGCATAGGACTCTAATGTACAAAATAAATGAGACTCATCTGAGTCCCTGGCGAAAAAACTTCGTTCAAGACGATGACTAGGACAAGTCGCCTAAATATCACCAAAGCGCGGACTGGTAGCGAAAAATGGGGTCAGTCTGTCTGGGAAATGGGTGGAGTAGACGCCAACATTCACAACAGCGTACACTGAGTGTCTAGGAAAGGAGGGGTTGGCCAATAAGGTGTAACCAGGGTTGGGTTGTCGGGATGACATAGCTAGCACTACATTCGCCTAGGGAGCCGCCGTGTTGTAGCGGGTAGAACGTTCGCCTGTGGATAGAAAGGTCGTGGGTTAAGGTCCTAGCGATACCGGAATTTTTCGGAAATGACCGGCTCCCAGGTCGCCTCAGCCTTCAACGGGTTCCAGGTGAATTCCTGGGAAGTTAAGGTGGTTGGGTTGATGGTGACCACATCACCCACCAAGTACTGATTAGACTATAAAATATTGGTCCTGCCCTATGCGTCTAATACGCATAAAGGCGTGGAAAAGGGTCCTTTACTTTTTTCTCACTTTACTACATCCGCATGTACAGGGTGCATCGCAAAAATGGCTGGCTACGCGTTCTGTTTTTGCATGTATCCGAAAGTTAGTCGAGGTTCAAGTATCACTGCAGAATGGCGCCCCATAACTGCAGGCTGTCTTTACTTTCAAAGACATGTCCTGTTATTGATGCCAAACTGTTTATAAACCTCATGTATATTGTCCGTTTGTTGTCTAGCAACAGTTTGTGTTGTATTTAGTACTCCGATGATAAAGACTTTAGTCCAAGCGTTTAATTTATTTGCTCACGTCTTTTCCACTACAGCCTCCTTCTTTTTTCAACCCGGTTGAGCTTTTAAGTTACTTGTTGTGACAATTTCTTTTCCTTCTAGGTAGCCTTGTAGTCACCCCTAGTTTCTATGCATAAAATGTGTGTTAAATTGTAGGGATCGATTTTCTTTGAAACTGTAACTATAGTTAATTAGGTTAGTTACTTAGTTAGTTGGTTAGTTAGTTAGATAGTTAGTTAGTTAGTTAGTTAGTTAGTTAGTTAATTAGTTAGTTAGTTAGTTGGTTAGTTAGTTAGTTAGTTAGTTAGTTAGTTAGTTAGTTAGTTAGTTAGTTAGTTAGTTAGTTAGTTAGTTAGTTAGTTAGTTAGTTAGTTAGTTAGTTAGTTAGTTAGTTAGTTAGTTAGTTAGTTAGTTAGTTAGTTAGTTAGTTAGTTAGTTAGTTAGTTAGTTAGTTAGTTAGTTAGTTAGTTAGTTAGTTAGTTAGTTAGTTAGTCGACAGATTATCCTCATTGTACATCAGACAAGTCCATAATCACTCGGATTCCATCTTCAGTATATCCCCCAACGTGTGGCGACTATTAACTCCAGTTTTGTGTTGGTTTACTGCTTTTCTTTGGCTACCGGTATAGTGTTCATAATTGGCGAAACCTGTGTTGAACTCAGGTTCTTTCAGTCTTTTGAGTGTTGCCGAATCACTGTCGTCTCCTGAATCATCTTATTGTCCTACCTTCTTGGGAGCACTGAGAATGTCGGTCCGGTCCATGGCTTTCCCTGTACCTACCGTGGCCCTACCAGCAAGCCAATCCGCTCCTTCATTCTGGTACGAAAAAAAAAAGTAAACTGAAATGAGTAAACTGCAACTATAGCATTGCTACTGCAGGCTGCGTGGATTTTTGTCGTGGTATGGGACGTCGCAGGTCGACCCAGCCTAAAATGGGTACCAGGATGGGCTGTCCTGGGAAAGTAAAGACAGCTGGCGTAATGCTGACCACATTACCCACAGAGTGCTGATGGTCTGTAAAAATATGGGACGCTCTGCCCAAATGCCCGATGCGCTGAAAGGCGTGAAAAGGGAACTTTACTTTACTTTTTTATAGCACAGCTAATGCTTCTTCAGTTTTTGAGGGATGGGGAGGGGCTGGGTGGTGTCGAGGCCTGTGTTCGCATGGAGAGCAAGAGGTTCTGGGTTCAATCCCCGATAAGGACTGGGATTTTTTTCACGTGGACTTGGACTTCTAGTAATTCTCCCTGGTCTTTGGGTAGTGAGATTGGACGCCCGTGTGCATTGCTGCAAACGTAAAAAATTCCTTGGCAGTTGGAAATCAAAATGAGTAGCTTAACGGCGCTGCCCGGGCAAAATTTTGAGTTAAAAAAAAAATACCCAAAGTATTTCAGGATCCTCGCTGGTACTACAGAGCCTCTGCACTGTGCTGAGCTTCATTTGTGCCATGTTGTTGATCCATTGTTCAAACTTCAAACATTCTTTACCAAGGACGTCAACGATCAAGTTTTCTTTGCAACCCGCCTTCTTCTTTGTTGTAGGTTATTTCGACGGCTGTCTATAACTGTATTCCTAAAGTAGGTTGTGGTTATTTCATGTGTTGATCTTTTCATGCCACGATAACAGACTATTATGCATCTTTTGTGTCTGTCATTCTCTATCTCTTTAACCATTAATCTTACCCGGTTGTTATAATAGATGCCAGTTTTTCTCCTCTCATCCCGTGGCACAAGAATGCTGACGGTTTACTTCTGAAGACTGGTAAGCCTCTCTGGCGTCCCCGTTTCTCTTTGAACTTGTTCCTGTATGTGGTTGTGCGGTAGCGCAGTGCATAGTGCTTGCCTGTCGACACAAAGGTCTTTGGTTCGATTTCATGTTAAGGCGGTTGTTTATAATTGACCTGGGTCGCCCTGGTCTAAAATGGTGGCAGTTAAAAATTAAGCTGTCATAGAAACCTTTTGCTTCTTCTCATCTTCTACTCTTTATTTCGCAATGGAGCATAGGCCCCCAACCAACGAAAGCTAAGTCGTCTTAACTTTTGTTTTCGCAGCTGACCCCATGTCCTTCCCATCTTTTTAACTTCCCTTTCTAGTTCCCTTCTCAGTATGTTTTTGGTCTGCTTTATTTCTATATCCTTGTTGGTTCCAGTCTAAAGCTCTTCTAGTTATATACAAGCAGTAGTATTTCTTGTCCCACTTTTTCAATCACTTTTTCAATTTCCATAGGCTTTCCATCTATTCGTGTATTTCGCTTGCCTTCTTCTTTTTCCGTCCCAATTTTAATTTCTCTTTACTTCATCTTCTATTTATGTTTCTTAAATTGTATTTTATTTTTATCTAATATTTATACGTGATCATCAATTCTTGTAGATGTCAATATTTTAAAGTTTTCTTCCCTTTGGCTACCACCTACTGTAAACTCCAACGACAAGTTTTGGTTGTTCGTCCACTTCAGGACTTTGGTCTTGTTTCAAACCTTGAGCTCTGAAACTCTGTGTTGAGTCACTGAAATTTAATGGGTTCTCTTCCTTCGCTCCATACTATTTATCTGATATACCAATGCCTATGTTAATCCTTCGAAGGCATCAGTGTCATGGTTCTCTTTGAACAATCACATTGTCAAGTCGGACTTACCAGAAGTGAAAATGCGTGATAATGTATTGATCAGAACCAACGTTATGACGTTTCTCGGGGTGAGGTTCGATCGCAGCTTGTCATTCAGGGAACACGTTGACCATGTGATAACAAAAGCACGCAAAGGTCTATCTGCAATGAGGATTATGGCTGCTTCCAACATTGAGCAAAGACTACTAATACTTCTATTCTACGGTCTGGTCCTTTCCCCCATTGAATACGCTCTGGCCATCCTCACTGTCAGTGCTACCCAGATTGAACGACTCGAAAAGGTGCAAAATGAAGCCATGCGCATTATTTTGGGATGTACTAGAGACACATACTGTGGAGCAATGAGGTATCTACTTGACTTTCCAACAATGAACCAAAGGATCAGGATGTGGAGGGCTCGGGCATATCTCAAAATATGTGCTGATAAGAAACACCCACTGCATCAAGCGCTTTTTACTGAAAAGGGCGACAGACTGAAGAGGGGGAAATCGTGGCTAGGTCGGGCAGAAGATGTTATTAGGCAAATATGCAGCCTAACCGACATCATACCTGGTGCAGAATGGATACCTGTGCCTCAAACGTTTATTTGTACATTTTCCTGTATTGTCACACTCAACAGGCGATGTAGAGAAGAGAATCCTGTTGCTGTTAATGCAGAGGTCAACGCTCTCATCGGTGAAAATTCAGACGAAGCAGATGCAATAATCTATACAGACGGATCCGTTATACGCCAAAGAAGAAGCGCATGGGCATTTACAGCACGCTCAGCGGGCAGAACAGTCAAAGAAGCCAACGGCGCCTTCTCCATGACAACCAGCAGCATGACGATGGAGGTGATGGCAGTGACACAAGCGCTTGCCTGGCTTGAAACACAAAAATACACCGCGTGTGTATACTCAGTGATTCAATGAGTATGATCCGGAGGGTTCAGGCAGGTTCAGTGCGAAGACAATGGCTTGAATCATTACAGAAGTCCACTGTCCGTGGAGTCACCTTTATTTTTGTTCCGGGACACGCAGGCGTCGATGGAAATGAAAGAGCTGACAGGTTGGCTGGATCCGCTATCACTACCGACGGTCAGCCTATGGATCATGCTGATATTATCAATGCCCTCAGAGAAATGGGAAGGATAGACGACTTTGCTGGCAGTGAATCCCGATCACTCGCCAGAATGGCAGACTTGGGAATTAAGATCGGCACAGCAAAAAACGAGACGAACACCAGCTACGCCAGAAGACTTGTTAATCAACATAGAACTGGTACTATTAGCCATCGGACGTTGGGGTTCATACTGAGGGGAGGATCTGAGCACCTATGGACATGTCCGGAGTGCAATGAGGATAACCCAACTAACTAACTAACTAACTAACTAACTATCTGATATACCATCTGTTTTCTTCCATTCTGCGTGGTTACTTAAAGTTTGTAGTTTATCAGTAATTTTTTTTTTTTTTTTTTTTTTTACAAATTTCTTTTACAAACGGCAGTTAAGTTTATCTTATTTTTCCTATTTTTTTTTCCTATTCTTTTTCTTCCTCTTGAGAATGTCGAACCCTTGAAGTTGTTGCTGCAGATATCACCCGCCTCTCTCAACTCTGTGATTGACTTCTCTTTCCGGTTTTAACGGATATAATTAAATATTCTGAGTTTAGCATTAGACTTAATCTCAGTTAGCTTCTGTGTATTTTCTAATGGCACTAAAGCTCCACTTGTCTTTTAGTGTCCTTATTTTTTTTTATTTGCATCTGCTTTCTTGTCTGTATCTGTATTGCTGCTGTATAATTAAACCACCGGAAATGGGGTTTCATGGAGCGAGATTGCTAGATTTATTCTCATTATTTGTTTTGTAATTCTTTGATCTAACTTTTGTGATCACTCTTCAAGAGTGTTTATTTTATCTTGAATCTTACCTGTTATGTGGGACATAAGAGCGATATTGTCAGGTAATTTCAAATCACCCAGCTGCTATGTCGGATTCATTTCATTCAATTCGTGGTGGTAAGTAAGTAAAGTAAAGATCCCTTTTCACGCCTTAGGCGCATCGGGTATATGGGAAGAGCTCTCATATTTTTACAGACCAATCGGCACTGGGTGGGTAATGTGGTCAGCATTACGCGGCCGTATTTACTTCCCCAGGACAGCCATCCTGGTACCCATTTTAGGCTGGGTCGACCTGCGACGCCCCATACCATGATAAAAATCCACGCACATTTGTGGTGGTAATTGTTGTTTTCTGTATAATTCAGACTAAAGTACAAGTAGTAATAAAATTAAAATTAATAATTAAAAATAATACAGATAATAATAATACAATGACAAAAGGTAATTCCTATTTTGTGCCAATAAATCGACTAGAATTAAACATGCCTGCATTACAGTTCGTCTTGTAAAGTTGACCACTTAGATTCTGCGATAATAACGAAATTTATTTGCTAATGTATTTCATCGTAAATCATTCAAATTAAACCCACATGGAAACAGAAGAACAAGAACACCTGCAAAATAAAGTTAATGTGGAACTTATGGAGACAACACAGCAGCGAATCAAGAGGTGATAAGAGAAACGATGGACACGAAACACATTGTGAATGCCAGTTTATAGTAAAGTTGAAGAGTTTTTTTTTTAACCCACAGGACAGAAGTAGTAGGCAGAAAGCTAACAATAAAAGGAGAATCACATTAGAGACCTTAATGAATAATATAGGGAGAACAAGGGCGGAGCTGGAGAGGATTGGAAAGAATCAGTTTGAAGTGAGTTGACTGAGAACCTATGCTCCATTGGAAGTTAAAAGATATTTTTAAAAAAGGAGTGTCTTGCTAAAGTAAAAAATATATAGTTTTTTTCAAGTCATGGAATACAAGGAATTCTATTAAGGCAATGGAGATCAGTTATTTAACGACTCCACATCATCAAAGACTAGATTTCCACGAGGTAACTTAATGAGGAAAAAATTATGAAAATTCTAGGTACCCATTTGGTAACTGCATTGATTGCAGAGTCCGTCTGTTCAGAAAAAAATGCTTCATTGGCAAGGGGTTAAATCCCTTGATGCTCTCTTGACAGGCCGACGCTTTACGAATTTATAGTTGTACATATTAAAATCCTTTTTAAAATGTAACAAATTATATTCTTCTTTTGAAAATGTAACTACATTAGTATGGAAATACATAAGTGAGTTGCGTATCCTTTATAAGACGTTGCAGAACCAACCCCAGCCTTTTTTTTTTTTTTTTTTTTTTTTTTTTTTGCTGTTGTGGTGTTTCTAGGCAAGTTTACGTCCAGTAGTTTGCCATTGCTTTCTGGACGGTTGGCTTCTCGATACTACTGTCGAAATTAATGCAAGGTGCAAGGCCCGCTGCTGGAACCGAACCCGGCACCCCGGCATTACGAATCGCGTTCGCAATGCCTAAGACACAGACGCCGACGGAAATACATATTTATAGAAATACTTAACTACATCAAAATATTCATAACACATGTACACAAATTAGAATCACCTCCAGTGCCACATACACTGAACTTCACTTTTCCTAAGTGGTTCATCCTTCAATCCAATCGAAAAGTTAACAGTTATGTAAGTGTCAGCCCTTGCTCCTAGCTTACAAAAATGGTTCTTTTTAACAGGCAAAATTGGAAAATAGAATCATATCCAATGTGGTTGCTTTTTTTAACACCACAAGAAAGCAAAAGGGAAGTGAAGAAGAAAATAATAACAGATCTAATATTATTTTTTTAAGCTGTGCAGTAAGCATCTGTAGTTCCTTAACTGGCTGTTTGCGTAATTTGTTGACTTTGTGAAAAGTGTCGCTCGGTATAACATCAGACAGTATCACAGATGTCTTGTATGCTGGTGATTATAGCTAAGTGGTGTCTACTTTCATCATCTGTAATTTGATCTGCCTGTTTGTCTTAGGGTTTTTAGGAGTGGGGGATTGGGGGTAGGGGATGGAGTAAAGATTGTTTGCAAAATACGTTACAGCATAAGGTGAGCAGGTATGCTAGTTTTTCATCTTCTTCTTTACTACTGTTTAATAACAAAAACTGCTGCTACTAGTATTACTATCTCTACTGTTGCTGCTGCTGCTGCATTTACTACACGTACTATTACCACTACTACTATCACCACTGATCCTTCTACTGTACAATTGCTACTACTACTACTATCACAACAGATCCTTCTGCTGTAGTTATGCTGCGGCTGCTGCTACTGCCACCCCTACACCTACTACTACTACCACTATTACAACTGCATTTACTGCAACTAATACTATCACTACTGATATTTCTACTGTACGAATGATACTACTATTATCAATACTGATCCTTCTACTGTACTAATGCTGCTGCTGCTACTACTACCACTACTACTAACTACTATCACTCACTGCATCTACTTCTACTACTTTCACTCTGATCCTTCTGCTTTACTAATGCTGCTGTTGAGCTATTACAACAACAACTACTACTACTACTACTACTACTTCTACAACTACTGCTACTGCTACTACTACTACTATTATAATGCCGTATTCCATTATACCCACTGTAATACCATTTCCTTTTCTGATATCAGGAATTTAACAGGTAAGGCCGGTCAACAAATGCCTGTAAAAGTCAGATGTGTTGGCCGAAAGGTGCGAATATCGCAGCTGTGCTGCAGACGGGTACAAAGCAGATTTTATCTTTGGGTAAACGCAGAAAATAAGGAAGATACCAGCCATATTTGCCGTTTAGTCAGAATCACCGAAGGCCGGAAACCATAAAGCTACACTTTTAGCAGAAACATTAGTCAGTCATTGTTGTGTCTCTACATTAATCACATACATTTGTTTATGTGTGTTTGTGTGATAAAATCACAGCAGTTGGTAGATCTGCTGGGGTAGCGAAAGGCGAGGAAACTGGGTGGTACATTATCTGGCCGAAACGGAGACTTGTCGGAAGGCATCACATGCTCTGAAATCTGTCAGATCCGGAACTGTATGTTTATCTACTTATCTGTCTATCTAGCTGTCTGTTTACCTGTCTGTCCGTCTGACTGTCTATCTATCTATCTGTCTGTTTACCTGTCTGCCTGTCTAACTATCTGTCTGTTTACCTGTCTGTCTGTCAAACAATCTGTGTCTATTTGTCTGCTGGTCTGTCTGTCTGACTAACTATCTGTCTGTTTACCTGTCTGTCTGTCTGTCTGTCTGTCTGTCTGTCTGTCTGTCTGTCTGTCTGTCTGTCTGTCTGTCTGTCTGTCTGTCTGTCTGTCTGTCTGTCTGTCTGTCTGTCTGTCTGTCTGTCTGTCTGTCTGTCTGTCTGTCTGTCTGTCTGTCTGTCTGTCTGTCTGTCTGTCTGTCTGTCTGTCTGTCTGTCTGTCTGTCTGTCTGTCTGTCTGTCTGTCTGCTGGTCTGTTTGTCCGTCCGTTTGTCTGCAAAAAAAGTTAGCTTAATCATGCCACGAGGTAGGGTAGGGTAGGTGGGTGTCTTCCCCCTCTATCAGTCTTTAACACATACAGACGTACAACACCTTACAGGCATTTGTTTGTGTGAAAAGACTAAAACCAATGGAAGAAATCGAATGGATGTTTTTGTAGCGCTTTGTATATCAGAAACTACGCGCCGGCCACATGTTGTTGTTTCAATCTATAAGCAGCAGCAAATGTCCCATTGGCTAGAGATTGTAATTTTATGTCATCGAATTTAACGTGTAAACTGTTACATACAGGTGTTTTTGTTTCCTGATTAGTTAACTCTCCGGGTTGAAAGGGGGAGGGGGACCGCGAATCTATTTCTACGGTTTTGTTGGGCCACGAGTGTAAAACAAGTTGAGGAACACTGGTTTAGACAATCAAAGTATGCCATCTCCAACACCCACTCGCCTCGCTATGGTTCCGGGGCCCTGTTGTGGAGGAGAAAGGAACAGAAGAGAAGAAGAAGAAGAAGAAGAAGAAGAAGAAGAAGAAGAAGAAGAAGAAAAAGAAAAAGAAAAAGAAAAAGAAAAAGAAAAAGAAAAGAAGAAGAAGAAGAAGAAGAAGAAGAAGAAGAAGAAGAAGAAGAAGAAGAAGAAGAAGAAGAAGAAGAAAAAGAAGAAGAAGGAAAAGAAAAAGAAAAAGAAAAAGAAGATGATGATGATCATCGTGATCATGATCATGATGACGAAGAACGGAAGGAAGGAAGTAAGGAAGGAGGGAAGGAAGGAAGAATGGAAGGAATGAAGAAAGAAGAAAAAGCACCAGATGGTTAACATACATACAGTAATCATTAGTCCTTTGCGGTACACCTAGATTTGTGCGGGACAAAGATCTTTAACAGTGCCTGCTTTTTAACTTACCATTTCGAAAACATGTTGCAGCAACTAACAAAATAAACAGTTTGAGAATCAGTGAAACTCTCGTACTGTACGGTTCAGTTACTGCTGTTATCTCTTCTTGTGTTCCCGTACTTTATTTTCCGATGGCCTAAAGATGTTCCTCTTGTTTCATAATTTCCTCGTGTGCTGTACCGTATAGCGCCGGTCTAGTCTTGCAGCTGACGACACGTTGATGCTATCTGTTGTTTTCTGTGTCAACACTCACGTTCATCGCCCACAATGCAATTTACTACCTTCATTTCACAAACAAGAAACTTCACAAGCACCAGAGGTGTAGATTTTTTGTGAGTGGAACTTTTCATTCGTTCCTGCAATATTGGAAGTCTGCTAATCATTGATGACTTTTCTTTTTTTTTTTTTTTTTTGCATATCCGGAATATTTCTTATGTTCATGTTAAGCCTTTTTTAAACATTCTGCCTTGACTTTATTTGTTTAGAGTTTACTGGGTGTGATAATTCTCAAAGAGTGGGCTGTTTATTTATCCCTTGTGGTCCCTGCTCAAAGGGCTTGTCTACACATTTATTTGAGCTAATGGCAGTTATGGCCTGTCGGTCCAGTAGTTATGGCTTCGAGCTTATTTTCTGTTAATCATCACATCACGCCGGCTTCGAGATGTTGTAGGGAAATCCCCAGACATTCCCGTAGTAGAAGAGGGTTTGGGTTAGACTTAGTAGTAGTCCCTATTCATTTAACACTAGCCCTAACCCTAACATACTATACCAGCGATTCTCAAACTGGTTGCCGCGTTAGTGAGTGAGTGAATGAATGAGTGAGTGAGTGAGTGAGTGAGTGAGTGAGTGAATGAATGAGTGAGTGAGTGAATAAATGAGTCAGTGAGTGAATGAATCAGTGAGTGAGTGAATGAATTAGTGAATTAGTTAGTGAGTGGGCGTGTGCATTGTATGTGTGTGTGTGTGTGCGCGCGCGCGAGTGTGTGTGCATGCATTTTACTACCCGTGTTTTTGTGTGTGTATGTTTCCCCTTTACTATGCATATTATTATATGAACATAACATGCTTTATTGATAAAATACAACTGCTCTGTGAAAGATGGATGTTTGGAAAGGCTGAATAGAAGACGGACCTGCGTGCCCAATTTGTGACCCTTTGAAAATAAAGTTTGTTTGTTCATGCGTTCCTGGTGGTCATGGATTTGATTTCGTAACAAGAAGGATTTTAACAGCTGGCCTATGTTCCCTCGTCATCCTAGCCCAAAGTGTATTCCATTAAACATTTTAGGACGTACAGACGGCCGGTATTATGTGCCGTCTCACCCATTCGGTGCCCATTGGTCCATACATATTTGGGGCTAGTGATGTATGCTTGATGCGCACTAAATTGCGCACTAAACTAGTAAGTGATAATCAATTTAACAATGTGTACAGTATTATTTTTGTACTGACACATTTTTAGAGCCGCTGTGATGTAGCGGCTATGTTCTCGACAACCGGATCGGAAGCTTGTGGAATCAGGTCATAACGGAGCCGGAAATATTTTTATAAAAATGACGTTGGCTCCCTGGTTTACTCAACCTTAAATGGGTACCAGGGAGTGTCGTGGGAAGTAAAGGCGGTCGTCATGATGTTGATCACAACACCCATGGTCTGTAAAATATAAATCTAGTCGTATATGGTCAAGACACGTGAATGTGTGGAAAAGGGTCTTTCACTTTATGGAGACATCCGCCATGAAAACGGGCTGTCAAGAATCTTCTCTTGTTTTCATCCCCCACGTCTTGGATCATTTATGCTTTCCAGGGCCGTGCTGGACTATGATACAAAGATGTTGTCGCATCAGGCGGCACTGTAAGGGAGCGGGGAAGAGGGGAGCAGCGAAATCAAAATACAATTTGAACTTTTTGATCTGACATCTCGAAGCTATTAGGGGCGGCATTTTGAGAAAATCTAAAGCACGGTCCTGGATCATTCTACTTGTCACAGAATATTGAAGTTTTCCTCTTCTCATCTTGTTGCCAAACATTATGACTGCTTCTGTTTGATGTGTGTAACAATGTCTCTGTGAGCCACGTATCCAGGCATCCTGTAACATTGAAAAGCGTAAGTTAACTACGACATTGAACTCAACATTATATAGAGATAAACGTTGCTTCCATCCCAGTATACGAAACTGAATCATGGACAGTCGGTAATTTGTGGACACTTTTGTGAAAGCTGTAGTTGTGTGGTTTCTTATAAAAATTCTGAGAACAAAGGTGATCAAGCACCTTTGGCAGCCAGTAAGCGGTGCGACAACATAGACAGGTCATCATAGTCAAGTACAGCGTTTCTCAACCTTTGGGTCGCGACTCTTTTGTGGGTCGCCTAAGACCATTGAAAAAAAAAAACATATATTCACTGAAGTTATGAAGTAGCAAAGCAAATAACTTTATGGCTGGGTGTCACCACAACACGGGGAACTGTAAGGGTCGCGGCATTAGAAAGGTTGAAAACCATTCGTCTAGAGAGAGTGGTTCACCAGGTAGACAAGGAGATCTGGCCGATACCCAACACTCGGAGGAAAATTAAGACGGACATACAATCAGAGTGTTACAGGTACCATTGGAACTGGATTTTTTGCCCTTGCAAGATGAGGACGGACGTTTATAGAATGTCGCGAGGGCTGTAATGTCGGTTCTTAATCCAACTCAGCTCAAGAGCTGAGTACACCCACAAACAAATAACAGGCGTAACGAAGATGGGTAAATAGAACTGCTGCCCGCGTCAGACAATCTACACTTTAAAGCAGCGGTTCTCAACCTATGGATCGCGACCTTTTGTGGGTCGAACGACCTTTTCACATCGGTCGCCAAAGACCGTCGCAAAACACATATTCACTGAAGTTATGACGTAACAACGAAAATAATTATATGGTTGAGGTGTCGCTACAACATGAGGAACTGTATTAAAGGGTGGCCGCATTAGAAAGGTTGATAACCACTGCTTTAAGGCATATCGCGAGAATGTGGACATCGGAGTATTTGGTGACAACATGAATTTTAGATGTGGAGGAGCGGAGAGAGAGGCAAATGGTGACTAAGAAAACAGATGATTGACAGTCTGGCATAACTGAATGAACGAATTGTTGGCAGTACACAAGACATTTGACTGGGGGTAGCCATGATAACCAATGTTACATGGCATGGATTATTAAGTAAACGAGGTCACATATTGGAAGCAGGGGCGCCGCCACACACACAAAAAACATTGGGAGAGGGGAGCTCGGACTCCTTGTAAGTTTATGTGGGCAGGGTTGAGTCTCCAGGGGCTTGCGCCTTCAATATGGTAATTACTGTTGTTGTTATTATTATTATTACTGTTATCTACCTAGTGAAATATGTACAAACATATATAATGTATAAACCAATATCTAGAAAGAGAACCTGTGCACGTGGTTATAGAGACCACTTAACACCCTTGCAAATTTTGATTCAGCTGACACATACTCGTCACCAATCCTCCTTTACAAAAAATATGTAAAGGTTACACTGGGGGAAATATTATTTGGAAGTAAAAGGAGAGGGGTGGGCTCATAGGCCATTAGCCCTAAACTGCGGCGCCTATGAATGTGTGTGTGAGTGTGTATTTTTTTTTTTTTTTTTTTTTTATTTATTTAGAAAATTGCATATTAAAGAAATCCGGAAGGTTGTCTCAGAGGACAGCAGAGGAAGAAAAGATGTTGGCACTGCGATACATTAACATAGCAGCTATAAATAGTTGTTTTTATTTTTTTTTAAACATGACATGGAACAGATGATTTGGAAGAACTTGATCGCCTGTACTACTCTATGTGGCACACAACATGACACTAATCGAAACTGCTGAAAGTGTCCATCTCCAAGTGGCAGAAATTAGTTTATTTTGACTAACATCCTGTGTTCATTCACGCCGTCTGTTCGAAAACGAAAAACTTGGCAAGGTGTCTGTCTGCATGCTTGTTTTTCATAATATTTTATAGTTGCTTAATTATATATCGCTTCAGTTGCAACATTTGTGTCAGTGTACATCAACTACCTGTACTGCATATGAACGCGTATACAGCAGCGTCTGTTTCAACGCGTCTGCGGTTTTTGCTCAAGTTTTCTCAGCTTAATTGAGGCGTAGAAATATTTCAAGAATATATTAGTTTACGGTAGTGTTTTTCTTCTTCTTCTTCTTCTACTTCTTCTCCTCCTTCTTTTTCTTCTTCTTCTTCCTCTTCTTCTTTTTCCTCTTCTTCGTCTTCTTCTTCTTCTTCTTCTTCTTCCTCTTTCTCTTCTTCTTCTTTTTCTTCGACTTCTTTCGCGAGGCCTACAACAGTGCATTAGTGGTAGCGAGGCTGGTGCCGCACAACTGAAATCCAGTGTTGCCACTCTTCTTCTTCCTCTTCCTCTTCTTTCTATCTTTATAGCTTATGAAATAGATGCTCTCTACTAACTCACACCAAGTTGTCCTTTTCTTTATTGTCACGTGCAGCACACTCTTGTCATCTATATCATATTTAAAAAATGTAAACAGCTTCTTATTGCGTTTTTTTTTTTTTTTTAATCACATCTTGATTCAGTTGAATCTGTTTAGCTCTCCTCTAAACTGCTACATTAGAGATTTTGACATACTATTAAACTCCTTTTATTCTGCTTATTCATCAGTTACTGAATATTTGTAAAAGATAAAGTCGGGAGATGTGAACCACGTCACTGCAGACGGTTATAAACCATAGGTGCTCTGCCAATAGTACGGACAGTTGAAAAGAGACTGTTCGCCTGTGTCGCCGTCCGTAGCTACAGCGACGTTCCTCCATTTACCCTAGAGTTAACACCATTACCTAGAGGCTGGGTGAACCCCGGGAACCGCCCGGTTTCGAACACCAGCCGTGGGGTACAGCGAATGGCAGCTGGATTTGTGTTCCATATAGAATTACTGATTTCATATTAGAGCTACATATTCTAAGCGTGTTTTTTGTAATATACCGTGCCTATGTGGGACGCAATTTTTGTTGCCACGGACCCTAACATAACCCAACTTTTGGGTTGAACGGGGTTTTTAAGACCTCATTTTTTTTTTAAACAAAGCCCCACCCCAGTGGTCGTCATAGGCCGTAATATAATCTAACGGTTGAACGATGTTTTGAGGACGTGTACATGGGGGATTCTCGTCCGAGTGGTGGCACTTTATGTCACCGGGTGTTTATCGCTCGTTGTGCAGTCCTGATGTAGTTGAATGTCACTCGCTGTTATTCGTTTTTATTTTCTTTAACTTTCACAGATTTCCTAGGGCTACGAAAACTCCCCTCTGCTTAAGTTTTATATTCTATATTTGATCTCTTTCCGTTCCTCTATTTGTCTATAAGGTAACGATACCTTTTCACGCCTTATTTTTCAGACCAATCAGCACTAGGTGGGTAATGTGGTCAGCATTAAGCCGGTCGTCTTTACTTCCCCAGGACATACATCCTGGCACCCATTTTAACCTGGGTCGACTCGCGGCGCCCCGTACCATGATAAAAATCTACGGAACCAGCGGTGGGTTTCGATCGCGGTAGGTTAGAATTACGAGTCGGACTCGCAACGCCTAAACCACGGGTGCCACCTTATTTGTATATACCAGAGGTTCTCAAACTGTGTACCGCGAGCCTATGTCAGGGGTGCTGCGGCAACAATTAAGAATTTTTTTTTTCTTTTCAAAATCTGCTTGAGATCAGCGAGGACAGCAGTTTAAAAAACAGAAACAACGTGAAGGAAGCCAAGAAGAGTTCTGAATGCAGGTGTATTGAGAAGACAATGCTATTGACAAGACCCCAGTGCATTCTCAACGTACGCTTAAATGATAAACAGATACAGGACCAAACTTTCTGGGTCAATTGATTTGAGGGTAAATTTAACTAAATTTCCCATATACACAAAGGAAATAATGAAAAAAATAATTCAGACAGTTTCATTTATCGCATTAAAGACAACTGAACTTTAAATGTGCACTGTTTTTCTTCTTTTCCTAAGTTTTCTAACCACCTGTAGGTGTGCTGCGAAATATTTATTTGCCTGACAAGGGTACCGCGGCGAAAAACGTTTGAGAACCGCTCGTCTATACTGCTGCAGAAATAGGTTCATGACACCACATCTTTGAGTGCAGTTTCACCGAGGAAAATGGAATTATTGTTTGTCTGGTGTGTTCTCGTTATCTTCGTCTTTCCTATTTGAATTTGAAAATCTGATTGTTTTGATCTTCCAGCAAGTATGTTTGTTTTTAATTTGTATCAGATTTCTGAGTAATCTGGTAATCTGGTAATCCTAGTTTAAGCTTCATAGCAAACGGGTCAACCCATAGTTGCTTCGCTCCTGTGCCAACGAAAAACACACGTAGCTCACAGTGTCATGCCATGCACTCAACTCAGAAGCTGGGCGACGAAACTATATCCTTCCAGTCTACAAATGGAGCAAAAATGCGACGGCCACCACCTGGCAGAAGTAAAAAAAGAAAAATTTGCCACGGCTAAAAAAAAAAAAAGTTGCCGTGCCTAGCGTCCATTTTGACCTGAAGCATTATGTGAAGGTTAATAAATGGTCGCCCCAGCAGTACCCTCACTTTTCTGAGTGACACTCACATTTCTGAGTGGTACAGCAAAGGAAATTCAAGTGTGGCACACCGCTCTTTGTTAAAGGTTATGCTCAATATAACATTATAGTATAGGTGGATAGCAAAACAAAAGATAGATTGGGAAATTGTTGCCGGAGTGCACTGCTGGGAGACAGAACTGAACATTTCCAAATCTCTCGTCCTCGATTTGTAAGGAAAGGACCCTTTTTCCGCGCCTTCAGGCTTATTGAGTATATAGGGCTAGACCTACATGTTAAACACCCAACGGCACTTGGTGGGTGATGTGTTCAGGATCACGCCGGCTGCCTTTACTTCCCAGGACTGTATCTGGTATCCACTCAAGGCTGGGTGGACCTGGGAGCCAAGGTCATTTTTGAAAAAAGTTCGGTCCCCGTCGGGACCTAAACCCACGAACTTCCGCTCCGCAGGCGAGCGCCTTACAGCGGCTCCCGTCCATGATTTGTACAAGGAACAAATAATGCTTTAGAATTTAATTTACGAACCCTCGCCTGGACTTCATAGAGTAAGGTAGCCATTGTAGAGGCATTGCCATAATCTTGACCTCGACACTAAATGATATACAGCCCATCCTGTTAACTGCTTTTATACTTTCTTGTTTTGTCGAATTCTTCCTTTCCAGTTAGTTGAAAATAGCAAAGAAATTACTCCTTTACTTCTACTTATTTTTTTTAATTCTCGATATGAATATATCGAACTATTTTAAATGTATGTATGTCGGTCAACCCCACCAGAGCTGCACAACGAGCAACTAGCACGCGGTGACACAAAGTGCCACCATTCGGATGAGGATCACCGGGCACAAGTCCCAGAAACCCCGGTCAACCGTTAGGTTATATTAGGGCCCCTGACTACAACAGCCGGGGTGGGTCTTAAAATAACTACAAATTACTTCCTATCTTGGGACGTGGATATTGATACTGTCAACATTATTTTACATAACTGATCAATGTGCGAGATGTCTGGTGTAGTGTCAAAGATAATTCTGTAATATTTAGCCTCCTTAATATTAAACAAATCCTTTTCTTGAGTCTCGCTTAGAATTGTGAATAACTCGTTTTGTATAGTAGGGGACAGATAGTTTGCAATGTAAGCATTTTCCCTGGCTGCTCAATTTTCATCAAGTGTTCTCCCCGTGGCGGTTCCAGGGCCCTAATATGGGGAAGACAAGGACAGACCCACTGCCTCCCCAACAAGCATGTCGTAGGAGTCGACTAATAATGGAGACTTCCTTCGAAGTCGGATCGCATCTGCCCGAGCGACAAGGAACAACCAACTATACACAAATAAGCCAGTAAAACAGATGTGCACGCAACACTCAAACCCAGGCACAAAGCCGAAGTCCAGCCAGACGAACAACCAGGAAACAACCAGCACTTTCCACTGGAGCTTACAACCCGTGAACAAAGACGAAGAAGAATATCAAGTGTTCTCTTAGTACTTCTCAGATATTATTTTACAGAATGTTGTTACTTTTTTGTTCCCCTTCTGATCTATCATCCCCGTCTATTTTGTCTTCTTTTGCGGTAGCTTTAAAAAAATGTATTGTCTTCACTTCCAGCCGCGTTTCTTTGCGTTTGTTGGCTGAACTAAATAGTTGCAGTGTGTATTATATTGAATTTCACCCGCCTGCACTCATCTCTCTGGCTGACCTTCTTTTTCCAGTTGGCAACACCATGTGTTTGTGGTTCTCTCTGGACATTATCTCTCTATAGTTTTCTTGGTCTGCCTCTTGGTCTACAACCATTCATCTACCTGGTGTATACAGTTTGAACTAAATAGTTGCAGTGCGTGTTATACTGAATAGCTGAGGTTACTTAATTCTCATAAACTTGTTTTAAATAATATTAATACATATAGAAGTTTCGCGAGCCCCACCCCCCCCCCCCCCCCCCCCCCCCCCAAAAAAAAAAATGTTAATTTCAAAAGGAACCCCCCCCTTTTTTTTTTTCTCTCCCCCCCCCCCTCTACACCTCTAATGATGATCAAGAGCGGCTTGCACCCCACTCCACCCCTACTTTCTCATTACTTATATCATTGACCGATACGTTTGATGAGTATACGTAACATTTGACAATTGCTTTTTCAGTATATTGTTTACCCTTTTAAATATTAGCTGCGTCCGTGGTTTAGGCGTTGCGAGTCCGACTCGTAATTCCAACGTAATGCAATCGAAACCCACTTCTGGCTGCGTGGATTTTTATCGTGGTATGGGGCGTCGCAGGTCGACCCAGTCTTAAATGGGTACTAGGATGGCCGTTCTGGGGATGTAGAGACGGCCTGAGTAATGCTGACCACATTACCCACCGAGTGCCGATGGTCTGAAAAAATATGGGCGCTCTTCCCATATACCCGATGCGCCTAAAGGCGTGAACTAGATCTTTACTTTACTTACTTCTAAATATTAGCGTTGTCCGTGGCTTAGGCGTTGCGAGACCGACTCGTAATTCCAACGTACTGCGATCGGCTGTGTGGATTTGCATCATAGTATGTAGCGTAGCAGGTCAACCCAGCCTTAAATGGGTATCAGGATGTATGTCCTGTGGAAGTGACGACAGCCGGCGTAATGCTGATCATATTACCCACCCAGTGCCGATTGGTCTGTAAAAATGTGGGTGCTTTTTCATATGCCCGATGGACCTAGAGGCGTGAAAAGAGATCTTTACTTACTTTGTAAATATCAGCATCTTTCTTCTGATGTTGAATATTGGCATGGCCATTCTTATTCCTATTTTTATTTACTTGTCACTTCTGCTTTGATCTGTTTTATAATTATTATGCTGATGTAAAATAACAAGAATTATGTGATACCATACAAACTGGTTCATTCTGTAATCCTACTGTCATCTCTTGTTTGTTGCAGGCATGGGACCAGATGTGCAGGAGAAGTGGCAGCACAGGCAGACAATCATGTCTGCAGCGTTGGCGTGGCTTTCAATGCCAGGATTGGAGGTACAGTAGAGCTAGTTGTTATGAGGAGAAAACAAGCGTACAAACAGAGCACTGCTCTTTTGATGCGACAGCTTCTGTGGCATCTTTTGTTCCAAACATATCAGTGTTACTTTCCTACGTAGTTGGGAGCCGCTGTGGACTAGCGGCTAGACGCTCGCCTGCGGATCGGAAGGTCGTGGGTTCGGGTCTTGACGGCTGCTGAATTTTTTTTCAAAAATGAGATTGCCTCCCAGGTCTACCCAGCCTTGAGTGGGCACCAGATGAAGTCCTGGGAAGTAAAGGCGGTCGGTGTATTGCTGACCACATCACCCACCAAGTGCGGTTCGGTCTATAAAATCTAGGTCTAGCCCTACATACCCAAAACGCCTGAAGACTAAAAAAGGTTCCTTTACATTTTAACTTTCCTTTGTAGTTAACGAATCAGGTCAGGGGTGGGGTCATGCTGTATGGGTAACTCGTGGCCTCTACAATACTACCCAGGTTTTGTGCTGTGAAGAGAAGAAACTCTATCTCTAGCCTTGACTTTAGTCGCCGTAAACTGTCATTTCCATGCCTTTCTGTAGCATATTAATACCACCTGGAAAGACGGGAAAGTATCAAAAAAACTTAATGAGAAAAAGACTTTAAAACTTAGTAATAACTGTCAAAATGTATGGTAAACGAACAGGGGGGGGGGGGGGGGGGGAGGAGAGAAATGGTTTGATCATATAACAAAGGTGACCCAAAAAAACAGTCTTGATCCGGGATTTAGGATTTAGGTGATCGTGTGAGATGTCGAACCATAACCGCTTACTTATTGGCTTAACATGATGATAATGATTTATCGTCTGTTGTCAAGTCGTTAAACGTTACATTAGTACTGGCATGAAAAAACATGTTTCAAAATTACGTGACCCGGAAGGCTGTTGGTTAAGAATCAAATTCTGATGTTTTATTGAGCACTCAAACAAGGCATAAGCCCCATTGAAAGCAGCACCCCACCATCCACCCTGGGCTGCCTTGAAAATGTGAGCACCTCCTCCTTCAAATGTTTTATTCTGTCAGCGCCCCTGGTAATGTCTGTCATAAAGTGTAACCAACGAATGCCTCCAATACCACCCCATCACTGGGATGATAGCAAAGGTTGGTAACGTGATACACATAGTCCCGGCAAAAAGCCACGCTAGAATCCAGCAAGACGGCAACGACGAGAATTGACTGAATGGCCTCCCGCTCCCCTTCCCCCCACCTTTCCCTAAATCTTTCGGATGCACTATGAGTTTAACCCCCCAACCCATTCCCACAGAGAGCACTTGAGTTCGTTGCCCAACATGCCACAACAATTCTCATCGCCGATCATTTGGATCTCAAAGCGTGAGCTGGACGGTCCGGTTATATGGTATTTACGTACACCGGAGCTTAGCTATCAACACAACCCGATCACATAATAACAAATGACGACTGGGCTCGCTTAAGACTCCACACAAACTCCCACACACATATCCAATACATGACTAACCCGTTCATATTACAGGAAGACAACTATAAGACCACTATGGTCATACGCGGAAAATTTTCACATTTGGGAACTATTCACATTCAAAAACTGTTTTCAGTACTTTTTGGAAAATTAAAATACTCAAAATTTTAAAACAATAAATGGTGGCCGAAAGGTCGTTGTGTTTGGAAGCTCGCTCTCCTTCGAGATACGCCTAGCCAGATCAAAGGGAGACAGAACAAACAGGAAACACCACGAATGAAGAAGGAAGACTTGCACCAGTGACAACAGGACGAGCGGTTTGATACGGAGGGAAGCATTAAGCCAGAAATGGCACAAACACCAGTATTCAGTCACGAAAGTGACGCAAATAACCCAGACCACAAATATAGGCGGAGACTGTTAGCAGCCTAGGCTAGCTAGCAGCAGTCTGAACGTGGTCGAGCTTTTCTTTTTTTTTTTCTTAAAAGGACTTGGACTTGGACTTAAGCGAACCTTTCGTTATGAAAGATGCTAAGCAGAGAGAGAGAGGGGGAAAACATTGTCAAGGAAGGGGGTGGTCGTAACATTTCTTTCTGTCCAGGAACTCTAAGCATATTGCCTATATCCTATCTGATCCTGTCTGTTATCTTAGTATAAATCTTTATATTATCACTTACGTATAAAACTTAGCGTGGGTCGTTCTGGTACAAGACAGAACCAAGGCTAAATTCAAGTGGCAAAATGCACATTACGAGCCAGCAATTTGCTGAAGTTTGAGTGAGCCCTCCCATGTAATTTATGTGCTGAAGGTCAGCTCTCTGGTTGAAGTGACCTTTAGTGTCATAGTTCATGGTCACAGTTCATGAGTGTGGAATTTTATATTCTCAGGGGAGTCAACAGATTAATGAAATGGTTAGTTTCTGGAATACCTGACCTTTCCGGAGCTTAAACTTGATTGGGTGGGGGGGGGGTGTAATTTATTGATAATTCTGACGCCCAGGCAGGGCTAATCATTGACAGAAACATTTTTGTTCTCATGAATGGGTGGGTGGGGGGGGGGTGTCCTGTAGATTTGAAGTTAGGAATAAGTAACGAACTCAGGCCCAGCTACACACTAGGGTGGTCTACGTTAGATGGGGTGTCCCGGTGTAAGCAGAGTTAGTGGTTGCTGGTACGTATATGATAGCTGAGGACCACCGCAAAATGTTAAGAAGTCTGAAACCACGGGGCATAGAATGACTCCCTCGTGGGACCTAGGCTCAGTGTGTGGGGTAGGCGGGGGGGGGTGAGGTTAGGGTCAGTCGTACATGTTATGGGGTCGTTAAAAGCGCCCACATCCTGTAATATAGAGGACACGTGGTCGCCGGTAAGACCGTCGACGCAATATAACGTCGCACCAACCTGACACCCCTGCGACTTAGACTTATCTGTCTAAAAGGTTAAGCTATCTAATCCCACTACCACAACCTTTTAAAGATCATTCTAAGCTCAGCAGCTTAAGAATCATCACCTTACAAAACACATTTGGGAAGGTCTCGGAGAAGATAGTTGCTGTAAAGGTGCAAGATTTTTTGGAAAGGGGAAAGCTTCTCCCAAGAGGTCTGGGAAGCTACAGGCCAGGAAAGAATACTTGGGCAAATGCGGCAACTTTTGCTTTAGACGTCTATGAAGGGTTCCAGAACAGATAGGAAACTATGGCGGTAGGACTGGATCTCGAGGATGCTTATAACAGAGTGAGATACGACATCTTAATGACTGCACTGAGGGAGACACAGTCCATGGCTGATGAATTGGGTTGCAGCTGTCCTGTATTCACGTCGGGTTGCTCTCCGACTGGGCTCATGGACCTCAGAACCATGCACTTTGGCTCCAGGACTGCGAAAGGGATCCGCCATCTCGCCTGTGCTCTTCAACGTGTATACGAGCAATATTGCAAGCCTAGAAACCTAGAAGCACCAGGAGTTGGAAGGATACTGACTTTTGCGGATGATATACTTGCATATAGGCAGGGGGAAGAGAGGGAACAAATAGCACGGGAGCTACAGCGACAGTAAACAAAGTGACTGAGTGGTGTACATAAATTAGGGCTGTCGTCCACCCGGAAAAGGCGTCTGTTTTGTGGTGTTCTCTGGACAACAAAATCGCTAAAGCTTATGTTCCAAGTCTCACGATAGATGGTAGAAACGTCAACAGAGAGAGCAAACTGAAGTATCTGGGAATTACATTTGACAGGAGCCTGTCATTTAAGGACCATGTGGAGAGTGTTGTGACGAAATGCCAAAAAGGACTTAGTGCACTTAAGACTATGGCTGCAATTGACAAAGAGCAGAGAAACCTTTTCACACTATATCAGCACCTGATCCTATCAGTGGTTGATTCTGGCCTGGGACTGCTTACCATCTCAAAGAGTCAGATGGACAAACTAGAGCGCATACAGAACGCGGCTATGCGGGTCATTCTGGGCTGCACCCAGTGGGGTGTATGCGATACATCCTTGGTTTTCCGACGGTTGCAGGATGGCACAAGGTGCTGCAGGCGAAGTAATGTCTCAGGGTAGCTGCAGACACAGACTATCCTCTGCATGAAGCTCTAGGTGCAGTTAAGGGTCAGCGGCTGATAATAGAGAGGTCATGGATGGCTCAGACAGAAGACACATTCAGACAGGTTTGCATCCTTGAGAATATTAGGCGAGGAGAAGAGTGGGTCAAAGTGCAACCTGAACATTCCGACTTGTGTAGAGTCATAATCATGCTGAGCCGGGAATGTAGAGACTGGCCAGCAGGTGCCACAGAGGTGGAAATACGGCATTTAATTCAAGATAATGCTCGCTCAGAGGATTTGATCATTTACACAGAGGGTTCAGTGTCAAGAGGCAAAAGAAGTGCTTGGGGTTTTTTAGCAAAAGTTAATGGTCGACGTTTGGTGCAGGAGAGCCTAGCATATGATACCACAACATCCAGCTTAAGAATGGGGGTGGCGGCGGCCACTGCAGCTTTCCGCTGGCTAGAGATCACGACACAAAGCATGTCGAGGAAGATAAAAACAGGTATGCTTCGTGCAGAGTGGCATGCTTCACTGCGGAGAACACGGGTGAGGAGTATTGTCTGGATTTTTTCACCGGGTTAGGCCGGTATGTTGGGAAATGAACAGGCGAACAGACTGGCCTTGTGGGAGAGCATGTACAGTTCGGAGGAGCAGATGGATCACCACAGTCTAGTGAGACTGATGCAGCGGGGAGTGACGAGAGGTTCTGGCAGATGCCCAAGGCTCAGAGGAAAGGCAAGACGGACATTTAATCAGAAGGCTACTGGCACCATTAGTATCGGAACTTTTCGCTGGATGCTGAAGATGGGGGCGGAGCGCTTATAGGAATGCGCCGAGTGCTGTGATGTCGGTTCTTGAATCAAATCAAATCAAATCAAAGGTTAAGACGTAGAAATGTACGTCCAGTCACAGTGTGCCGGTCCCTACTTCGTTATTCAGCACAGTATGCCGGGCGAGTTCGTTATTCAGCACAGTGTGCCGGGCGAGTTCGTTATTCAGCACAGTGTGCTGGACGAGTTCGTTACGTGTACCTGAAGCTACAGTTAAGTTATGGATTTTTAGATGTGTCCGGCCGTTCTGTCGGTTACCCCCTCCCCCCCCCCCCCCCCACCCCCAACGCACATTGTCCAGTTTTATAAAAGTTTGTAAAATAGAATAGCTACTTAAGTATTAATAATAATAACAAAAACAAAATAACAAATTCTATAATTATTTGTTTTTCGGGGGTAGGCAGGGGAGTCTTTGAGCCTGAAGATTTATTGCCGCATGTCTAGTGCTGTCGCCACTGACTGTGCAGGTGAGGATTTTATTTTGCCCTGACAGACAAAATCTCCAGCCTTACCGAGGCTTCAAACCTGGGTCTCCCGCTTGAGAGCCCAGGATTAAAACCGTTCGGCCAGCTGCTCCTCGCTTTTTAAAATACTAATCAAACTCAACCGCTATTACTGCATATATGTATCCCTTTAGCAGTTACGTTTAGACAGAGGGCCTTTGAACCTGCGGATTTAGGCGTCAGCAGAAAAATCCCATGACCTTACCAAGCAATAAAACTTGGGTCTGCCTCATAAAAGCCCAGGGTTTTTAACTGCTCAATTATCATCACATCCCTGCCTGGTCTGGACTTCACATTACTGTTACTTCATAACCATCAGGGGGACCCCAGTATTACCTAACGGCCGAACGGAGCTTCCTTACAGTTGACCGGGGCTTCCTTACGACTGAAAGGGGCTTCCTTACAGTTAAATGGGGCTTCTTGCGACTAAACGGGGGCTTCCTTACGACTGAACGGGGCTTCCTTACAGTTAAACGGGTCTTATCAGGTTTTGTGCATGTATTGTTCTCATCATTGAGGTGTTCTGAAGTCCTTGAGGGTGGCAAACTGCAACCGTTCAGCTATGCGCGACTCTTTAAACGACTCTTTAAAATACGGATCCCAGAAGAAAGGAAGAGAACAAAATCCTTGTTCCTGTAAAATTGTTGCATCTTTTTTGTTTTTAAGGTGTACGAATGTTGGATGGGGATGTCACAGATTCCGTGGAGGCCCAGTCTCTTGGGTTGAATCCACAACATATACATATATACAGTGCTAGCTGGGGACCAGATGATGATGGCAGGACGGTAGATGGGCCAGCTACTCTAGCCAGAAAAGCTTTCTATGATGGCATCACAAAGGTATTCATAATTTTATTTACTGAAAAAAATGTGCTCAAAAAGTTTCTGGTGCTGTGTACCATTGTGTACCAATACCCTTTTTTTTTTTTTTTTTAGACACTGTGGTTAGTGGGAGTTGCCATGGCAGAGCGGCTAGATGTTTGCTGTGGATCAGAAGGTCGTGGGTTTGCTCCCTGGTGGAGCCAGACTTTTTTTTAAAATGACTTTGGCTCCTAGGTTGACCCAGACTTGAGTGGGTACCGGGAGCAGTCCTGGGAAGTAGAGGCGGCCGGTGTAATGCTGACCACATCACCCATCTTGTGCCGATTGATCTATAAAATATAGGTCTAGCCCTCTGTGCCCTATACACCTAAAGGTGTGGAAAAGGGACCTTTACTTTTACTTACTTACTGTAGCTAGTACTACAACTTTTTTTGTTTAGACACTTTATTGTTAGTACTTACACCTTGTTTGTTTAGACACTGTGGTTAGTACTGACACCTTGTTTGTTTAGATACTGTGGTTAGTACTACAACTTTTTTTGTTTAGACACTTTGGTAAGTACTGACACCTTGTTTGTTTAGACACTGTGGTTAGTACTGACACCTTGTTTGTTTAGACATTGTGGTTAGTACTGACACCTTGTTTGTTTAGACTGTGGTTAGTACTGACACCTTGTTTGTTTAGACAATTTGGTTAGTACTGACATCTTGTTTGTTTAGACACTGTGGTTAGTACTGACACCTTGTTTGTTTAGACATTGTGGTTAGTACTGACACCTTGTTTGTTTAGACACTGTGGTTAGTACTGACATCTTGTTTGTTTAGACATTGTGGTTAGTACTGACACCTTGTTTGTTTAGACACTGTGGTTAGTACTGACACCTTGTTTGTTTAGACTGTGGTTAGTACTGACACCTTGTTTGTTTAGACACTGTGGTTAGTACTGACATCTTGTTTGTTTAGACACTGTGGTTAGTACTGACATCTTGTTTGTTTAGACTGTGGTTAGTACTGACACCTTGTTTGTTTAGACACTGTGGTTAGTACTGACACCTTGTTTGTTTAGACACTGTGGTTAGTACTGACACCTTGTTTGTTTAGACAATGTGTTTAGTACTGACACCTTGTTTGTTTAGACACTGTGGTTAGTACTGACACCTTGTTTGTTTAGACACTGTGGTTAGTACTGACATCTTGTTTGTTTAGACACTGTGGTTAGTACTGACACCTTGTTTGTTTAGACATTGTGGTTAGTACTGACACCTTGTTTGTTTAGACACTGTAGTTAGTACTGACACCTTGTTTGTTTAGACACTGTCGTGAGTACCCGTACCTTTTTTGTTTAGACACTGTAGTACATCATCAATCAGCAAGTCCTTTACAGAAAATTCGCTCTCTTCAGTATCCCTTTCCCTAGCCAGCTCTCCGGCCCCATGTGCTTTCAATGCCAATGCATCTTCAATGTCTCGTATCCATTTTCATGGTGGTTGACCCCTGTCTCGCCTTCCACAAACTGCACCTTCCATCACCATCTTTTCCAAGCCACCATGACGTTTGATGTGGCCAAAATACTTCAACTTTCGGGACAGGATGCTGTTTATGAGCCAGTTCTCCTTGATGTTCAACTCATTCAGAATGTCGATGTTTTTCCTCTTCCTGATCCTTGGTATTCTAAGAATTGTTCTATAACATTTTACTTCAAAAGCTCCAATATTTTTCCTCAGTGACTTCTCACAACTGTAAGTTGCCACAGGAAAAATGCATGATCTCAAATTTTTACTTTAACCAATTTACTAGTGCCACAGGTTCTTTATGTTATTTAATCTCTGCATTGCTAATGCAAGTCCTTTTCTGCCTTTTATAAGCAGTAGTTAGTATCGGTACCTTTTTTGTTTCGACACGATAGTTAGTACTGGTACCCTTTGTGTGTGCGTGTGCCTGTGTGCGCATGTGCCTGTGTGAGGGGGCATGCGCACACACGTGTGTGTGTGTGTGTTTGTGGTGGGGGGGGGGGTGCAGAAGCTCTGCATATGCTAAGTAACAACATACAGGCAGGAACAGCAGCTTTCCTGCTGACTTTAATGATGCTGTGATGCTGATGAATTATCCCTGACGTCTTAATTCAGCCAAATGTATTGTTTAAAACTGGGAACTCATTAATTCATGTAATTAATATGTGCTTTTGCCAAGAAACACAGTCACTATTATCAACACTTATAAGACAGAGAAAATGGTGCTGTATTGGGCACATCTTGTGAAGAAATATGCAGAGTCACAAAACAAGCACTGAAAAGAGAAACAAATGGACTGAGGAAATGAGGATGTCTAAGAGAAAACCTAAAGCGAACAGTATTGGGAAAAGCCAAAGGTGCTGAACTGGATTGCACAGGAGTGAATGAAATAAAGGATAAGACTGTGAGCCCTATGTGACATATAATGGCACAACAGGATGGTGATTATGATGCTGTAATATTTATAGTCCTACATGTGGCAGTTGTACCAAAGAAATCAGGACAAGACTTGATGTGGCAACAACCGCAATTTACCAGCTGATTTCGATGTGGAGGAGCAAAATCATCATAGCAATAAAAGTCAATATTTACAAATCACTTGAATTGTATATCTTCTTATATGAATGTGAGAGTTGGACTCATACTACGAAGATAGGAAAGGAGGATTCCGGCTTTTGAAAATATTGCTATAGACAACTTTTATGATTTAGCTATTTAGAATATAAAACTAACAACTATGTAAGAGACAAAATAAAAAAATTTACCTCTTATGGCAGTGGTGAAATTTCGCAAGCTAGTCTGGTTCAGGCACATGGTGAGTTGTGATTTTATTGCAAAGTCTATATACTTTGAAAAACGTTGGGGGTTGTCGAAGAAGAATGGGTGCAAATAAGAACCTGGAATTATAATATCAGCACATAGACAGGACTAAATTATTATACACTAGTTCAACAAGCGGAAGACAAAGATGGTGTTTTGTATACTAATGCTTCCATCTATACACTTCCATGATCCTTACAGTTCAAGGGTTATATTATGTTATAGTCACACAGTACTGTAGACTAACTTCAACATTTTTGATGATATGTATCTCACAATGATTCTTGCTGATAGGGCCGAGGGAGTTTAGGCTCAATTTTTGTATGGGCCAGTGGCAATGGTGGGAGAGACTCTGACAACTGCAACTGTGATGGATACACAAACAGCATATACACACTGTCCATTAGCAGTGCAACAGAGAATGGCAACATTCCTTGGTACTCTGAGGCCTGCTCCTCAACCTTAGCCACCACCTACAGCAGTGGCTCGGGTGGGGAGAAACAGATCGTAAGTTTTCCTGTTAGTCTTTTTTGTGTGTTTCTTCAAACAAGAGTTCTGTACCACAGTTTTCATTCTTTTTAATGCAGGGCTGCCAACGATGGGTTTTTACCCCCACATCTGGGTTTTTATTTGACGCCTTGGGTTAAGATTTTGAAATCTGGGGTTTTGTTAAAAAAAACATATATCCTTATATAAAAGTGGGTAAATGTTTTGTTTTGTAACTATAAAATTTGTACTTGTTTTGTGTTCTTTGCCTGTGTAATGCTTGGGTTTTTCACACAAAAATCCCATTGGCAGCCCTGTTTAAATATATTCAGTGTACGTCTTCTTCTTTTCTCTACTCCTGGAGTGCCTCGCTGCATCAGGGCGCTTCAGTGGTAAGATGTGCAGTGAAACAATGGATTGTATGATCTGTGTATGTCAGTTGAAAATGACTGTTATTTTTTATTTTTGCATGTGCTTCTTTGTATGTTAATCTAATTGTTGTAGTCCCAGGAAGGAATTATTCTCACTAGCTGTATTTTACATACTTACCTTTTTTTTTAATTGATCCTATTTAATATTCACCATTTTTCTTAGGCATTTGTTTTCTAATGCATATTACTTTCATTGTACATCTTTAATTGTTCTCCAAATGTCACTGTTTTCTTCTCTCTCTCTCTCTCTCTCTCTCTCTCTCTCTCTCTCTCTCTCTCTCTCTCTCTCTCTCTCTCTCTCTCTCTCACTTTCTCCCTCTCTCTCCCTCTCTCTCTCTTTCACATACCTACTTACACACAAACATACACTCACATGAGCACACACACACAAACATTGGACTATATGATTTGTATATTTAAATTAAAAGGAATCTTTGGGCAGGGAAGGAGAGGGGGAGCTTTATTGTATGTAAATATAATTGAGGTATAGTAACATTTGCTGGGCAATACATTGTGCAATACACTGCTTGTCTCCTCTTTATTTAAACATGATGGCTGCTGTGATTTCAGGTGACTACAGACTTACGCCAGAGCTGTACAGAAACACACACAGGAACCTCAGCTAGCGCCCCCTTGGCTGCAGGAATTATAGCATTAGCTCTGGAAGCAAAGTAAGCTTTTTTAGATTTAAATTGAAGGGTTTGGTTTCATCTTTCTGTAACATATTTTAATTTTCTCCCTAGGGGTCTCAGTGCCTCATTTTGGAAAAGGGGGGGGGAGAATAGACCTGCTGCCCCGTAACAAACAAGCATGTTGTAATAGGCATTTGAATTAAGTGGATATGTTTGCCTAAAGGCGCATATATCACAGTCTAGCTGTAAACTACAACATGCCACTCACCCTTTTAAGGGCAAATGCAACAGATTTTTATTTTTTTTTTTGTTTTAATTATTTAAATGTTTAATAAAGTACAAGTGAAAGTTGAGATGATGGACAAAATATAAAATTTAAAAAAAAACAACAAAAATTTATAGAAATTAAAATTTTAAAACTTATATATTAAACATTTCACTGGAAGAAAAACTAAAGTTGACAGTAAGTAAATAAGAATTTAACACTCTCAATAATAACAAATCTATAAAGAATAAATAATTTTACGACCTCCCTTGAAACTTTACCAAACCTTTTGACAAATACATGCTTCACTGCACACCAGTTCACAGCAGCATTCCAGGAAATGAGGAAGCAGATCAACTCACACAACTGAGCAAGAGAAAAACAATTCTACCAAATTTTCTTTCAGAGCAAAATAGACAAAAGGTTAAACTGACCACAGAAAAATTATAATGATCAACAGTTTTCAACGGCAAGATTAAGTCATCATTTTTCAGTTGTGAAAAACGCACAGTAGACTATAGAAAAATCTTTGTCCTAGGTTAAAGGCTGGTGTTTTTTATCTCTTTGTAGCAGTAGTTCATTGACTGTAAGACACATGATAATGTCTGTCCAACTTGAAGTAAGAAGCATAAACAAATGTGGTATCAGCCTTCAAAAACTAAATGGGATATGAGGAGACTGAAACAAGCAACTGCTTTATTAAACTTATGAATGTGGAGAAGATCTACAGATGAATCATGGGAAAGACTATATAGATTCCATCTCTACTTCATAGCTGTGAGGGCTGTTTTTATTTTATTTTGAAACACAGAAAGGTATGGTAGCTAACAGACTCTCAGGTTCACCTTTTATCCTTGATGGATCATGTGCTATCAGCCAACTCATAGAAAATCTCTTATTCTTTGTTATCTCTTGTTTTCATCTCTTCCATATGCTTCTCATATTACTCCTTTCTTTCCCTGATTTTCTTCTGCATGGTTGTTTAGGTTTCTGCCTGTTTCTTTTGTGCTGTAAATTTTAGAAGAAGGAATTTCTTGTTATACTTTCAACAGGTTTTCTTGATTTGTGTCCTATCCAGCACCATTGTCTCTTCCTCACCTCTTGATTTGCTGATTATTAGTTATCTCAGTTGTCTATCTTGTCAACATCTGTGGCTTAGGCATTGCTTCTTAATTTCTTAGTGCCTGGTTTGATTCCAGCTGTGGGCAGTTTGGCAGCAGACTGCATGGTATTAGTTTCACCAGTGGTGTCAAGAGGCAACTGTTCAATAAGCAGTGGCAAACTACTGAACCTAAAATTGCCTTGTGAAAGGACATGCAAATATTTTTTTTTGTCCATGAACCCCATTGTGGGCTACTATATACAAGCACCAAATAATAAATGTCTGTAGTTTATTGGTAATTTTTTTTTTAAAGTAATTTATCAAGTTTTAATCAATAGAACACTACCAGTTTGACATCAGAGTTAAATATTCTGATTTTGAGAGTAATATTAATTTCCTTTCAAACCAGGTTTCCTGATGGTATGAAATTTGCTCTTATCATTTATATTTGTATTGCAATCTGTAGTTTCCCTTTCTTTGTCTACATTAATACCAAAATTTATGTCAGTTTTTTTTTTTTTCAAAAACCCCCTGAGCTAAGTCTCAAAGTAGTTGGGTTATCATTGACTTGATTTATCTTTAATGTCTTTGCCTTTTCCCTGTAAATTCAAATTGAAAATATGACTCTTTATGTAACTATTAGTACAAATTGTAAGCAGAACAATCGTTATTTCATGACATAAAAAAATGTTCCAGTTGTGAAATTAAGTTGTTTTCATTCTTTGCTGGTTTCAGTCCATCATTAACCTGGCGAGACATGCAGCACATTGTAGTTGAGACAGCAAAACCGCACAACCTGAATGCTGAAGATTGGGTGATAAATGGAGTAGGCAAAAAAGGTAACATAATTATTCATAACATTGCCAAGAAAAAAATTATGAGAATGAATCACAGACTAAAGGCAGTTTTGTGTTTTCGCAGAGGTAAAATGAAGACTGCGTGTATCTGATATCACCACATGTATACTTTCAGGGACATGAAGTAGGAGTATCCCTCAGTGTTCCATTCAATCAAGTGTCAGGAGCAAAAATGTCACATGTATGGACACACCACTCCACGAATGCACCATTGAGGAAGAGCGGCCTGTAGTGCACTTTCTGTGGTCAGAGGGAGTCAAATTGGCAGATAGGAGCTAGCACCATGACAAAAGATGTATGAATGGCTAGACCACTTCAAAGTAAGACACACGAGTACAATGGACAAAAGTCAAAATGAATGCCAAGACACAACCTGACACAGAAGAAAACCTCCAATCATTTTCAAAGACGATTTAAGAATCACAATAACACAAGTGCAGATCTCTTGGACATCAATTTCAGATCAGCATATGCAATAGTGCTTGTTGAATTAGGGCACCATAAAGTTTGTGCGAGATGGACCACACAGATTTGCATCTTCTTGAGTGGAAATAAAGATGTTGTGTGAAAGAATATACACCCCCACCCGTCCAAAAAATATCTATCTGTGTAAAATACAATGGCTACTTACTATAATGCCTCTTTTATGGTTTTATCTCTTGTCAGCACTATAATTCTTACACTGTTGACACAACCATAATTGCTCAATTTGTCCTCAGTTCAGTATGTGTGTATATTGACTGTCTTGATCAGTTCATAACATTACCACACATGCGTATATGCACACACACATGTACGCACGCTGCTCATACACATTTACATAGTATTGAATGATCAAAAAGAATAGCATAAGCTTGCCTGCCAGCTGAAAGATCTTGTGTTAAAATCCACTTGACAGGACTGATTTGATATAAATAATCTGGGCCTTTAAGTCATCCAGCCTAAAACAGGTATCATGAAATATCCTGGGAAGCAAAAGCAGAAAACATTATGTTTATCTTTGGATATTTTCTCTAAGGTATACAGGAGTGTTGGCAAATGAACAGGCAGACAGATTGACTGGTTCTGGATGAATAGGTGGTGAATTTATGCATGACAAGCTAGATGTGGTCAATAGTCGTTTGGGAGCAAGTGAACAATGCAAAAGCACAAATAGAAAATTATGATCTAATGAAAATGGTACAGCTAGGAGTGACCAGGGGATCAGGCCAATGCTCTACACTCAGAGGAAAGGCAAGACAGACATATAATCAAACAGCTGCTGGCATGATCAGAATCAGCACACTTTCCTGGCTGAAGATGAGGATGGAGCACTTATGGGAATATCCAGAGTGTTTTGATGTAAGTTTTTAGCTCAGCACTCAACCTATCAAGTGGTGACTGATCTATAAATATGTGATTCTAGCACCATGTGCCATTGTGTTGTTTTAGTTTCTCCCACACTAAGGTGTGTCTATGAAAAGTGATCATTTAGATTTAGCTTTATAGTATTTCATTACAGTATTTATCAGGCAGCTGAGACGTGGTTCCTGAGAAGAATGTTGCGAATACCTTGGACTGCCAGAATAACTAATAATGATTGCCTGGAAGTGGCTAATGAACATAGAACATTATATACAACAATGAGAAGGAGATGGCTGGAAAGATCACTGGTAGAAGAGGCAGAGACAGACCCAGAGAAATGATGCTGGATGGCTTAGGACGGTGGCATGGAGGAATATCATCATTAGCATTGATAAAAAACACCAAAGACCAAGATCTGTGGAGATGCATGAACGCCTGCACCAACTGGCAAGTCACTTGATGATGATAATGATTTATCAGGCTGAAAGTAAATGTATATGGCAGGTGGGAATTTCTCATAATTTTTGTTAACCATATTCATTTTTCTTAAATAATTATAGTTAGTCATTCCTTTGGATTTGGTCTGATGGATGCAGCAGCGATGGTGTCTCTGGCACGCAACTGGACCACAGTTCCAGAACAGCGCATTTGTGAAATACGTTCACAAGACCACAATAGGTATAGTGTACCATTCATATGTGTATGTATACATGAGTTGGAGGTGGACTGGTCTGAGGTTGACTGGTCAGAGGTTTGTTCAGTGCATTTATGAGAGTTGTCTATTGCAAGCAGTTTTTGCCTTAGCTAATAACTATAGCTTCATTTGTTGCTGTGTCATTTTACCTCTTTCAGTCCAAAGAAATGTATCAACCTATGCATTTTTTAATAGTATATTGTATTCTCTGGCTTTGCATTTGGTCAAAATTTTGCTCAACCAGTGGTGACTTCCATTGTGTGTGTGGCCTCTTTGAAAGATAATCACCCTCTTCTTCTTCTTCTATGATCTCTAGTCTTGCGCTTAATCCACTGTGGGCATAAACTGCAATGTCATCTCAAGGTCTCTTATGTTTCTCCAGTGCTTAATTATCAGGTCTGCTTAGTGTGGCCACACATTTTGCTCTGCAGCTCCACCAAGAGAGAACAGTATTGCAAGACATGTTCTGGAGTCTATTTAACATGAAAATACTGACAGAAAGCTGTTTGGCTCATACCTAATCTATTTGAGTGTTTGTTGAGTCTGCAGTGTCCAGTGCAAAAGCGAAAAACTGTGACTTGGTCTCTTCTGTTCAGATGGCTAAAGAAATCTTTTTCATAGTTCTAACTTGATTTTCTCTTACTGAGGATTTTGACTTCTGGAAAAGATAGCGGCTCGTAGATTTGTGGTTTGCTACTGCATTCCTTGGCTAAACCATCAGAGCTTTCATTGTCTTTGATGCCACAATGAGATTGAATCCACTGCGGGTGGGTTTCTGCCTTTGTTGACAACTCAGCAAGTTCCTTTGTTGACTCAGTCATGTGCTGTCAGTAATTTTGCCAGTACATGGCTGTGACAGTTAATCTGTAAGAAAAACCAATTTCCTTCTGCGGTTTGCAGCTTGTTCACATACTGTGCTGCCATCAGTAGTACTAAGAGCTCTGCCTTGTAGCTAGAGCAGGTTCCTCCAGCGGGAGCTGCCAGTGACACGGTAGTGGCATCTGGGTGTTTGGTGTAAATGCCTGCTCCACTATTCGTCACCGCCTCTTTTGCTGATCCATCTGTGTAGATTCTCGTCAAGCTGTCCTGTGCAAACATGTTGTTGAGGTGCTCTATTGTGAGTGCTTTCTTCACTAAACAGAACTTAGTATCTTTGTTTCCCCAGTTGGGTATGGAGGTTGAAACATTGAGTGTCAATGTTCTAAGATTTACAAAAGACAAAAACAAAAACTCTTCAGTTGCTCATTGTAGGTTTAGCAGTGAAGAGAATGACTTTCCTAATTCTTTTGTTAGATGGTTTAAGCTTGTACGCTTTGTTTTGTGCAGTGGGTTGTTTGGCATTCTCTTCAGTATGTAGAATTGAGAATATCATTCAATATTTACACAGTAATTTTTCAGCTTGCACTAAGATGTTATTTAGCTAAATATATCTCAGTAAATTTATTTAATTAGATATCTATTCACTTGTTGCACAAATGATTGCCATTATAGCTTCAATTGTCCTTTTAACTTCTTTTCTTCTGTTAATATCAACTTTAAATTGCTATGCGTTTAGTTTAAAAGATGATGACAAAAAAAAGTGCAGACATAATACAATTGTTAATACAGTTTCTGAATGTTTAAAAAAATGTATTTTTATTAAGTCGGAACTAACACACGCACACACGCATGCACGCATGCACACACACACACACACACACACAGGTGCACGCATGCACACACACACACATGCACACACACACACACACGCACACACACACACACAAATTGCCTCTGTCACTTTATTCTATTGATTACAGCCAACAAATTCCGATGAATGGACGCATCACTGTAACCCTGTACACGGATGGCTGTGAGGGAACCGCTAATCATGTTAAATATCTGGAACACGTCCAGGCCCGAATCACAATGACTGCTTCACGCCGTGGAGAGATCTGCATCTTCCTGTCATCTCCATCTCTGACTAAATCCACTTTGCTTGCCAAGCGAGCTCGAGATGTCTCTCGGGAGGGCTTCAATAACTGGGCTTTCATGACCACTCACAACTGGGGAGAATCTGCCAAAGGACAGTGGACATTGGAGATAGAGAATTCAGTCAGTACATGTGAGTACTTACTTTCAGTTTTGTTGAATTAATATTCATCAAAAATCTCTCTTGTGTAAATGTGACTGGCATAGCAAGTTTTGTTCTACTACAAAATTGTTAACATACCTGGACACTTCCATAACAGTGTTATATTTGTTAAATATAAAATGGCTTTGAAAATGTACCTTAAATTGTTTTCAAACTACAATAATTGTTTATACATATTTGAAACTATTTCCTTCAGTCTGATTTCAATAATTTCATTGAGGATGATAGCTGTACAAATTCCAAGGCATATAAGATAATTTCTTAGATAATTCCTTAGATTTCATAAGCACTGCACATTCAGCTTTCTCGTCTTAAAAAAGAACCAGGATTATAAATATATCTTTGCCAAATCATTATAGATTTTTGAAACTGAATCAGTTCAAGATTTTAAAAAAACACAAAAAAAACGGGAGGATTAATATTTAATAATTCATGTACAGGAACATTTATTTATAGTGCAACAAAGTTCACATTTCTTTCTTGTCAGGCTGATGAAAGAATAAAAATGAAACCATAGTTTAAAATATATATATGTAGATTTGTTTAAACTAGATAATGTTCTTTAATGTGACTAATGTGTTTGCAACTTTTCTTGGCATTTTTCCCACACTCCTTGCATGATTTTTCTAAAAAAAATAACAGATGGATGCTGTCTCCGTTAACCTTCATCTGCTCCCACCTTTTTAACTTTTGTTTGTAAAAAAAATTTCAGATTTATCTTTTGCATTCCATTTCTTTTAATTTTGCATTGTTAACTCAATTTGATCCCCAGCATTCTTTTTTTTTTTTTTTTTTTTGCAATCAGCAGATATATGGGTATTTTTAGTTTCTTAGAAGTGATTTAAAAAAAATGTTACTTCTAATAATTTTTCTTATTTTAAAATCTGATGTATAGTTCCGCAAACTTAGGTAAAAAGGGAACATAGTTTTAACTGTTCTATTGTTTGAAAGGACACTTAAAATATATTAAATACTTGACAACCTATTCTCCGACAATCTCATACAATTACATAAGCTATGCAGTATTGAATAACCAAACATAGGATAGGCATAAATATCCATTTTTGAAATGGAAAAAAAAAGACTTCATATATATCCCAATTATAACCCAGATAGGTTGAACATGAAATTTTTGTTTTAATTACTACAATTACTGTCAATCCTATAAAAATGGAGTTGTGGTAGCAGTAGGTCTATCTAGCTGACCCAGTGGTAATGTCTCCATTCAGACAGGGATTTCTTTTAATTGGTAAGTGTGGACCTAGCCTTGTTTCAGTATTAAGAAGCAACTGTTTTGGAAAATTAACATATTTATTCAATGAGATTGGAGAAAGATGGTAGTCTACTTTATATTACTTGGATTTTACAGCAAGGAAAAAACCATCATTCCATCTAGTACCAGATATTTATAGAACAACATCTGACATTTATTAATTTAAAAAATTAAAAACAAATTATATAAGAATCAACAGTGAAAAGACATAAGTAATGACAATAGGAAAAAGGACGCATAATCTTAATATAATAGTCAAGTGTAAAGACATTAAACAGGCATGTCAGTTTAAATAAATGGGAACAACATTCACCGACCATGGGAAACTGGATGAAGAAATGAACATCAGCTAGCCCTCATCTTACAGCATAAGACAGTCTTGATCAGAAACACTTCATAGAAAGCATATTCATTGCCACTGTATGCTACTAGTAATATAAAGTAGACTACCATCTTTCTCCAATCTCATTGAATAAATATGTTAATTTTCCAAAACAGTTGCACAGATACAGTCACACACAACAAACCAGGAAAAAAATCCGTAAACAAGGAAATGAGATGTATGAGAAAGGCTGCAGGAGGGACAGGAGGAGATAAAATTAGAAATGAGGTCATATGGACAAAAAGTTCTCACAGAACCATTTGTAAGTTAGATAGAAAAACAGCGAATCAGATCGTTTACCTACTTAAAGAGGATGCCTTGTCATGCCATACTGTACAAGACATACACCAAAAGAGGAGAAGGATGTAACGCACAAGGTAGACCAAGAACAAGATGGAAAGTAAACATAAGAGAAACTCAGCAGCATCATGATTTGCCTGTGTCAAGGCAGCTAGAAGAGCAAGAAGCAGAACTGCTACACCCAGAGCAGTAGAAGAAGAAGGGAAGAAGAAGACCAGAAATGTCTTAGTCTCTAGCATTGCACACCCTTATGACAGTTTCAGCTTGATGTCATTAGAATCTGTACCTTATCTTAAATCAGTCAGCATGTTATTTACAGAATGTCATTATCTTGATGGCATGCCTGAAAATCTCTTTCTGTAGCCAGTTCTCCAGCCCTATGTGCTTTCATAGCCAATGCATCTTCAGGGTCCTGTATCTATCTCTGTGGATGATGGCCATCAACATTCTCTCCAGACCACTATGGTGCTTGACATGTCCAAAATATCTCGACTTTACAAGCCAATTCTCCTTGATGTTCCGCTCATCCAGAATGTCAGCATTTCTTTTTATCTTCTAAGAATCTTTCTGTAGCATTTCAGCTTGTAGGCTCCGATTTTCTTTTCAAAGACAAAGTGGCAGTCCATGACTCACATCCATAAGGTGCCAGGGAAAGATGCATGATCTCCAACTTTTACTTTAACTTGCTTACAGGTGCTATGCCATAGGTTCTTTATGCTGTTTAGCCTCTGCATTGCTAAAGCAAGTCTTTTTTCTGACTTCTTATTTGTAGTCACTGTTGTTGTTCACTAGTGAGCCTAAATAATCTAAATCTGTGACATTTTCAAACTCGTTGTTGTCGATTTGAAAATGTAGCTGGTGTGCTGTATATTAGTTGGTTGTTGTTTTTTTTTCTGGTTTCAGAAAAAGAATTCTTCACTGTCCTTTTTTTTTTTTTTTTTTTACAGTCAAAATTATTGTTTCTAAGCCTTGTAGATTGTTGGAAAGGAGAAATGAAATAAATACACAGCTTTTTTTTTAAGTTCTCTGTATCAGCCTTTCCCTTTCTTTGCACTTAGCTGCCTTTTGCATTTTCAGTAATTCTAGTTCCAGTTTCCTTTATGCATTTTCTAGTTTTTAGAGGGGAAAAAAATAGACCCACTGGTTCTTCCACACACCCCCTCCCACCAAACTTTCCAGACAAGCATGTCATACAAGGCAACTATTTACAAATTTACTGAAATGGGATGTTTTTATCCAAATGGTGCAGATATCACAGCCTAGCTGTAAATCACAGCAAAACATGCTAACTGTGTTAAATGCAAGTTTAGTCATGTTAAACTATAGTTTTTATTGTAAAAATAGATTATTCTTACTTTCTTTATTTTTTCTTTAAGTTTTTTATTTGTTTCATTGGTGATTTTGTTTGTCCTGTACTATCATTATTACTTTTACTGTATTACACACATTACTTCTGTCTTGTTTGTTTGCATTTTCTTCTGCATTTTCTGAGTGCACAACATTTAAATAAACTTGTACCATGATTGTATAGTATTAGCATGTTTAGACAGTTTATGTAGTTTAGTAATCCTTTCCTATCAAGAAGTATCATCACCTGTGCGACTTTATGATGCCTTAGTGCCACCTGTGTATGTGTGTTAGTTAGTTAGTTAGTTAATCAACAGATTATCCTCACTACACATCGAACAAGCCTATAAGCGCTCAGGTTCCATCTTGTGGTGACTGATAACACCAGTTCTCGGTTGGTTAACTATTCTTCTTTGGCTGCCTGTATAATGTTTCTGTCTGGCGACACCTCTTTTGGCCTGTAGTTCTAGTAATCTTTGTAATGTTACCGATTCACCATCATCTCCTGAAACATCTACTGTGTGTTTGTGATAGCAAGATGTGTGTTCTCACAGTTAGTAATAAGTTTATTGCTACTTTTTTAATAGGCGCGCTTTTCTTCTTGTTTGCATTCACCGGGTGTAAACTCCTGAGGAAGGTTCTGGTTGTTTGTCCACTTCTGGACTTTGATCTTGATCCAGAACTTGCTTGCACATCCATTTTACAGATCTGGCTTATTTGTTTGCTTGTTAGGAGGCAGTCGTTCTGCTCTTTATTCTCCAGAATGGAGTCCCACAACCTCATAGGGATGTGTGTGCATGCATGCATGTGAGTGCATGTGTGTGCATGCATATGTGTGTGTATGTGTGTGTGTGTGGGTAAAAATGTGCATTTGAATGGCATGAGGGTGTATAAATGTAATATTTATGTGCAAAATCTAAGTATATATTATTGTTTGTAGAAGTTTGTTCATTAAGAAAAACATTTGTTAGGAATCTCATGCACATCATCATCATCATCATTACCATGATCGTCATCATCATTATCATCATCATAATCATCCTCATCATAATCATCATTATCCTCACATCATTACTACCATCATGCCCTGCTGATATACATAGGCAGTCATTGTTTACAATCCCATACGATCACCAGAATCAAGGATCAAGTCAGTGCTTCTGTCCCTCCCCGTTTCCTCCAGTTAAGTCTTCCAGATATTTATCTCTTTGTTTTATTTTGCCCTTTTTTCTACCAAAATTGCCTGTTTACAACAGTTCTCAAGTCTGCTTCTTCTCATATGATGCCCTGAAATGTCATCTAGTTTCTTTCATGCTACTGTACAGTTTCTCACAATCAGGTGCATGTTTGGTGCATTAGTTATAGAATTAAGATTCACATTTTAAAAAATGTTTGCATTATGCATGCTACAGTGGCTCAATGGTTAGTGTGACTTCTTTATGAGATCACCAGGCTTCATAAAAATTGGGACCTGACAACTCTTGACAAGCATCATACCTGACAAGCATCATACCTCATTAGCGAGTCTTCAGAAAATTCACGTTTCTAACACCCCATTGTACACAGGCTTTCAAAATTAATCATTGTGTTCCAATATTCAATATATTAATTTAGTTCCTCCATTGCTGTACTGTTATCATTGTGTTCCCTTTTGATTCACATATGATCTTTATTAAAGTATTTCTTCTCAGGACCGAATGTGTTAAAGTAATTTTTGACTGGCATCAAAAGAGTTAATCTTGTGGAAATTAGATAGAAAATAAATTTATTAAAGAAATTAACTCGCCAGTGACCCTGTCCAGTTATCTCATGGCCTAAAATATGTAAAAGATTAACATATGACACCTCAACAGCATTATCTGCAAAGGGACTCCCTTCAATTTTGTACATCTTCTAGAAAGATCTGCAGTTGTGAAAACATGTATAACTATCATCTTTTTTGTTTTAGGGTTTTACACAAAGCCTGAATATTCAAGATGGAATCAGATCACCTTCGCTGTCAACATATATTATTGATATTGTGAAAAGTGTTGAATTTTTTTGTAACTACAGATTTTATTATTTGAGTATCTGTTTTATACATCATTCCATTCAACTTTAGTTAAGATATAGGAAGTTTGAAGAATGTAGAATATATGTATAAAATCTCAGCTCTAGTGCTGTGTATATTCTAACAGTTTACTTCAAATGCCTGTTTGTGCCTTTGCCTGAGCCTGAGTATGATGATATTACAATAAAGCTTGATGATTTCACAAATAACATTTTCAAACATCACAGGATGTTTACCTTGTTTATTATGAATTTCTGACATGGTTGGTTTGACAGTGTACTTTCTTACCTTTCTTGCAGAATGATTTTCTTTTTTTTTTTTTTTTTATGATTGATTTTTGTTTTGTATTCCTTAATAGTAGAACTTTGTGTGTGCGTGCTTTTCTTTCAATAATTTCTCACTGCACAGTTTTCTGCATGCTAAACATAATGGTGTGGATTTATGCATCGTCAAGGACCTGTATTGATGTTGTACAACTACTTGATCGGTAAGTGTAGTGCTGTAGTGCTGTCACATGCATAACATGTGAGCAAGTTGTAACAGTGGTATCTGCACTCATAAATAATATAAAAAACTTTCAATAAAGTTACTATTCTAATTAAACACAGTAGTCAAATAAAATGTATCCTGATGAGTTAGAAAAATAGTGAATTTCATGTTATGCTGATTTAATAATCCTGCTTCCAAAAAAAAAAAAACTTGAAGAGTACCCAACTTCTTTCTACATTTGAAACATAATGGATTGTGAATATTTTATAAACTAGAAAGTTCTTTTTCATTAAGATTTTAGGAAACTTTGTGAATGCCACTGCCTTACGAGCTTGTCATGCTGAAAATTTTTAGTATGCTTTCAAATATTCACATATATTTAGCCATAGTATAAGTGTTAGTCTTGTTTAATAACATAAAATAAAACCTAATGTCATTTAAATTTTTACAGTTTTTATTGTTAAAATCCATTTAGTTTGACACATATCTCCCCCAGGCGGTCATTTTACTGTAAAATGTGTGCATTGTAAAAATATAGAAATAACTCATTAAAATCATGACTATGATGAGTTGTTCAACTTTATTTTTGTATTTTTATTAGGTAGTTCCATCATATTGTGAAGTCTGAGTATATTTATTTTCATGTTAAAATATATAAAATTAGAGTAAAGGACCTTTTTGCCAAGCCTTCATGCGTATTGGGCATTTAGGCTAGGCCTGTGTTTTATAGAGACCAGTCAACATCAAATCCACCGGTAAAATATATATATAAAACTAATAAATCAGTAAACTGTGCACTAGTGTGGGTAAATACTTGTGAAACATTAATGTTAGACACATACACTAATTACAGTAGTATGCCTTAGGCATAAGTAAATATTTACATATTGGTAATATTCTTCTTCTTCTTCTTCTCTTCCACCTTGTACCCCATCGAAGTGTCGGGGGGAGATGTAATGTTCGTTGATGAGCTCTGTCAAGAGCACTATTAAGACTGATGTTCATTTCTGTAAGGCTGTTCTTAATGCCATCACTCCGTATTTTACGAGGTCTTCCACTCGCTCTATACCTGTTGTAACGTTTTAGTGTGGCTTGCTGTGGCGGATAGTACCAGGGCATTCTTGTTAGGTGTCCAAACCACTTCATTTGTTTTTTTTTTTATGACCTGTAAAACTGGCTTTATTCCTAGCCTTTGTCTGATGTCATGATTTCGTATTCTGTCTTTCCTAGAAACTCCTGCTGCTCTTCTAAGGCATTTCATCACATATTAGTAATATAACTTTACCAAATCAGTACTGATTACTAAATCCCAAATCTGTTTCAATAATTCTTGCTTTCTAAAATAATTTTTTATCTAAAATCAGTTTTACAATCCATTTAATTAAAATACTTTGAATTTTTTTTTTAATATATCACATTTTTTAAAGAGAATGTAGCCCTACGACTTATTTTTATAATTCATTCTTCCTAAAGTTCATGATTATCATTTTGCTTATCAATTTCTGCATTCCTAAACTGTTTCACAACAGCCTTATAGTCAAGTTTTCTGGTATTAGTTACTATTAACTTTATATTGCAAGATGTTTTCACGTCTTAGTTATATTTCTTGATTTCCTTTCTGTCTTGTTAAATACTTGTTTAGCCCTCTATTTTGTGGAGGAAAAATATTATTCCAACCATTATTATTATTTAGTTTTATTTTGTTTGTAGATTAATCAAAGATATTTTACCATCTTTACCTATTTTTTTTTCCTGTGTTTTCTAGTTCAGACTTTGTTGATTTTCTGTCTGCTGGGGGACCTCCCAGTCTTTATAACTTTTAATTGTTGTCTCTTTTTTACCTTTGAGAATCAGTTTTGTTTCCAACACATCCTCAGCTTTAGTGCATTTTATGGCATGGTTTAATCCAAAACAAAGCCAAAACACAAAACAGTTTCTTTCATTCTTCACAACCCATGTTTTGCAAATTTAACTGCATGTTTCCTGTTTTATCAAACATGCATTAAAATTGTATCTCAGCAGTGGAAGGCATGACTTTAGCATCATTAGCGCAATTTGAATAACATTTTTAAAAGTGTCAAAGTATGTTTTATTTTTTCACACACCCTAGGATGTTTGTAAAAAAAATTCAAATTATGATGGTAAAGATATATATAGCAGACACAATCATTTAACTGTGTTATCATTTGTTAGTATGCTAAGGGGTGTAGTAAATGAGATTTGTAAAGTGGTTCAGATAAAAAGAAAGAAATTCTCCCAGCTTACATTTCATATTACAGAAGAGAGATAAAAATAATTGACTAAGACATTTATTTTTTGTTTTGCTAAAATATGTAATTGCTTCTTTTCTTTAAAAATATTGCCATTTATTTGATGCGACAAATGATGAAAACCAAACATGTATACTGTATTAAAACTATTATGATGTAAATTAACACCTATAATTACTATATTCTAGAGATCTGCAGATAAGCATTCTCTTTGCCATATGAATTTTGATAAGAATTATTTTCCTAAATATATTGATTTTTAAGCATTGTATTTAAATATAGTTAGAATTTTTTTTTATTATTATTATTATTGTGAAATTATATTAAGATGCCAGCATAATCAAAGCTAAAGGTGGAGTGCTTTCTGAAAAGTATTGTGTAATGTTCATTCATTTACTATTAATTCATAATCCTTGTGTGCTATTATACATCACAAAGGGATCAATTCTTCAATTCTATTCTTCCTGTACAACCCTTCTGATATTGTGTATGGTATCCAATCAGGCACATTTGGCCTTTCTCATCAGCATTCATCATAGAGTTTCCCTTGAAGATCATCGCTTTCTCAACACATATGTTCCATATTTTTGTGCCTGTTGTTTGATTATGTATCCACTCCATCAAAATATGTGGCCAGTATACCACCATCTATGTCATGTTTTTCTGTCCAAAGACTGTTGGGAAGTTTCTGGACATGTCTCTAGAATTCCAGATGTTTTTCACCTGCACATACAATTATTCCAGGGAAAGATAATGTGGTAGTTGCCCTTATTTCCACATCTGTAGTCTTGTTCTTGTTCTTGTTCTCTTTAACCTCTGTCATTGACAACAGTTTCCAGCTGTCAGGTTTAAGAGAGTGCCCTGCTGCCTTGGTTGAGGTGGTACTTGGTCCCTGGCTAGTATTTATCAAATTATAATTGTTTGTCTCTTAACATTCATCAACATCAAATACCCTAACCAGCTTTTCACCATTTAAAGAAAGATATTTAAACCACAAATATTATTCAAATTTCTTTTAATTTTTAAGAACTGCTGTTTATTTTATATAATTTTTCCTCTCTTTTGTGTCAGAATATTTGACGTAAATCATTTTTGTTTTATTATTAGTAGTTGAATTTGTCTGGATCATATGTATTCTTCATTTTTGTCAAATGAGATGGAAAAGAAAAAAAAAGAATACCTAAGAGCTAAACACAGCCCCACCTGCTGCACAGAAGTGAATCATGTACAGTCAGTAGATTAATGAGGTGTAAGGCAGAATCTGCAGGAGTGTGGGTTTATAGAAGAATTTTGAGAACACCATCGACAAATAAAAATGTGAAATGAAGATTTCTTGAAATATATTAATTTTACAAAGAGTACATATTATGTGGGTCAAAAGTAGGCAGTCCATATTTTCTGGGCATGTCAAGAGAAGGGGAAAAACTGCAGTATATCATAACAGGAAAACTGGAGGGAAACAAGAAAAGAGGATGGTAAACAGTTCTGCATTATGGGATGTGTCTGAAATGATTGACAGTACACAAGACAGCTGTGGACAAGGACGGGATGATGCACCGCATGGACTATAAAAAGATTAACCATAGTTTATGCAATAATTAAAAATTACATGTGGATACATTATCTAGTTTTCTGTGTTTTATTTATTTCACAGCAATAGCTGTTTGGTGATGGTGATAGCATTGATTGATACCAAATGTGCAATTCTTTAACTTACTGGGATTTGTGTTTCTCTTTGTCTCTTGTGTTTCAGTTCGGCCTAATCGACTGAGAGACTGGGTGCTGGTCCTGTATGGTACTGATTCTCCCCCACGCAAGAGCCCCACATCAGTCCGTAGTCCTCATTATGACTACGGGCAGCACCTTACCGTTAGGGGATCACAGGACAGGAGGGGTGACCGGAGACAGCACTTATACGATAGCTTCAGTTTTGAGCACGATCATGAACGCCATCCTGAAACATATCCCCCACCTACAACCACTACCACAACTACCACCACATCCACTACCACAACCACATATTACAACCACAGAGACAACAACCTGTATCCATGGTCAGGACATCAGAGCAACCAGCAGAATGGACATTGGCCTCCTTCCTCTTCTTCTTCCTCATCCTCAACCAACCAGCGTAAGAACACGGATTCATTTTATTTTTGGGATCCTTTTTACCAAGCTTATGCATCTCAACCTAACTATGCACAGCAGCCTGGCACCCAGCATCGCCACCACCACCCTGAGCATACTTGTGTTTATGAAACCTTAGCAAAAAAATCCAACATATCTGCCATTCAGTACGTGCGTAAGAAGCGTCCCCAACTAACTGCAGGCAAGCCAGATAGCTTATTAACCTTCTACTTCAAAATTCATTCTTAGTCTTGCCTGTCATTGTTTTCATTTCTTTCTTAGTTATATTCCCCCCATAGCAGTTTCCTGCTTGCGATGTCTATGTATGTTTGTATGTTTTGCAGAACTGCATGGAATGTTTTGTTTTGTTTTTTACATTTTTTGCACAACTTTTCTTTTTAATTGTTTCAAGTGTAGGAGTTTTTTTCTTTATATTTATACTTTAAAAGTTACATAGACACACAGTTAGCTACACAGACACATATATATGCATATACACCTTATATATATAATTAGCTGGCTATTAATTTAGCTACCTGATGTAGTCATTCTTTGGATAACACAAAAAATAAACAAATCATTGGAAACTGTTCAAAGACCATCTGTAGGACATCCAAATGCTGCGTACATATTTTCACTAAATGCCCTTATGAGCTTTTTTTCCCTCTTCCACACCCCCCCCCCTCCCCCCCAACCCCCAATGTTTTATTAACAATTTTGTTTCTACTTTTATCATAGAACAAATTCAAAACATGCTAACATTTTGTTCTCCTTGTGTTCATGAACCAATCTGAATGTAATGGTGTTTTCAGTTTTGCAAATATGTGAAACAGAAAATTTGCAACGCTCATTCCTATATTTGTTTTTTCTTTTGAGGATATGCCTTAATGACTGAGTTTGAAGTTAATATTTATTGTTTACAGAAAACTTAGTTACTATAATCCATTATATATATATATATATATATATATATATATATATATATATATATATATATATATATATATATATATATATATATATATATAATGTAATCTCTTTCCTATCATACTCTACAGTCTTGGCTCTTTGGATTGCAGTTTCTGCACTGTTGATTAATCTGTAATAAAACAGAGCATCTCAAAGTTTTCAATGAGTGCCTTTTTTTGCACTCTCTCTCTCTGTCTCCCTCTCACTTACACACACTCTCTCTTTTTTTCTGTCTATATCCCTCTCCATCCTTCTCCTTCCTCTCTTAACACTATCTCTGTTTGTGCCCTTTTTTATCACAAACATGTATCAGGTAATGTCTTTTGCATAGCCAAAACACTATAACGAAACCAGTGATAAATCTGACACAACAAACATCAAAAGAAGTAGAAAGTATATTTTGCTAAACATTTTTTTACAAATGAAGAAAAATCAAGCTTTTTAGTTCTCAGTATTAATGCTTTCTTTGCCAAAGGATGCAAATTTCATTACTGTTTTTTTTTCCAATCATCAGCATGATATGGAGCAAATAAGTGGCTTTTTTCCTCCTTTTTTTTTCATTTTTGGAGCATGATTATTTGCTTATAATGCATGATAAGGGTGATAGAAAAAAGTGCAAAATTAGAATACAGAGGAGATATAACATATTTTTTCTTTTGTGTGCATATAACAGGAATGTTCGTTAGTTTCTTTGGTTAACATCACAGTAAATAAGATTACATTTATTTCATGTCTGCTAGATATCTAAATATATATATATATATTTTTAATTGACTTATAGTTAACTGAATTATAGTCATTATGATTTTATAATTTTCTGCAATGTGAGGCCAAAGGGAAATGAGGAATTCTCTTCTTTTTTTTATTGGTCACTTATACTGCACTTCTGGTCCTGCTACACTATCGTCTGTAGTTTATGATAATAGTGACACCAGTATTAACTCATACACTGCAAAACAACTCACCATATCTTTACTGGTAACCTCAAAATGATGTGTTGTTTCTTAAACTCATTTTGTATAATTCAGTTTTTTACATTACCCTTCTCGATAGATTCCATTAATTCAGTGTCTTCTACTAAAAACTTTAGTTATTTAAATTATTTTGTTATATGCAAATATTTATTGCTTTATAGTAAAACCAGCTTAGGATTGGGTGAATTAAAGACACAATTCTCTAGGATTAGAATATTTTGGGCTAATTGTGTACATTAGACAGAGAAGATGGCGCTATATGGGACACATCCTGAGAAGCCAGCAGAGAATCACCAGGCAGTGAAATGGGAAACGAAGGGATTGAGGAGGTGACGATGCCCAAAAGAAACCTTTAAATGAATGTTGGTTCTTCTTCTTCTTCTGCCTTTCTATCCCCCAATGGAGCATAGGCCCTCAACCAACTCACGCCAAGTCGTTCTATCCTTCGCCATTGCATGGAGCTCTCCCCATGTCATCCCCATCTTTCTAACCTCGTTCTCCAGCTCTCTTCTCCATGTGTTTTTTTGCCTTCCTTTATTCCTATGCCCCTGTGGGTTCCAATGCAAAGACATTCTAGTAATGCTGTTCTCCTGTTTTCTCAGTGTGTGCCCTATCCAACGCCAGCGTCTTTTCCTCACTTCCTGATCCACTGGAGCCTGTTTAGTTCTCTCCCAAAGTTCTACATTAGTTATTCTATCATACCATTTTATTCCCTCTATTCTGCGCAGGCACCAGTTAATGAATGTCTGTAATTTATTAGTAATTGCCTTGGTTGTTCTCCATGTTTCCGCCCCATACAATAGTACTGATTTGACATTAGAATTAAAAATTTTTAGTTTAGTATTTCTTTTAATTTCTTTTGACCTCCACAAATTCCCTAGTGCTATGAAAGCCCTCTTACCTTTTGTATTCTTATTTTAATATCTCTATCAGTTCCTCCATCTTTATCTACATTACTGCCTAAATAGGTGTACAACTCCACGTCTTGGAGTGGGGTGCCATTAAGAGAAACCACATTACTATTTGCCTGATATTAATGTGATTTCTCTTAATGGCACCCAACTCCAATGTTGGTTCGACTGAGGCAAAAGCTGCTGGAGTGGATTCCATCCATGATATCAAACTGACTACATAGGATAGAACAGAATGGATCTATCTATCTATCTATCTATCTTCTTTTACCCCACCAGGACATCACACAAGGGATAAACACACGATGACACAAAGTGCCACCATGTGGATGAGGCTCACCTGTGGAGAGGTTCCCAAAACCGCGTTCAACCATTTGACCATATTTATGGCCACGCTATATTGCGGCCCCTGGCAAGAGCCACAGTAGGGCTTCAAATAACAAAAAATTGCATCCCACAAAGGGATGACAAGATCTGATAAACTTAAACAGAATGGAGGAACCTATGTGTCACACAATGGCACCAGAATAGAGGAATAGAGACCTATATGTCACACAATGGCACCAAAATAGAAGAATAGAGACCTATGTGTCACACAATGGCACCAGAATGGAGGAATAGATACCTCTGTGTCACACAATGGCACCAGAATGGAGGAATAGATACCTCTGTGTCACACAATGGCACCAGAATGGAGGAATAGAGACCTATGTGACACATAATGGAACAACTGAACAGGACAGTGAATAATGTTTTCTGTTCCATTTAAAGTCATGTTGTGCATCTCAGAGCCTCCAAAATATGTTAGTTTGGTTCGTTGATATTGATAACTGATTTATATGACAAAGCTTCGGTAACCTGCATGTTATCTCCACTTAGCATAGCAGTCATATCAGTCTTCAGCTTGAGCTGAGGATAGTAAAATGTTGGCACAATTATCAAGTGTTTACTAACTTCTTTCTTTAAAATCATCATCACCATCTGTGAAAACAGCCATAAATTAATATCTCAGTTTATTGCTAGTTTTCTTTGTTTGTATTTTTCATATCCATTGTGTCTCCATCTAGCATCCTTTTAAAGGAGGTCTGGCGCTGGTCTTTTTTTCCTGATACTTTTATCCTCTAGCACTGTTTATTTTTTTTATTTTTTTTTTTGTATTGTTTGCCTCCTCACTTTAAAACTCCACACTGAGCTGATCCAACTTCTTCTTCTCCTCCTCTTCTTCTTATTTTTGATTTTTTTTCTTCTTCTTCTTCTTCCTCTTCTTCTTCTTCTTATTCTCCCTTTTCTTCTGCAGCTACTTCATTCGTCTCAGCCATACTAAACATTTACTACTGTCAGAAACAAGAGGATGCACCTGTCAAGATACACCTGTCGGCTGCCATTTCCCCCCTCTCTACCCCATAGATTATGTTGAATTATTGCTCCCTGAGACATCCTCTGCCTCAGCTAGGAGTCAGTAGGACAGCCCTACTGTAGATATTCAGGAGTCTGTCTGCTCTACAGTCACAGCTGGCAGATTCTTGTATGTCTCTTCTGTGTAGTATGTTCTAAGACTGCATGGTTTTGTCTGAAACCTAAAAATGTGTGTGTTTTTTCCCTCTCTTGTTGAGTTTATATTCTCATTCTCCAGTTTGTAGTCTTTCCAATCTCTCCATTTCTGCGCATTCTTTTTTTTTATTTTTATTTTTTTTATTTCTTTCTATTTCAAATGTGGTTTGAATCAATTGTGGCATGAGAGTCAGTGGTTGATCACATTACTCTTATATATTTTCTTTTTAATTTCCAAAGGAAGCCTTGTGGTCACGTATTCAAACTCACTTGAGGTGGAATGTTGAAAATTAACTTTGCTTTAAATTTAAAATTGGTACCAGGAAATTTTATTGTGGAAACGGTAGCTAAAGGATATTGATCTCATCACCCATTGAGCACTGTTTAGTCAGTAAAATTTTTCATCTAGAACCAGCCTTTTATGTCCCAAGGCATGTCTTAAGCTATTTTTTTTTCTTATTGTACTTTAATCCTCTTACTGTTTGCAACCTTTGTCAGATTTCTGGATTTGCTTATAAATGTGTATGCCCTTCAAAGCTATTCTTTAGCATGACAGAATGTTATGCCATTTTTTTTCTTTCTAGGATGTCCTGAAATTCTGTGTGTGTCTCTACTTAATTATTGCTGTAATTTGTAAATAATTTTATGTTGTCTTTATGATTGACAAGATTATGCATTCGCTAATGACAGTTATTTATTGTCTTTTAATAACAGTATTAGAAATTTCTTAATAGTGTATCGATATTAGTTTTCTTCATTTGTCCCTTCCTTGCCATACACGTTTACTTTAGCAAGATGCTACATTAAATTATGGTTAAAAAGTCTTGTTATCAGAGGTCATTCCTTCACAGACGTAATCATTATTCTTTATAAATCATAGCATTATCTTTATAGTGGATTCCATAGTACCAGAGCATGGTATTTGCTCTAGCAAATAGTTGTTTAGATCGCAGTTGGTTCTCTAAAAAAAAAACAGAAATTTATTAATCGTTCTTGACATCATCACATCGCAGCTCCATTGTAAAATGACGCTTTCATCATGATCTGTCTGAAAGAAACAGGATCTATCGCCAGCACTTCCACCTCGTGTACTTTCATCTCCAAGCAGTCACTTTAATCTTGTGCCTATCTTCATATTGGTTGCCCCAACCCTTCCTTCTGGTACCATGCCTTCTGCTATTATTCTTTTGTAATCTGACATGGCGCTTGATGTGGCCTAAATCTTTCACTTTATGAGAGAAAATGCTATTTATTAGCCAGTCCTCATTGATGTTCAGATCTGTTAGAATGTCAGTCTTTCTTTTCTTCTTTGTCCATACTGATATTCTTTCTATAGCATTTCAGCTCTAAAGCCCCCATTTTCTTCCTTAACGAGTGGAAGTCCATGACTCACATTAGTGTATTGCTACAGGTTAACTTTGATTTACTCAACAGCAGACGGAATATTTTCAACAATTCATCCATCTTACCATTTCCAACAACTTATCAGTCTTCCATATTTCCAACCAACTTCTCAGACTTCAAATGTTTACTAACTTGTCAACAAACCTAGGAAACTTGACATTTCAAATACCTTATAAAACTAAAAATGTCCAACAACATGTCAGTCTTAACATTTCCAATCAATTTTTAAACCAAACTTTCTGGTAGCTTTTTTGACAATGACTGTCAATAATATATGTGTAGCATAGATAAACTTCTTCTAAACTGTTTTGTGTAGTTGTTAATTTCGGTAAGAAGAGTAACTGCATAACTGAAGCTGCCAGAACGGTGCACAGTTTAGTTCAGTGTCTTCCAAACTTGTCTTAGTCGCAGTGCCTTTTTTTAATTAACATTTTTCTACGGCGCCCTAACCTAAGTAAAGGTATCACTATTCCTATGTAAGAGATATAAAAAAAATAATAATAAAACTCGTATATCTGTGAATAATTTGCGACGCCCCTGTAAAGAGGTCATGGCTCCCTGGGGCACCGCAGCGCACAGTCTGGAAATCACTGGTTTAGTTTAATAATATGAGGTGGGTAGTTTTTATTTTCATAATCTTTACCTTCCCTAATTAAAGTTAGCATTTAAATAATTAATTTGCCTAGAGCAGTGAGTTTCTTTCTGGAAGCCATTACAAGCACATCTTTTTTTAAGAGTTGAGATGAGTTAAAAACTGATATAATAGTCATGGCGTTCAGTAAGCACTCTGTCCCCATCTTCAGTAAGAAGTGCACAGTTTCAGTTGCAATTGTACCAGTAAAAGTCTGATTTTATGTGTACCAGTAAACTAACCACCTGTGAAATGAGATGTTTGAGAATGGCTGCGAATAAAACCAGAAGAGATCGAGTGAGAAACGATGTGATTACAAGATGAAAATCGAAACACCAAAAGGCAGGGGAAGACCAAGAAGAAGATGGATTGAAGGAGTCACGGACAACTTGAGACTTCCTAACATCACGGCGTATAAAGCGACTGAGCGCGCCCTGGCTCGGTTGCCGATCATTTGATAGACTGGGACGCCTAGCGGCACAAGCAGATTTTGACAAAAGAAGAAAGAAGAAGTAAAAGTATTTTGTATGTCTGTCTCAATTTTGTCCCTGAGTGTTGAGCATCCGCCAGATCCTCCAGAAACTCTTCACTCCACCATTTGCTTCAGACCATAATGTTTTATGCCTCCCCACTATTCACTGACTCTCAGAGAGCCCTTACAACATGGAGCTTGCCATGCATCAGTTTTACCCCCCAGTGATGCAGAACCAGCCAATCTGTTTGTCTGTTCATTTTTCGGCACACCTGCTTACCCTGGAAAAAATATCCAAAAGCACTAACCACCCAGGAACTCTGTAGTGATGCTTACCACTCTGCACAGAGCATATCTGTTTCTGCCTTTCTCAGCATGCTGTGTGAATCAGAACATATGATCACCACATATGTGCACCTGGTTCTTAATCCAGCGAAAAGCTACATTGACTGCCTCTACCTCCATTCTCAAACTAGATGTTGTGGTGTCAGATGTCAGGCTTTGTTGCACTGAGCGACATCCATTCTCTTTTGCTATGAATCCCCATACACTTTTTCTGCCTCTCAACACAGAACCATCTGTGTTAATCATCGTATCAATCAGTTCAAATTTTCTTAGAGCAATGACTGACGCTCTATTAGCAGCAATAATCTCAACTGTGTAGCATGTACAACACAAAGTTTTTAATTAGTTCAAATGGTTTCCCTTCTAAGAATGTTTTGACCTTATTGTCTTCTTCACACTCTCTCAGGTCACATTCACTTGAGTCACAGCATCCAAGTGCTTTTCTTCTATTCTTTAGTTCATGGTTACTTGGTAAAATGATTCCCTTTTGCAAATGTTTTGACTTTTTTTCATCATTGTTTATCTTGCATCAGGAACTACTTTTACTTTAACATTTCCTCTTCTTTTTGTGTTTGTTTTTTAGTTTCCTGTTACCCTGTTACTACTACTGCTGCTACTGCTACTACTATTGATAATACTACTGCTGCTATTACTATTACTACTGCAGGTATTACTACTGTTGCTACTGTGTTTATACAGCTTTATCCCTTTTCATCCCTTTTTCCTATGTGAATAAATAATATACAACAGTCTTGGACCGTAATGTTTTATTTAGCTCTTAGAATTTCTTGCTTTTTTAAATACATTTGGTGTGTTTAGAAATGGCTGTAACATGTAACCATTTGCATCTTACTTATGCACACATTATTCTATTTTATTATTCAAATTAGGTTTACTGGTTTTAATTTGCAAGTCTGTGAGATTGATCTGTGTATTAGAATATTGTAGATATGATTGTATTTTTATGTAAGTGTTTTATATATATATAAAACATGATATATGATATATATATCAAATTCTTTTATTTTATATTCTATTATTGCTATTCTTAATGCTAGGTTAGTGATATTATTTTAATTTTATTTTTATTGAATTATTTATATTTTAAAAAGCTTAAATATTACCATTTATTATGGTTATTGTATAATTAATATTATATTTTATAAATGGGCACTCCTTTGACTTGTTCCCCAAAATGGCGGCATGCCATATGTTGGCCATAAAATATCCTAAAATATCTGAACGACGGTGTTCCCGTATATCTTAAATACGGACTGTCTGCCAAGGGACAAATCATCGCGGCAACACTAGGATTACGTGACAGTCACTATCAACATTGCACACGGTACTATTAGCAGACGATAAATACCGACCATTGACAAAAATTTCTATCGTTTCTGCAGACGACGATACTAGCAGACGATATTAGCGACCGTTGACCAATTTAGAGACATTACAGACGATGAAAGCGATTAGCAATACTGTGTTCTTCCGATTGGAGGATTTAGCAGCGGTAGATGTCAGACTTGTCGGCATGCGCCAAACGCGATTAAACTCATCGCCGAGCGTATCTAGGTGCCTGGGACTCACAAGTACAGTAATTGGAGGAAGTTGCAGGAGATGCGGTAGCTGCCACTCGTGAGTCCCAGCCATCTAGTTTAGCCCCCATCCGCGCCGCGTGTAGCGGCGCGGGGGATATGCTCGGCGGGCAGGCACACTCGCAGAAGCAGGTCGCCAAGCACCGTATCGCCGAGACCCTGTCAGAGCATTTGTTTCGTTATCCGGAGCCGGCACATATATTTTTAATAGAACTGACCCGCATTCTGATATTATTTTTATATTTAATGGCAAGAAATTGGCCAATTTAGCTCTCTTTCGAACACCATCATATTAAAGCCGCCATTTTGGGGAACAAGTCAAAGGAGCACCTATAAATGTATTATTATATGTGTGTGTCGTGTGGATGTGTGTGTCGTGTGGATGTGTGTGTTGTGGGAGTAGTATGTGCGTGACTATGTTTTTTTTTCAAAGGCACAAACATGTCACCTTTTTTTTTTTTTATTCTGCATAATTTTTTGATGCAGCTGTTAAGAATTACAAAAATAAATTATCTGTTACATTCCAAAAACAACAAAAGCGTAAATTTTTACCATTTATTCACTCAGTGTCTTTTCTAATTCAAGACATTTATCTGTTCTAATAATTCTGGATTTGAGTCTTAAAGATCATGTATACAGTGACCCCCCCCCCCCCTCTTCCCCCCACCCTTCCTTTTGCATTTTTCCAGTAGAAATATCACTATATTTTTAATTTGAATTCTATTTTTTAGCCTCCTTGCTACTGTTACACACACCTTGTTGTTAATTAATTAATTAGTAAAACTTTTAATCATATACAATTGTTACACTTTGTTTTTTGTAAAATCTCTATATGGTTTTAAAATCATCATTAAGATAGGTCTGTTGTTCTTGATAAAATATTTCAAATATATAAAAGCAACAATAATGTTATAATACCGCTTTTAAACATGTCAGAATATCCAAAAACCTTTACTGGACCAACACAGGTAAACAAATATAACTAAATTAGCACTTCATGTATCGTGTTTATGAAAATGATTCAAAGAAACATAAAAATGCTCTCTAAGAAATGAAAATATATATATACATATTCAAATAAAGAAAACAAAATACATTTGATCAAATATAAACATTTTACTCAGACGTAAATTTGGAGGAAATCATTGCCAAAAACAAAATCACAACAAAGGTTTTAACAACAATTTTAGAAGACAAGATTTACCTATGTCTATGAAATTTGTGTTCTCAGCACATTTCTTTGTGAAGTGAAACTTGATTGACTTATTTGTACCAAAAGAAATGGTTAAATGGCTTTCATGTGCAATGCCAGATCAATGCCAGAGAGTGAGAATGAGCAATGATGGCATTGAAAATGTTTGGTATATGCAGTTTATAAAAAAAATGTATAATAAAACAAACAATTTAGTACACTTTAACAAGGATTCTTCTTCATCTTCTTCACTTCCTCTTTTACCACTGTGGGTGTCGAGGGAGATATAAGGTTCTGTTTCTAGCTCTTCTGGCCGCCTCGACCATAGGCACATCGTGCTGTTGTAGAGTTTCTCTGATGTTATCCTTCCATCTTGTTCTTGGTCTACCTCGTGCTCTACGTCCTTCTTCTCTTTCCATGCATGCTTTGTATGGTATGGTGTCACAAGGCATTCTCTCTAAGTAGGCAAACCATTTCACTTTGATCAGTCCGTTTATATCTCATTGTGTTTTCTGTAGCGATAATAAATCCATTGCCGGCTTGCTAGGCCTGTCGCAACTTCACCAGAGCCCCATTGGCCAGGACGTTTCGGGGTGACCCAGGGTGGCCTTCATGGCTACCGCAGCGGTCCCGTGGCACGAGGCCACACCATACTTCGCCCACACCTAGCAATCCCCTACTTTGTTCTGTTACCACCTCTCACGACGAGGACGTGGGGTTGGACTTTGAGAGGCTAACAAGGATTAGATAGAATTAAATGAACAACAAAATGTTATTTCTCTAAGCCATGAACTCTACCTTAGATCACTTCATAGTGAGGAATAATGGTCAAGGAAATTTGCTTCTATAACATTTAGAATAAACTATCACATTGGTCTTCAGGGGGTAATAAATGAGCAACAGAAAAATGCTCATGCTCCTAAATCTTTGGAAACCATATTAAAGAATAGACCGTTCCAGAAAATTAAAGTTAAGCAATCTTTATTTATATATATATATATATATATATATATATATATATATATATATATATATATATATATATATATATATATATATATATATATATATATATATATATATATATATATATATATATATATTTCACTTATAACATTACTCAGACTAATTGAATGAGATATCATCTGTTTTCTTTACAAAAAGATTTAAATATTTTAAATTATGAAAGTATTATCTGAGGCTATGCAACTGTGTACTTATTTGTAGTGTTAAAAATAATAATTTGTAATAGGCAAGGAAAAAAACATTTTTTGCAAATTATAACATGATACTTTGACTCTGCAGAACAAAATCTCCAACATTTCCGCATGTGGCAGGCACACTGAAGGACAAACGCTGACCGAGCAAAATGTTCACAACAGATTGCTTGTAATTTCTCTTCTCTGTTATTCCAGCTGAGCTCAAGGAATGGACATTGGTAATGATGGGTACCTCAGGTCAGCAACCGAAACAGAATGGGTCACAAGCTGGCACCAGTGCCAGTCTTCAGAAGGGTCAGGCCTTCGCTTGTGCTGGGGTTATGACCAATGGCATTTGTATAGGTTAGTGTGTTATATCCTGACTGCTACTGCTAGGACCGGAACACATGCATATTTTGAATTGTACTGTTAGCCGTTACACATAGGGCTACTTATCCTATGATCTTGTGTGTTTTAGTTACTGTTGTGTTAAAATACAAGATTCAAGATTATGTTATTATTTTAGATATCAAATTTGTTTTACATTCTTTTTCTGTAGAAGTGAATAGTGTTACTGCTGCTTTCTGTGTGCTTGTGTCACACAATTATGTGTATCTCTATCTGTATATTAATGTTTTAAATACATCTATATTTGGTATGTGAGGAGGAGCACCCTCAGTGGATTGGGCAGATAAAACAGGCAACCAGCTGTTAAAGATAGTGCAATTACTTGACAAACTGAAGCCTCGTAACTTTATAGTACATCTCATATGCATGCAGAAGTCAAGTTCAGATACAAGACTAAAGTCCATAAGTGGATGAACAACTAGAGCCTTACTCCAAATAACTTTGAAGCCTTTGATTGCTAAGAAAAAAATTAAGAAGAAGAAGAAAAAGAATGGAGTATCTAGGATTTGTTTCTGTTGAACTGGCATCCAGAATGTGGCTCTTTAAGTCAGTAGATTTCAGAACTTCAGGTTGCAGTCCTAGAAGGGGGAATACAGAAAAAAAAAAGTAGTGTCTCTTGAATGCTGTAATATCAAACAAAGTTAATAAACAAAGTTAAGAATCAAACAAAGCTTTATATTGTTTGGAGATGTTCATTTTTAATTTAATAATTTGCTAATACACAAGAAACAGTTATAAAGTACAAAAACAGATGTTTTTAACGATATGGGCTCAGTAGAAACTGAGTATTTTTTAAATGCCGGCATATGTGAGTTTTTTGTTTTTTTTATCTGACTACCCTTCCATCACATTAAGCCGAATATTGCAGTCTGCTGATTCTTGGGATTCTCACTTTATGTCTGCTCTTGTATGAGTTTTTATTTTTTTTTATTTTCTGTCAATAGTCCTAGTTTTGCTTTTCATTAATTTTTTTTTTTTGTTTTTTTTTTAGTTATCCTATAATTCTAAAACTTTGAGCAGATTTATAAAAGATGTGCACATTTTAATTCAGAGATGTTGTAAATAGCTGTTTTTATTACTTAGTTTGAAGTAGCTCATCAGTGTTGTTTGTTACGTTTTTTCGGAGTGCAGAGAATATTCTTTATCACATCTGAGACTCCTAGAGGCTGCCAGTCAATTTGCTTATTTAGTCAGAAGACTTTTTACGCATTCTTTATTTTTTTTATTTTTTTTTTAAATACAGGAACACCACTAAAAGAAAGGTTTTGTATCTGCCCATCCCTATGTAGGTTCCGGGACCCCATTTTTTTGGTGAAAAAAGAATAGACTTACTACTCGCTAACAAACATGTCATAGGTGAAGATTAATTAGGGGTTTTCCTTGGAGCTGGAAGGCATTTGCCTGCCCAGGACTTGAAGATAATTTTTTTCTTACAACATTGGGGTTCTGATGTTAGCATAGGGCTAGATCTTTATGGGGAGGGGGGGAAGGAGCGGGGGACTGAAGTACTAATAAAGGTACCAGTGTGTTATAAAGGTGTAACAAACAAGTAAAAGACTTTTCCTACCATCAGTCCAGCAGGCATATGGTGCTAGACCCATATTTTTAAAGATCAATCAGCATCCAATGGGTGATGTCAATATCATGCTGGTCACCTTTTCTTCTAAGAACATATCTATTTACCTGGCTTTGTCTGGGTTGACCTTGAAGCTGTATGTCAATTTAAAAAATTGATCAAAATGTGTATTCAAGCCGAACACTGTCAGGGCACTAGACAAGCACACTAAAGGTGATCCTTTAAGCAGAAAAAAAATCAAACCAGAACTAATTATTCTTTTACAAATATTTTATAACATTATGTTTTATAGATCAAATATAGATTTAAAAAAAAAAACGAATAAATATAGAAAAATTACAGATAATTACTACATTTACATTTGACATTATATTTACTGTGTGCAAATTTTAGTTCCTTTTTTTTGTGTGTGTGTATGTCTGCATTTTGTTTGTTAGACTGTCCTAGTATTCTTAGTGCCTTAATATGCAATCTTGTGGCAACCTATTTTACCAAGTGTGTTTGCACTGATATGCCAGTGTTTGCAATGATATGCCAGGTTTGATGTAGGATTATGTACTAACTTGTTTAAGTAATATGCAAGATGCCCCTTATTTACTGCATGGCAAATATAAACTTTAAATAAATTTAGTTCACATTTACACATTATTCTTTAACAAACCGAGCAATTTCTTGGATGAACTCCTTCAGTTCCAAGCAACATCAAAAAACAATAAGTGATTGACTTTTCCTGTTCTTCTTCTTGTGATTGCATCATTGATTTTGACACTTGCAGACACATTCTTTTGATAAAAATTTACAATTTTTGAAGTTCCTTTTTAGTTTTATACAGCTATGAATTTGATAACTCATTAGTATAGTATTCCTGAGCTGTGAAAAGAGAGTTCTAAAGGGCATGTTCTCAAGTGTTTTCACACAACCCACATCACATAGGCATAGTGGTGAAGCCTGCATATGACTGTAATACACTGCCGGAAGGTGTAGAATGATGACCTGTCCGTGTCTGTCAAACAAAGGGTAGTCATTAGTCCACTTTTTTTCTTTCTGGTAGACAGGATTACCCTTTTTTCTTGACATATGTAATTTCATTGTTTTCCTTTCACATTCTCCCCTTTTTCTCTTAGCAAGTGTATCCACTGTTTCATTTCATGGCATACCTCAGTGAGATGCCACTCATCTGAGTACAGTACACTTTTTGGGAGCTACCTCACAAAGCTCAGTTCTCAGGAGATGTCTTCTTCTTCTTTCGTTCGCCTTAAATAATTTATCTATATCAGCAATTTTGTCTCTTGTATAAATTTTATTGTCGTGGACATATTTCCATGGCGTGTGTGCGTGGCATCCTGATTTCTGTGGTGTGCCTCTTGGCTGGTTGCCTCCGACTTCATCACCTTGTTTTGCTAGGGTAGACTGTGATCATACTCGCGGAGAGTAGGCTCATCCTTTCGTCTTTTGCCTTTACCTCAATTGTTGTCCCATCCAGTTTCCCGCTGGAGGTTGAGCTCCCAACCTTCAACTGGATTGCTGGGAAGAACAGGGTCCACCACATTAAGGTGAGGTAGGCTTGAGCAAGAGAGGCTAATAGACATTAAGAGTCTTGTATTGTGCATCATTGCTCCATTTAGACCCCAAGAGATGTCAGAGTTTACCACTCTTTATCACAAAATGTGCAGTTACTTCTTACATTTGAACAATATACATCTTGCTGTGCCGTTATATATTACATAATGCTAGCAAGCTATTCCTTCATGTGGCTTTTTTTTTTTCTGTGCAATTCTTTTGATCTTCATGGATAGCACCGTTGGCCTCTCTTGTCATCGTTTATTTCAGGTATTCTCTTGGACATGCTTATTTTTCTCATTCTACTTGCTTATTCGCAGAGTGTGCATACTGTACAGGGACATCTTCTTGGCCTTAATATTGTTGTTACCAATGGTTAACAGTTTTCTGTTAAATAAGAAATCACTCTACTGGGCCCATGCTAAGAAAATATGTGCAGAAAATAACAAGTTTCTATAGCATAATTAGTTTCACAGGATGGGGGGGATCTGGTTTCATGCCCAGCCCTACTACTTCTTATTCATTCAGGCGTGAGACTAACAGTGACAGAGATTTTCAGGAATACTCGAGAAATCTGGCTTTGGAAATGACTTCCATTGTTTACTGGGTCTCCTTAAAATTAAATGACACATAGTTTTTTGTTAATGGGTTATTTTCTCTATTTTTTATCTGTTGCCAAATTGTCTGGAACTGAAAGAGTTGCCTACAAAATAATAAACCTCTTGTGAGAAGTAAATTATTCTAAAAGACACTTTTGCAATATGTGATCAAACTAGCATTTTTTAGTAATTTTTTTTTTTTTTTAAATATTTCGTTTTATTTTTTATTCATTTCTTTCTTTGTATAATTTGAAAAGGGAGGGGGAGGGGGGGGGGGGGTATAAGCTTTTGTGCATCCCTTTAAAGGGGAAGCATTTCTTTTCCCAAGAAAATAAATATTTCCCTTTATATAAATATATATTAGGGCTGTACCGAATAGTGATTTTCACTTTTCGGCCGAATACAAATAGCTGGACCAACTATTCGGCCAAATACGAATACAAATAGTGAATCATCATCATCAGGGGCTTTGCCGGCTGGCATGGGCGATTATGCCTCGCCACAATCTGCGATCTCCTGCAGCATGTATTAGTTAGTGTGCTGACACACCTCCATGAAAAACCTTTGTTCCATGTTGTCAGCATTAAGGCAGCTTCTTGTCTCACTGAAGGTTATTTCCAGCTGTACTAAACAGACGTTCACTTGGCTGGCTCATAGGTGGTGCACAAAGATAACACTTGACAGTATGAACCAAGGTGGGAAATCTTGATATGTTTATTTTCCACCAGTCTAGAAACGGGTGTAAGGTAACCACTATTCATATTCGGTCCGACCGCAACTATTCGGCTGAATACCGAATAGATATTAGGTCCACTATTCGGCCCCGAAGCGAATGCAAAGCAAATATTCGGTACAGCCCTAATATATATATATATATATATATATATATTACAAAACAACATGGCAGTGAATGGCAGATATATGGTACACTAAACTGTGAACAATTGAAAAGTATTTACCAATTGGTAAATCTTACAAATCCCAATGCTGTGAAGACATATCAGTGCAAAGGAAAAATTATCACAAGACAATTAGGAAGTCATGCACACAGCAAATGGCATTACAGTGAATGTTAGGCAGTGTATCGTTTTACACTGCAACACTAAACCACAACAGAATTCATAAACATCAAGATATTTAATTAGGCAGCTGTGTTTTGTAATCATGTTCTTATAAAGTTAAAAAAGATTGTCTTCTATTTGAAACTTCATGAATATTGCCTGCTAGGTTTTTTATAAATAATTACCAGTTTAATTGTCAGTAAATTCTAGCGTAATGTGACTAAAAAGCTTAACGAAACAGGGAAGCAGAAAAACGTGCACAAAACGGCTTCCACGTTTCCTTTAAGCTTTTTAGTCACATTTCACTGGAATTCGTTGGTATTAGCTTGACTGCAGTTACCCCCCACCTCCCCCTCCCCCACCTCCCCCTCCCATTCTCAACACTTAATAGTCAGTGTTATATTTAAAAGAATAATAGCTTTTTTAAAATTAAGGAAGGGATAAATATTTTGTCAGAAGACAGGGGGAATTGTATTTATCAGAATGATGGGAGAACCATGTTAATCATAAAAATGGGAGAAAAGTGTTTATCATAGGATAAGACAAATATTAATGCTTAAATATTTGGAGAGATATGTTTGTCAGAATGGTAGAAGAGCTATATTTGTCAGAAGGTTACAAGAAATTTGTTTGTCAAAAAGCTACGAGAAAATTTGTCATCAAAAGGTTGAAATATATTTCTCAGAAGATTGAGAAACATTGAGAGAAGTAGTTTGACCAAAAGTGAGAGAAATATGGTTCTTAAAAGGTTTAAGAGAAATATATTTGTCAAATGATTAGGAAAAATATATTTGTCAGAAAGGTGAGAGAAATATTTTTGCTAGAGGATGAGGAAAAATAAGTGTCTCAAAAAACTTGTCAAAAAGATATAGGAAATATGTTTGTTCGAAAATTGATGGAAATATGTTTTTTAGAGGATTAGAAAAAACATGCATCAGAATGCTAAAAGAAAAATGTTTGTCAGAATGTTGTAAGAAGTTGTGAATATTTTAACAGTGCTTGCCGGTATGAAAAGGGTAAAGCAAGCAAACATAATTCAACAAGCACAGTTCCATCTCATCATTTACTTTTTATTTTTCAGTAATGGGAAACATAACTGGGAGAAAAGTTTAACACTAATGTCCTTAAAAATTTTTATATAATTTCAAATTAATCATTCAGCATCACAGCCGTACATTTTTTATCAACCATTTTATGAATAATTAAGAATACAGACAGCTAATAGTTGATATTTTTGTCTTAGAATGCAAACCAGGATTCTTTAAGATGGGAGATGATTGTGTGGCCCATTGCCCCCAGCATTATTTTGGGCGGGTTCAAGCTGTACAACTGGCAGCAAACTCCAAGCAAAACTACACCAAATCATTGTTACATACACAAGTAAGTCCTCCTTCTTCTTGTGAACACATTCATTATGTTCACATTCACAGACAGATGAGTGTGCATTCATCCATAATAGTGAAATTAATATATATACAGATTTCATCTGCCTTTACCAAGTATTGCTGACTTCAAAATCTCTGACCAAAAAAAAAGTGGGTTCATCTCTTTACCTTTACCTTGTTTGCTGCTCCATCCAATTTTCACGGTATTATTGGGGAGAATAGGGCTTTGGTGAGGTAACTCTGCACTAGAGAGACTGAGAGATAGTAAGAGTATGTTTTGTATTTTGCATCATAATTGTACTGGATTCCTGGGGAGAATAGAGTTATGGTAAAGTAACCTTGAGCAAGTGAGGCTGAAAGGTAGTAAGTTTATTTTGTATTGTGCATCATAATTGCTCTGGATTACTGGAAAGAATCGGGTTATGGTGAAGTAATCTTGAACAAGAGAGACTGAGAGATAGTAAGAGTTTATTTTGTATTGTGCATCATAATTGTACTGGACTACTGGTGAAGTAACCTTGAGCAAGAGAGACTGAGAGATAGCAGAGTTTATTTTGTATTGCGCATCATAATTGCTCTGGATTACTGGAAAGAATCGGGTTATGGTGAAGTAATCTTGAACAAGAGAGACTGAGAGATAGCAGAGTTTATTTTGTATTGCGCATAGGATAGACGGTAAAAATAAACTGTGAGCCCTGTGTGATGTATACTGACACAACAGGATGAATATCATGTACCATTGCTTCCTTAGTACCCAAAAAAACTTCTTGTGTTAGTAAATTGTTATTGCTGTTAAGATTATTTCCTGTTCAAGACTTTGCCTGATACACATTTTAACAATACTGAGTCATACATTTTCTTTGTCCTATGTTTGTTTGGGGCCACTGTGGTGTAGCGGCTAGTAGGTCTCCTGTGGATCCGAAAGTTGTGGGTTGAAATCCCTAGAGTGATGGACTCTTAAAAAATGACCTTAGCTTCCAGGTCGGCCCAGCCTCAAATTGATACCAGGTAAAAGTCCTGGGAAGTAAAGGCAGCTGGTATGATGCTGACCACATCATTGTCAAAGTGCTGAATGGTCTATAAAATATAGGTCTAGCCCTATATGTCTGAAAGCATGAAAAGGACTCCTCTGTGTGCTTATTATTGGTAAATTAATAAGCTGGTTTCCCCTTACCTTCCAGAGTTTCTTTGCAAAATGTAAAAAAAGATTTGCATAGAGCTGAAAGGAATATTTCATATTATGTGTTGATTATCTAACATCAAAATCTGACTGATGATCTTATATTATGTTTTTAGGGTGTGTGCTTACCTTGCCATGAATCGTGCCTGACATGCAGAGGCTCAGTGGCCAATGACTGCTTTCAATGTGCCTCAGGGTTTGAGCGAAAAGGAGATCTGTGTGAAAAGAAGATGATCTGGGATTTGTTGGATCCAGATGTCATGAAACACCTGGCATGGGCTATTATTCTGTGTATTGCTGCCATTTTGTTGTTTAGGTTTGTATAATATTTTATCATATTGAAATGGTTTTTTTTTTTTTTATCATCAGGTTACATAATGTTTACTTATTATTAACATAACACTGTTGGCCTAACAGAAAGATTCATAAACTGTTAAATCTACCATATTGACATACACATGATTTAAATGCACTTGTGTAAGGAATTATTATCATAATAAAGTAAAAGTAAAGGATCCTTTTCTGCGCCTTCAGGCGTATTAAGCATATTCTTCTTCTTCTTCTCTCTTCACCGGCTAAAAGTCCTTGATGTTCATCTATATGAACTTTGGTTTTGTGCCGGAGCCTAAGTTTTGCATGTACATTTGTTTTACTGGCTCATATGTTTCCTTGTGGTTGTTCCATGCCACTTAGGCAGATACACTTTGACTTTGATTCCTATGATATGCTTTTCGTTTTCGCCACACTGAAGCACCAGAACCCACACAGGGATATTGGCATATAGGGCTAGACCTGTATTTTATAGACAAATCAACATTTGGTAGATAATATGGTCAACATCATACCAGCCATCTTTACTTCCTAGGACTCTATTTTTAAAGCTGGGTTGACCAGAGAGCTGAACCCATTACCTTCAGAGCCACAGATGTCATCTAGCCACTTCACCACAGTGGTTCCTATCACAAATTTTGAATCAGCATTGGTAATCATGTCATCCTCCATACTTTGCAATCTTCAGAAGTATGTATCAGGTCATATGCTGACACCTCTGCTTGCCATGGCCAAGAATTCAAGAATCTTCTTTCATTGTTATTCAATCTTTTTTGAAGGGTGAGAATAAGAGTGATTTCCTTCAGAAGACCTGCTGTATGATGTAGAGGATTTGCTGTATGATATAGAGGTCTTGCTTTATGATTTAGAGGAAATGATGTGTGATAATGATGACAGGTGCTGAATTCATAAAACGTATACATTAAAAATTATATTTAAAATTCTTCATACATCGTCCAATGGCACAGGGTTAAGATTTCTTGAGGCTGCCAGTGTTCATTATTTCTGTCCAGAACTTTGTAAATAGAAAGACATGATAGTGAATCTGCACTTGCCCTGGTAAAACAGGAAATTGCTTTAGAGAGTGGTTTAATTTTGCTCTTTAATTGTGAAGAATTTACTTATTTACTTCATTTTAATTAACTGTTACGACAGGACGCACCTCACGAGATACAGCCACATTTGTCAGGCAATAAATTGTGCCATCTTGTTTATGTGTCTTCTTTGTTTAGTTTTATTAATTCCAATTTCCTTTCCTTACTTCTGTTTCATTTATTATCAAAATGTATGAAGAAGAAAAATAACTTTTAAGATTCATTGTAAGCAGTTTGATTTGCAGGAAATGTGTGTGTTCTAGTTGCAGCTGCCATATGCATTTCTTCTTCTTTTTCCCTGTGGCCTTTTAGTAGATAGTTGATAAGGGGGCTGAGTGGTCTTGAGGTATTGTGTCAGCCTTGAGTGCTGGAGGTCTTGGGTTCAAGCCACTGGGAAGGCTGGGATTTTTTCACATGGACTTCTAATAATTTCCCCTGGTCTCTGTGTAGTAAGATTGGACGCCCATGTGTATTCTTGCGCATGTAAAATAAAAAAACCTTGACAGTTGGAAGTTGAAAAGAGTAGCCTAACAACACTGCCCGGACAAAATTTTTGAGTTAAAAATCTACCCAAAAGTATTTTAGGATCCTCACCGGTGCAACGGAGTCCGGGCACTGTGCTGAGATTCTTCAGACTCAGGTTTGAGTTAGAAGTAGAACAGAGCACTTATGGGTTACTACCCTTGTGCCGTGATGTTGATCCGTTGTGTAAACAAACTGGTTAATTGGTACACTGTGTTGTGATATACACCTAGTCTTTAATACATCCAATTTCAATAATTTAATTAGTCGCTGTAACACTCAAAGGAAATTTGTTAAATCAGGCTGATTTTAATCACTTCATTTGGTACAATACACTGAATATTAAGAGTTAGAATTAAGTTTATGTCACGTTAAATTCAATAACATAATCTTTTCTTGTTTCAATCTTCAGTGTTGTGTTTGGTATTCTTCAAGCTAAAGACCGAGGGCGTCTATGTTGGAAAAGCAAGCCAAACTATGTACCAGACTGGAGCAAGGGTCATTATGATGGAGTAACTCCCCATTATGCTATGCAAGATAGTGATAATGAAACAGAGTTACCAGCACCTGCCAAAATTCAGACATTTTTTCCACTTACTGTCGCTTACAAATATCACCATAGCACAGGTGCCCAGAATGTCTGACAGATGGTGCCCTAGTCTGCAGCTTGAGTGCTAGTACCTGAAAGAAAATTGAATGAATTGTAAGTTACCACTGCAAAATCAGCCACTAGTGAGTAGGGCAAGAAGAAGTTGTGGTTGTATTTATATTCCTTCTTTTAGAATTACTTATTTATTGCATAATTACACATTTTTGGCAGTGTGCACTTCCATTCTTTTGAACATTTGGTGTATATTTACTTAAAGAAGACAATAGAAATATAGTGACATTTTTAGCCAGAGTGTCCTGAGTTCAAATCAGCTGCTAGGCAGGATTTTTCATAACATTAAAGTTTTGGGGGTCATCCCACCATCCTAAAATGGTAATCAAAAGATTTTCAGGCAACAGAGACTGCACATCACCTTTGAATTCCTATTAGGTCAAGGTAAAATGAATCTAGTATTGTATCTTCACAATGCCACAATGGCATAGAAGCAGCTTCCATTTTTTAAAAATCTGTTGCTGTTTAAGTGACCAGTTTATGTTATTTTATCCCCTTATTCATTCTGTGACCCCACCGGGGAGATGGGGGGGGGGGGGGAATAGACCCATGGCCTCCCAAGAAGCATACATGAAAAGCAGCTAATTCAGGGTGTCCAACTAGTCCAGAAGTGAACTGGTTGTCTAACCAGAACTTTCCACCAGAGTTTACAGCCAGTGAATGCTAAAAAGAAGAAGAATAAAAAGTATTATTTCAAATATATTGGATAATTATTTATGTTTTAAGATAAAGATGTTTTTTTATTTTTTTTTTTTTTCTATTTGTAATCTCAGATTAGCTTGACAAATAGTTAAACTGAACATGGAATACTGGGACCAAACAAGTTTTCACACAAAGACAGAGCATTGCAAGCTGCAGAATTTGTCTTCATTAAAAATGATATATATAAAATTAAGGATTTATGACTAAAATAACTTATGTATGAATTGGCATTTATAAACTGTATCACCCCTCTGACCTAGGAAAAAGTACAAGATTAAGCTTTCATAATTTTAATTTTTGGTATATTCCCCAAAAAATCCTTAGAAAAATTACCATTTTACTTGTCATTAAAAAAACAACCTACAATACCAGCTTATCATCCAAAACACGAACACTGTGCAGAGTAAAGATGGTTATCAATAAAATTAAATACAGAATAAAAAACTGGCTTACATCTGTTGGTAACACCCTAATACGTAGTTTACAACAGCTTTATGCCAAAGCTTATAGTGCTATCACGCTGAGCGGACAAATAGGGAGCTGGTTCTGAACAGTGGTAGGAGATCAACAAGGCTGCCTCCTCCCCCCAACACTGTTTAATATCTTATTAGAAAGAATTATGACTGATACAAAAATAATTTTTTTGGAAAGAAAACTAAGTGTTAATCTGTTTCAAGATTATTGGTCTTTGGACAAAGATGGTTTAGCATTATAGACTATATGTCTAATTTTTTATCTTTTTAACATCATCATTTACTTTTAGCTTATTTGGTGTACTATTCACTGATTGGTTGTTAACTTCACATCTGTAAATATCTTATGTTTTTATGAGTGGCATAACTGTGTATATTAATTCATTATAAAGAATTGAAGATTAAATATAGAATTCTTTGTGAGTGTGTGTGCATGTGTATAAATATGTATATATTGGTATATGTATGTGATGCACTATGATCATTGGCGGTTTTGTATGTAGAAGTTATATGTTATATTGTGGCAGAATTTTCAACACTTTAATCATGCTTACTGGCAGTATTCACATCATCTCTGTATATGTCACTGAGAAACTATTAAAATTATATATTGGTAGTAATAATAGTTTGGATATATTTCGAGTATTTCTGTAGTCAGTACATCTACATGGACGTCCACATATGGCCACCTACAAAGAGCATTCTGTCTTGTGTAACTATTTGCAGAACATAAAAGCTGTCTTTGAAATTTTGAGGTAGTGGAGTGAAACATGCATCGGCTTGTGGTTGCAGACACTGTAGTTGCTATGGCTGGTCCAGTATTGGACAGAAGTGATGTTATCAATGCCATGTGCAGCACTTACCACAAAGACAAATTTGGCAAAGGACATTACTCTGTATCTCTGTCTAGGCGGATGGACATTGGGGGGGGGGGGGGGGGGGAGAGATTGCAGCCTTGGCCTGAAAGAAATGAACATTTCACCAAGGAGACAAGACATTTGATTAACCAACACAGATTAAGTGTCATCAGTCATTTTACACTTGTGAAGCTTTTGAAGAGGAGATTGGAGCACCTTTGGATCTGTCTGGGGTGCTGTGATGATATTCTTCAGTGATCGCTCTCAAAAGACATGCATATTTTTAAAAAATGACACAAAATGGGATTTTTGTGAATGAAATGAATTTTTTTAGTAGAGGTAAGATCATCCAGAAGAAGGCTGTTCCAACTGGGAAGACATTTTTCCAATTTCAGATAAGAACCTATGACATTGTTCTTGTATTGAGAATATTTTGATCAAAAACTACTTATTTTGACTTTGATTTTTAGACTGCAGATTGCTTTCAAAGGCAACAATGAGAATGATTTTTTTTTTTTTTTTAGTCTGCAGACTTTTTTTGTTTTGAAGGCAACATAAAAAGTGTTCCAGGAATGACTTTGCAGGAACTGGTCAATACTTATATAAGCAAAGGACACAAACAGGAGATTACAGAACACACCTGATGTCATCATAATTTTCAGCTACAATGTGTCCTCTGCTCTTCCTTTTCTGTCTAGTAGTAGTATTTATTTAAACTACAATATTCTGTTCAACCCGCCAGGATTATAATTGGGACATACAGAGTGTTTTGTTCTATTTCAGAAATGTATATTTATGTTTACCAATTATGTTTGGTTATGCCTTTTCTATGTCTCTGAGTGCTGAAGAATACCTGGGAAGTGATTTTGCATGTAGTTTTAACACCCACAAGGGATTCCTCATTAACAGGCATTTACATATAAAACAAAACAAAAAATGTTAAGTTGCGTATCCTTTACAGGACAGCAACAACAACTACAAAACTAGCATTTTTTTTGGCTGTTGTAGTTTTTGTTGGCAAATTTTCCATTTAATAGTTTGCCATTGCTTACTGAACGGTCAGCTCTTGTTACCACCATGAAAACTAACGGAAGACAAACCATCCACAGCTAGGATTGAAACCGGCACCCGGACATTGCGAAGCATGTTCACGATGTAAAAAGTAAATGTAAGATGTAAATGTACACATAACACATGGACTGTAACCCATGAAAATATCTAATCACACATGGGGGGTTGCTTGGAACAGAACGAGTTAATGTATGTAATGTTTGCTGCAGGCTGTATACTCTTGTTTTTACCAGCCTCTGAGGTTTTGTATCCAGTTCTTTGGGTATGTGTGTTTTGTCTTTTCAGTTACTCATCAGTTTATATATAAAGACATTAGGGTAGGGGGCGGGGGTTAAAAAGTGAACTGTTGAGGTATTTTAGAAAACTGCTCAGGATAAAAGAAAGAGAAGCAAAAACTTTCACCCTGTGAATTAGTGAATCAGTGATGGACACAGGATGGAGAGAGAGACACACACATAACACGTGCGTGCACACACACACACACACACACAAATAAAGCAATAACTTACACAGAGTGAATTACCTGATACGATAAGACAGAAGGAACTGAAGTAATATTTTCACACAGAGAAAAATAATATAACTCTAAGCTGAACAGAAGATTAATATATGACAAGTTGTTCAGTACTGTAAAAGTGAATAATTCCGCTTGTTTAGGAAATTAGTTTTTACATTGTGTTGGTGTAATCAATTCAACAGTTCTTGGGGTTTCTTTCTTCGACCTAACAGCAAGTAATGGATGCCAGGTAAAAGCTTATGGAAGTGTAATATTCTACACAACTATAAGGAAACAGATAAACAGTTTTTAGTTACATGAAGAGGAGAGAAGTATTGGATAACCTTATAGTGGCTAGAAGGTCAGCAGAAGAAAAGGTCAAGGCATCCTTAATGCAGAGCTGAAAAAAAGTAAAGTAAAGGAACTTCTCCACGCCATTAAGTGTATAGGGCATATAGAGCTAGACCTATATTTTTATAGATCAATCGGCACAAGATGGGTGATGTGGTCAGCATCACGCCAGCCGCCTTTACTTCCCAGGACTGCACCCAGTACCCACTCAAGGCTGGGTCAACCTGGAAGCCAAAGTCATTTTTGAAAAAAGTATGCAGAGCTAAAGATAGGAATTAAACAAATTCAACAGAAACAAAAGAAGAAGAAAAGATGCTGGTGGTGTTTAGGACATGTGTTAGGAAAACCAGAGATATGTATACCTAGAATATGCAGACCAAAAAACACATGTTATAGCAAATGATAGGATGACCTTGGCATAGATTGATTGAGGGCCTGTGCTCCATTGGGAACTTTTGGAACAGGAAGGGGGGATCAAAGGCAAGGGAAGAAAGGTCGAGGCAGGGAGCTTGGGTAATGCCATCAGCAGAACTAATTTAAAACATCAAGACCGCTAAACTATACATGAATGTCAATGTTCTTTGGCAAAGAACACTATGATGATGTATGTGGCTTGCATGGATTATTTCACTGTCAATTTGATACTTAAAATAAACCATCTTGTCATCCCATTTATTTACAGTTTTCTTATTAATATTTTTTACATTTTTTTTAAATATTTTTTTTCATTTTTATTTTTCTATTGCATTAATACGTGTATTAATATGTTTGAAACTGAATAAATGTAGGAACTCTATGAAATCTTTTTCTTCTTTTCTTCTTTCTCTTTACTTCCTCTTTTACCACTATGGATGCCAAGAGAGATATATGGTCCTCCTTCATGCTTTTCTGGCTGCTTCGACCATAGACACATCGTGGTGCTGTAGGGTTACTCAGATGTTATGTTTCCATCTTGTTCATGGTCCACCTTTTGCTCTACATCCCTCTCCTCTCTTGGTATACGCCTTGTATGGTATAGCATCAGAAGACGTTCTCTCTAAGTAGGCAGACCATTTGATTTGCTGTCTTTGTATGTAGTTTAGAATTAGTTCTGTACCGAATTTATCTCGTATGACCTTATTCCTGATTTTATCTCTTCTGGTCACTCCTACAGGCTTTCTCAGACACCTCATTTCCATGTTTACTAATTTTCTTGTATGTTTTGTTGTGATGACCACGTCTGGCACTTGTAGCGTAAAGTGGGAATGAATTTGCTTTGTAAGAGATGTCTCTTTGTGCTGATTGGGATTGCCTTCTGCTGTCAAGGAAGGGGAGAGGGGGGGAGCTAGCAGTCCCAATACTTGGCCTGCTTTACTGCATCGGATGTCAATTTCTTTGTCCAATTTACCATCTACAGTAAATTTTGTTCCAAGATATTTAAACTCAGATGCCTGTTTAATATATGTATGCTCTAATGCTACGTTTAAATTGTGGACTAACTCCCAGTCTTTTAGAAACAAAATAGGGGCTTTTAAGCTGAAATGCTATAGAAAGATTTTCAGAATATCTTGGACAAAGAAGAGAAGAAATACTGACATCTTGAAAGATCTGAACATCAAGGAAGATTGGCTAATAAACATCATCCTGCCTCTGAAGCTGAAATATTTTGGTCATATCAAACGTCACGCCAGATAAGAAACAAATTATAGCCGAAGGCATGGTACCAGGAAGGAGGGGCAGGGGTCGACCGACACAAAGATAGGCACAGGATATAAGTGACTCCTTGAGTATGAAAGTACATGAGGTGAGAGAGCTGATGAGAGACCGAGTTTCTTTCAGGTAGACAGTGATGAGAGCGAAGTTCTGCAAAGGACCTTCTACATGATGATAATGATGGACCTGGCAATCTTGCTTTTACCGTTAATGTAGGTGATAAACATGAGTGGTGATAAGACACATTCCTGTCTTACTCCAGGTGTTACTTTAAATGGTTCAGAAGTTCCCTGTTTTATTCTTACTTCGCTTCTACAATCGCTATATAAGCTTTTGCAAATTTCAATGAAGTGTTCACTTACTTTATATCAAGCCAGTACGTTCCATAATTTTTGTCTCGAAAGTTTTCTCCTGGTCTACAAATGCTACAAATAAGTTCTGATCATATTTGATGTTCTTTTCTATTAACTGTTCAAGTGTGGAGATGGCATCTGTGCAGCTTCTGTTTTTTCTTCAACACGTCTGTTCTTCTGTCAATTGTCTTTCTATCACTGGTCGCAGCCTCGTTTTTATTATCTTAGTATAGGTTTTCCCAACATGACTTAGAAGAGAGATGCCTCAATATTGATTGAATTCTTGCTTGCTTCCTTTGTTCTTTGACAATAGTACAACTATTGCATGTTGCCAGTCAATGGGAGCAGTTTGTTATTTATTTCTTCACTTGCTGTTTTATTGTTTGGGGTGTCAAAGGAGATCTGAGGTTCTACTTCTTGCTCTTCTGGCTGCCTCAACCACAGACACATTGTGCTGTTGTAGAGTTTCTCTGATGTTAACTTTCTATCTTGTTCTTAATCTAACTTGTGTTTTACCTCCTTTTCTTCTTTTGGTGTATACCTTTTATGGTATGGCATCATAAGACATTCTCTCTAAGAGGGCAAATCATTTGATTTGCTGTCTTTATATGAAATTTACAATTGGTTCTATGCCAACTTTTTCTCTTATAACCTCATTCCTGATTTTATTTCGTCTGGTCACTCCTTCACGTCTTCTCAGACATCTCACTTCCATGGTTACTCATTTATTTATTTGTTACTAGCACAAAATATGTAAATATACAATGAGTACAAAGAAATTAACTGCATAATTTCAACTCATCTGGCTGATAGCACAGAAGTCATTATGTGGATTTTAACCATGCAGATAGTGTTTACCTCAAAATTTTTGTTTGGTAGGAAAAAAGGGTGAAGGTACTCACCACAAAGTTCCTTAACTCTCTGAGTCCCAGAGGGTTTAGCATCACAGGCCCAAGGGGTAGTCAAAAGAGACTAAAATCGGTGCACTATGCATTCATTGGGCTTCTAGGCAGTAACCTATGAATGTATGATGCGTTCCTTGGGACTCAAAGAGTTAAAGAAAAGTTATGGTACTCAGCATAAAGTATCTCTTACAGTAGCACTGATAAACTTAAGATTAATAAAAGGTGCCAGTACCAGCAGATTTAAAAAGTCCTGGTTAGTCCCATGTTTGTATATATCAGGTAGCAGGCAATTACTGATGTAGTCAGTATCTTGCTGGCTGCATTACTTCCCATAAAAATTCATGTCAGTAAATGACTATGTCACACCAGTGACACATCAGGCATGTGAAGTTTGACTACCCTTGTTTAGACCAGTCATCCCTCGATGGGTGGTGTAGTCCACACCCTGCCAGCCACCTTAACTTCTCAAAGATTTCCTGGTGCCAGTTTTAAGCTGGGTCAATCTGCGAGGCAAAATAAATTCTTTTTATTTTTCATTCCAGTTTGGATATCATCCTGGGGAGGATTGAGAATAAATTGGAATATGAACTACAAGAAACACAAGCGGGCTTTAGACGTGGCAGGGTAACAAGAGACCATATTTTCAATATGAGAATCATCCTAGAAAAGTGTAGGGAATACAAGATAGATCTTCATACTTGTTTCATAGACTAGAGCAAGGCATTTGATTGTGTGCAGCATCATAAACTATTTCTTATAATGAGAGGCATTGGATTTCCAAATCATCTGGTGCACTTAATGGAATCTCTCTACCATGAACAACAAGCAGCAGTCAGAGTAGCTGGTGAAACATTAGAATGGCTGAGGTGCAGAAAGGAGTGAGACAGGGCTGCATTCTTTCACCCTCCCTTTTTTAACATATATGATGAAAATGTTATAAGAACGCAATTAGTGATGAGGCATGTGAGAGCTTTGATCCACTAAAAATTGGAGGTAATCCTATCCCAGAACTCAGACATGCAGAGAAACTATCATGAGACTTGGGACATTAGCTTTAACAATTCTGTTGTCTAGAGAACACCACAAAACAGACGCCTTTTCCAAGTGGACGACAGCTCTCATTTCTGTACACCACTCTGTCACTTTGTCTACTCTCGCTTGTAGCTCCCGGGCTGTTTGTTCCCTCTCTCCCCCCTGCCTATATGCAAGTATATCATCTGCAAAAGTCAGTATCCTTCCAACTCCTGGTGCTTCTAAGCTTGCAATCTTGCTCCTATACAGATTAAAGAGCACAGGCGAGATGGCCGATCCCTGTGGCAGTCCTAGGGCCAAACTGCATTGTTCTGAGGCCCATGAGCCCAATCGGAGACCAACCCGACATGAATACAGGACAGCTGCAACCCAATTCACCAGCCATGGACTGACCTCTTTCTCCTTCAGTGCGGCCATCAAGATGTCGTATCTTACTCTGTTATAAGCATCCTCGAGATCCAGTGCTACCGCCATAGTTTCCTGTCTGTTCTGGAACCCTTCATTGACGTCAAAAGCCCATGTGTCCTTTCCTGGCCTGTAGCTTCCTAGACCTCTTGGGAGAAGCCTTCCCCTTTCCTAAAATTCTTGCAGCTTTACAGCATTTATCTTCTCCAAGACCTTCCCAAATGTGTTTTGTGAATGTGTAAGAATAAGGAATAAGGTGTGGATCAGGCAAGGATGAAGAGAATGATGAATTTATAATCAGTGTGCTACAGAAACAGTTAGCATCTACATATTAGGACATTTGCTATGGGAGATGGAGCACCCATGGGTATGCCCGGTGTGCTATGATGTCAATTAGTGAATCAGTAAATCAGCTTTAAGACCCAAAGAAATGTTGAGATGCAATTTAAAAAAAAAAAAATTGCCATGTCTACTGACTTGTAGAGTACTGCCCGATCAGAACAACACCAGACCACAAGCAGCCTAATTAACCCAGAAGAAAATTGAACAACTAGGGTTTTAATTTCTCCAGCATCCATCTTGTTTTGGAAATTAAACTTAAATGATTGTCACTTGTTTGGTCCAGCATCCATCTTGTTTTGGAAATTAAACTTAAATGATTGTCACTTGTTTGGTAGCTAATCTTGGTAGGACATGTTTTGAGAATGATGCTGACATTATTGATTAAAAGTGAGGAATGAACATAAATGAGATAAGCAGAATACATTCTTCTATACAGCCAGTTTTGAAGAACTGATATTCTTCTCAGTTCAGTGTTGTTGGAGACTATTTTGTGAAAAAAGTGGAAATGTCAGTGAAATAATGAATGGTGTTCATGTTTGCATCTCAGTATTTTTTTTTTAGTATCTATTTGTAACTTTCTACATTTCCCTTGTAAATTAATTTGGTAATAGTTATTTAAAAAAAAAATCCTTTTCCATGCCTTTAGGCACATTGGGCATATAGGGCTAGACATTTATTTTTAGACCAATCAGCACTCGATGGGTGATATGGTCAACATCATGCTGGCTGCCTTTACTTCCCAGGGCTTTAGTTGGTATCCATTTGAGGCTGGGTTAACCTGGGAGAAAAATCACTTTTGAAGTAGTCCGGCTCTGTTTGAATTTGAACCCATGACCTTCAAATTCACAGGTGAGTGTCTAACTCCCGGTAATAAAGATTACAAAATTATAAAACTGATATTTGTCCTTACTGGTGGTGTGTGACAGCAGAACTAATCCCAGCATTTGATGGATGTTAGTTTTTCTAGAAAATGTTGCGTTCAGTAATTTGCCATTGCTTTCTGAATGGATGTCACTCCAATCCACTTATTGGATATCAATGCAGTGTCGTGTGTTGCCAAATTGCCTGCAGCCGGAAAATTTACGAATGGCTCAGCAAAAGTGGATAAAATGGGTAAGTTTATGATATTCAACAACTTTATTTTTGTAAATAATTGCAAGTGTAATCATAATTTTTTTGGTGTTCAGTTGATTACTTCACCTTCCTGTTACTCATTATTGTCATATTATATCTTAATTGACAAGTCACGTCCATAATTTAAGCAAATTTCAAAAATGCAAACAAGATTACAATTTGTATGATTTTTTTTTTGGGGTGGTAATAAAGTACTCAGCACTAAACGTTTTCTTTTTTACATGGTTTTATATGGTCATTAGTTTATGGTGGTTATGGTCATTAGTTTTATGGTGGTTATGGTCATTTGTTTATGGTTTTATCATAAATATGCCACATATTGTCACATATATGTGTATTTTGGAACATTTTGTCTTTGTGTGTGTTCTCATATTTGAAATTTGAACTCATCTGTGGGAATTGTGTTATTTGCTTAAATATTTGTGGTAAAGAAAATGGCAGAGATGCTAATGTAGTGTGGACTGAGATTAAAGCTGTAACATTCGTTGATGAGCTCTGTCAAGAGCACTATAAAGACTGATGTTCATTTCTGTAAGGCTGTTCTTAATGCCATCACTCCATATTTTCTGAGGTCTTCTACTTGCTCTATACCGTTGTAACATTTTAGTGCTCGCTGTAGCAGATTGTACCAGAGCATTCTTGTTAGGTGTCCAAACCACTTCCCTTGGCAGTTGCAAATAGAAAAGAGTAGCCTAGGCAGTAAAAGAGCTGCCTGGGTAAAATTTGGAGTTAAAAATCAACCCAAAGTATTTCAGGATCCTCGCCGGTGCTAAAGTTTCTGTGCACTGTGCTGAGCTTTTTCGGACTCAGACATGAATCAGAAGAAGAACGGAGCACTTATGGGTTACTACCCATGTGCCATGATGTTGATCTGTTGTTCAAACCTCAAACCTCAAACCACTTCATTTGTTGTTCTTTGATGACTTGTAAGACTGGCTTTATTCCTAACATTCATCTGATTTCGTATTCTGTCTTTCCTTGAAACTTGAGATTAAATCAATAGACCAATATAGATATTCTAATGATAAGCCTGTTGGAGAATAGATAGGATGGACAAAAACTGCTGGAGTTAGGGAAAATGCTAAGCATAATGTTGTTCCGTATTTTGGTTGTTTCCAAGCAGAACTTGAATTCATGATTTTCAAAAAATAATTGTGTGCTGGAATTGACAACATGTAGCATTTGTACATAGTCCTTTGAGGCAACATTTGCTGTGCTAAATGTTTAATATTGTACAATTAAATTGAAATGTGTTTATTATATTTCTCCATGTGTGATCATCATTGAGGTTAGTAAGCATTCACGTCATGTCTGAGTCAAAAGACGCAGTGTGGTTTTATGGGGAGAAAATGTCTTAATTTTAATTGTTTAATATTCATCAATTTTCTTCCCTTCCATTTGTATATCATTAAATTTCCCTGAGTAAATTTTAGCCAACTTTGTACTTTGTTAACTTTTTTGATCATCCTGTATGGATACTTACATAAATAAATGTGTAGTTTTATAAAACAAATACCTGCTGAACGTCACAACAGGATAATTTTCCTCTGAACAATATAGATTATTTTTTTTACGGACCCTTCATTTACCTTTAGAACCTTATTAATATTATTGTAAACATATTTGTTTTTATTTTTTTAATATCCATGGCATATTCTAAAAACACACAGTCTATATTTGTGAGGTTTCAAGTTTAACATTATTAATTTTAGTTCACATGAGGAGTCTATAATTACCTATATTTTTCCAGCATCCATATGTTGGGTAGTTTCGTAATGTGCCAACACAGTCACTAGACATTCCTGATAACCAAGAGGAGAAGGTCAGCATGTTGTATAACTCAGTTTTGTGTCAGGGATATATATTTCTATGTATCATTTCATCATATATTTATTGTCCTATATTAAGAAACAATTTCCTTTTTTTTTCCTTGTGTGTATGTGTGCATTATTTACCCACTAAATAATCCACTGTATTATATGAAATTACACACTCTTATACGCTGATTGGAAGGTTAAAAAATTTGAACTTACCATCCTAGTCAATGCAAAGTGCATTATTCAGTGTATCTGCCACGATAGGGCTAACAAATGATTTATTTCATGACACTTTTAAAAATGCTAAATAATTTACCCACATTAATGTAAAAGTCATATGTATGTATGTATGCATGATATGCCCGGAACTGTGGTTGGTGGGTACAATATGAACAATTTATGTTATGCTGATGACAAAGTCTTGATAGCAACAAGTCAGAAAGAACTACAGGAAATGATAGACACTGTGGTGGTAGAAAGTGGAAGAATGGGTCTTGGTTTGAATAATGGGAAGACAGAAGTAATGGTGGTATCAAAGAAAAGAATTATTCCAAAATGTGTAATAAAAGTCAATGGTGTTATTTTGGGACAAGTACAGAAATTAAAGTATCTGGGCATATCAGATAACATCAAATGGAAGATGCATTACTGAGATAAGAAACAGTATAGAACAGGCAAAAACTGCATTTTATAAAATAAAGAACATCTTATGCAATATATCTTTGTCATTGAAGGTTAGAAAAAGAATTCTTGCTTCTACATACATCTAGATTTAACATATGGCTGTGATTCCTGGACAATCGGTAGGCAGGCCAAACAATTTCTTGAGGCCTCAGGGATGTGGTTTTACAGAAGAATGCTTAAAATACCTTGAACAGCCAAAAAGAGCAACCAAGAGGTTTTGAAAGAGGCGGGAGCCCGAAGACAACTTATCCCAGACATCAGAAGGAGACATCATTTTTTGGCCATATTATAAGAAGAGGGAAAATGGAATATGTTGTGACCACTGGAAAAATCTGTGGAAGGAGGGATAGAGGAAGACAGTGAGAGAAGATTCTTGACAGTCTTGTTGCATAGCATGCAGGTGTGTCAGCACACAAACTGATACATGCTGCAAGAGATTGCAGATTGTGGAGAGGCATGATCGCCAATGTCAGTCGGCAATGCACCTGATGATGATTCAACCATTAATGCGTCCATCAATCCATCTATTCATCCAGGTATCTACCATTTGTCCATTCATCCAACTCTTCCCATCATTCTATTAATTAATTCATCTATCAGTATTGTTTCCATCCATGTCATGATTCATAAATATGTGAATCAACTATCTATCAGATTATCCATCCCTTTATCACTTTAATTCCCCAGCCTTTTCATTGCTTTATCCATATATCCATCATTGCATCCATCCATCCATACCTGTAACAAGTATCTAAATAGACATCTGTCCATCCAACAATCCAAATTGCTACCCAATCAACCATCCATTCAACAATAAATCCAGTCATCCACTGTCATCTATCCAGTAAAATCTTCCAATCAATCATTCACGCTTCCTCTGTCCAACAATCCATTATCTATCGAATATACCAATGAGTTACTTAGTGACATTTAAACCCACAAGGATCGCACAAGCAGCGATTAACAGATAAACAGAAAATGCTGTCCTATATTTAACACCCGGTGACACAGAGTGCCACCATTTAGATGAGAATTCCCCCATGTAAAAGTCCCAGAAACCCAGTTGAACCGTTAGGGCCCTCTACGAAAGCCGGGTGACGCTTTAAAATAACAGAAAATTCTGTCCCATATTCAGACAGAGATTTAACAGATGAGTTTCATTCACGCTTTTATAATAAACTTAATTGCGGACCTCTTAGATCCAGTTTTCTTCCTCTTTTTCTGTCTTGTATCCCCACATCAAAAGGGGTCCCTCAACCAACTGTAGCCATGTCCTCCTATTTTTAACCACATTGTACAGCTTGCCCCTGTCTTTCCTGTTGTTTTCCTCCTCAGTCTATTACAGTCAATCTATAAAGCGAGTGAGACAAAAGTGATTGATCCAGCAACCGAGTGAGCAGGCCAGCGTCTGAGTAAGAGAGTTAGCGATTGAGTGACTGATTGATTAACTGTGTGTGTCAGTAAATGAGTGAGTGAATGACAAGAGTGACTGACTGACTGACCAACTGTGTTCACCATCTTCTAGAGTAAAAGGCTGGTTCAGAGTTAGGTTCATTGATTAGTATCAGCTGGTTTTCTACCATCCATTCTTCTACCTCTTCTCCTCTTGTGTCCATAGAAGCAAAGCCCAAACTAGGGGAGTGACTGTTAAGCCACCGAGAATTAAGTGGCTCTTATATGCTACTGGGATGTACTCTAGTTCCAATTTCTTGTTGTTGGGACAGTAAAAGTTAGTAACGTATAGCAGTTCTGGAAGGATATGTAACATATATATATAACAGTCAGATGTTCAGACTAACCGATGCGTGAGTAATGTGACAACTGACCGCGGGTGGTCGTAGTTTGTATCAGTAGCTCTTTTTCAGTCTAACTCTGTGAACGTGTGTGTGCGAATTTGAGTCCAGTGTATGCATGGACTGTGTTTTAGCTATGTCATTTTTCCTGCCTAAATGACTGATGGATCCAAATTGGACTTAGGAATTATGTCAGTATGATTTTCAGAATGGACTGTTGTGCAGCCCATGTGTATTGGGGGTCGGCACGGTTGTGACTATGTAGCACTTTAGTTGGGGTTCCTTCAGTGCACAGAAGAAGGTACTGGGAAACTGTGTGTTGACCAGCGTGGAAATGTGAAAGGGAAGTACTGGAGGTTGATTAACAGGATATTAGTCTGTGATAATTCAATGAGAGGTTAGGGTAGCAGACGGGAGGTATGGATTCTTTTCACCAAGTGATGCATCTACCTTGAGTCCAAGGGGCAGAGTCTTTTACGGGAAGGACCGCAGGAGGATTACTTATTAGTGATTAGAAAAGGATTATCATAACAGCACACTGGACAGATCCATAGGTGCTCCGATCTCCTCCTCAAAAGCTCCACAAGTGTAAAACGACTAATGACGCTGGTTCTGTGTTGGTCGTGGGTATCCTGTGTATACTTGTCACTGCATATCACATGGGTGTATCTGTGAGTGTGAGTTCCTAAAGCAGGCACCTGGTACATAGTTTGCTAGGGTGTTTTGTTTATGTCTGGAGAGAATGCCGATGTGAATATTGCGTAGGCATTAGAAGACTTTAAAGTGTGCCATCGATTACCATTTATTTTCACTCATCATAATGTATTCGTCTATAATAAAAGAGACTAGTCTGACATTAAGATCATACTTGGTGTGGTGTTTTGAATCATAGTACTCGTAGACAATGTTAATGGTTACGATAGGACATGTTCCGCGTGCCTTGGCTTATAGTGGTGCTTTTGTTTGGGTTGGTCGTCTTTTACTCGTTATAATCACCATCAGCATGTGCCGTGACAAGGAAAGCGGGTGGGATGGTTAGTGGTTAGAGACTGAATCCAGTGTGTCCATCTCTAAAGAGCTGACCGTGACGTGCGAGTCGCGGATGGAGAAAAAAAAATCACCTGTTTAAGCTTGAAAATTACGGTGAACTCTTGGCCGGTCTGAGGAGAGTCCAAGCGTAAACAGTGAAAATCTTCGCCGTCGAGGTAGCCCAGTGTCCTGGTTTTGTCGTCTCACTGATACCAGGCTGTAGCCCAGTGTCATGGTTTTGTCATCTTTGATACCAGGCTGTAGCCCAGTGTCATGGTTTTGTCGTCTCACTGATACCAGGCTGTAGCCCAGTGTCATGGTTTTGTCGTCTCACTGATACCAGGCTGTAGCCCAGTGTCATGGTTTTGTCATCTTACTGATACCAGGCTGTAGCCCAGTGTCATGGTTTTGTCGTCTCAACGAAATCAGGCTGTATCCTAGTGTCATGGTTTTGTCGTCTCACTGATACCAGGCTGTAGCCCAGTGTCATGGTTTTGTCGTCTCACTGATACCAGGCTGTAGCCCAGTGTCATGGTTTTGTCGTCTCACTGATAAAGGCTGTAGCCCAGTGTCATGGTTTTGTCGTCTTACTGAAACCAGACTGTATCTTAGTGTCATGGTTTTGTCGCCTCACTGCCAGTGAGTGAAGACTGTACTTGTCTTGTGCCTTGTTCATCTTTTATTTTATTTTTTATTCTCACTAGGTGACTGAACCATTTTAATCTTTGTCAATATAATTCATTTGCAGGACAAGTAGACATATTTAAGTCTCTATAGATAAAGATATGATAAGACAGAGACAGTGAAGTGAGAAGAATTAACTGATGAAGGAGAATATTATAGGAAAAGGAATTAAATTGTGCGAAACAACCTAAACTATCCAAGACTTCTTAACTACCCTCTAATAGTAGGGTTATTGAGAAGGTGTCACATATACAAGCCAAAACACCTAGACTATTGACCAGCTACATCAGGATCTGAACCAGGGCCTTCTGATCCACAGGCGAGCCTCTGGCTGCTGCACGAAGGCATCTGCCATGAGTGTATGTCTTCTTCTTCTGCCTTTCTGTCCCCCAATGGAGCATAGGCCCTCAACCAACTCACGCCAAGTCGTTCTATCCATTGCCATTACATGGATGATACGTGCGGTCCTTCATTGTGACGTGCAGAGCTTCATGCTGATGTGTGTGGTATCAAGATGAAATAGGCCAAGTAGGGGTAAAACAGTAGTTACTTCAATGCTTTCAAAAGGTAGAGTTCGAACGCTATGCGTTAAGTTCCAACGGTTGTATTGATATATACAATCAGCAATACAAGGAGAAATACATATGCAATCAATAATCAACTCGTTCAACCAAAGCTCACTCGTACATCCATGGACGGATATGTCCTTACGATAGGTCGCAGTCCGACCTTGAGATCATGACAATCATCTTGGTCCTCGGACAAGTCCGAATTAAGCAATGAAAGTATACCGGCTTGCTGCCGAGAATGTAGTGCTCACCAGCTTCCTGCTGAGGTCTTGGAGTCCCGGGGTAAAACGTCCTCAAGGATCCAACTTTATATAACGTTTGCTTCCGTGGGATCCCGGGGTAAAGCGTCCTCAAGGATTCCCACGTCCGTCTCCTTCGGACTATAAACATCAACTGCTTTTACAACAATAAATCATAACAACGTTACGTATTGTTTTGACGTCTTATTTGCTCACTCCGTACTGGTGCGTTCTGGTGCACATTCGCACGCGACAATGGAGCTCTCATCTTTTTAACTTCATTCTCCAGCTCTCTTCTCCATGTTTTTTTTTGGCCATCCTTTATTTCCATGACCCTGTGGGTTACAATGCAAAGACATTCTAGTTATGCTCTTCTCCTGTTTTCTCAGTGTGTGTTCTATCCAACGCCAGCGTCTTTTTCTCACCTCTTGGTCAACTGGAGCCTGTTTAGTTCTCTCCCAAAGCTCTACATTAGTTACTCTACCATACCATTTAATTCTGTGCAGGCACCAGTTAATGAATGTCTGTAATTTATTAGTAGTTGCCTTAGTTCTCCATGTTTCCGCCCAATACAAAGTACTGATTTGACATTAGAATTAAAAAATTTTAGTCTAGTATTTCTGTTAATTTCTTTTGACCTCCACAAATTCCCTAGTGCTATGGAAGCTCCTCTTGCCTTATGAAAAAAAAAAGTAAAACAAGTTCAGAATCCATGACCCCTGTTCTAAAACTCATAAATACAGGTTTAACCATTCCTCCTCTTTCGATCCTGGTGCATAGGCACGCTTCAACACACATAAATATAAGGACAGCAGTTTTTACTGTCAAGACACATTTAATACTATCAAGCATTGTCTTCCACAAATGTATTATAACAACATAAGTAATTGCATATCCACAGAAAGAGAATAAAACATTTTCTACATCAGTATTTCTTGAACATTCTAATTTGTTTTCTCAAAGAATTGCAACTGCCAGTGTCAAGTCATCAGTTGTTTTATGCTTGTGGAGCACATATGGATCTGTCTGAAGTGCTATGATGAAAATCTTCACCATTCATTCAGAAATATTCAAATTAAACAAGTGACCTAGATAAATAAGTAAATTTAATTATAAATGCCCCAGAAATATTGGGGGTTGAAGAAAGGTCTATGAGACTGAAAGGACTGTGGATGGAGAGGGAGAAGGAGAAGAGGAGGAGGAAGAGAGAGACACATAGACAATAATCGCTTACTTTAAAAAAAGCTCAGAGGAAAGGAAAGACGGACGTTTAATCAGAATGCTACTGGCATCATTAGTATCGAAACTCTTCACTGGCTGCAGAAGATGGGGACGGAGCGCTAATGGGAATGCCCAGAGTGCTGTGATGTCGGTTCTTGAATCAACTCAACTCAACTTAAAAAAGGCAGGTAATTAATTCTGCATTCATTTTGTTCCATATAGTATAAAAATGTGCTCTGTGCTTAAAAAAAGTAGTATACAGCAGAAGAGTGGGATGGTTCAAAAACAGAAAAAGGATAATGTCGCTAAAATATCTGCCCAGCTTAGACTGGTGATGACCAAGTCAACTCTGCCATTCAAATGCTAATTCCGTCAGGGAAATCAAGCCACAAATGTAAACATTACTAAGGCCTACAACATATCGTCTGAACCCAAGTCAAAGTCATGTAGTTCTGGTAATTTTCCCCTAAGTGAGGTCTTGGGGCTGTTGTTTGCCACTCTACAATAGGCCAATGGTACACATGTGTATTCTCACTACAAATGAGGCGTCTCCACGGTCAATCCATACACCTCATGTTCTGAATGTCAGGGGTTTGTTTCACGGCTGTGTGGTTCGGCTCATGCGTGCCATTTTTTTTTAAAAAGACTCCTGGGTATCGTTGTTGGAGCTATGGTGTTCGTTCTTTGTGTGGCACTCTTGACAGACGTTTTTGCTGTTCTGCGGAGAGAGACAAAGCCATATGGGATAAAACCGGTGCAATAAAGTAGATGCTTTTGACTTTACCCTTCATATGCCAAAATGAATCATTATTCTTCATATGGCTACACACTTTTTCAGATTTCGATGTTCAAACATGATTTTCTCAAACAAGGATGTGGCACTCAGATGACTTTACATAGTGACAACGATATGCTCATTAATAAAAAAAAAAACTTTTCATTAACGCATTAATAAAAGTTTATAACCCAAAACGACATTATTTAAAAACAGCAATGTTAATTACATAAACATAAAAACACAACAAACAAAAAAACACTTCATCTACAGATTATTTCAATAAATGACATAGGACTGGAATGGAACAAAGCCAAAAAGAAAAGTGCAGACACAGAAGTCTGACGATCTCTCTGGCGATCTCTACACCCCAAGGTAGAAGAGGATTGGCTAAGTAAGTATTATTTCAATAAAACAATTGCATTACACAAAAATAAAATAAAACAATATACCACATCACAACTACAGGAAATATAACTATTTTCTTCTCCAAAATGCCCACTTGTTCTTGAGGAAACACAGAAGCGTAACAGTGTAGCCTACCAAGCATGTCATAAAAGGCAACGAGGAAAGGTTGACCTTGGCCAATATCAAGCCGGCCACCTTTGCTTTCCTAAACACTGCTGGTACTATTTTAGGCTGGGTTGACCTGGGATGGCAGAAAAAAATTTCAACAAATTCCTGCATACAATGTACAGGTGTGGATGTTTAAATCAGTAAAAATCCTCTCATCATCGTCATAATCCTTGTGTGCCATCACATAGGGCTCATAGTATATTCTTACATTCCATTCTATCCTGCACAACTGTTTCAATATCACCGATGACCTCTATCATTGACAGAGCAGAAAATTTTTTGCTTCACCAGACATTATAAGCAAATTCAAAACCTATGTAACCATTGATAGCATAGAATGATCAAATACCATTGCAAATTTTTTTAAAAACCTGGCGCTGGTTAGGGGACATACTAAGAAAACGTAAATAATAATTTAATTAGAATGCCCTTTTATGCGGAAACCACTAGGAGGGAGGGAGGGAGGGAGGGGGGGGGGGAGGGAGGGAGGGGGGGGAGAGAGAGAGAGAGAGAGAGAGAGAGAGAGAGAGAGAGGAGAGAGAGAGAGAGAGAGAGAGAGAGAGAGAGAGAGAGAGAGAGAGAGAGAGAGAGAGAGAGAGAGAGAGAGAGAGAGAGAGAGAGAGAGAGAGAGAGAGAGAGAGAGAGAGAAAAAATGTATTTAGAAAAATGTAAATACTGTGTACCTGACAGTACAGAAACTAGTTTTTAATCAAATCATTACATAGTACAAAGCCATGGAAAACAAAAATTGTTGATAAGATTTATATTACACTAACACTGTGTTGAAGAATATTAAAAAAAAACTAGCTGAATTCACATGAAGCATCATAACTGGAAACACACATGCTAGGAAGAAGTCAGAATGTGGAAACTCATATAAGATGGTTCTTGTCATGGAAGCCACAATGTTACAAGGTAAAGGACCCTTTTCATGCCAGCTGTGTGTTGGACATTATGCTAGACTCAGTTTTAATAGGCCCATCTGCACCTATGGTGGTTAAATCATGCTGACCATCTTTACTTCCAAGGACATTTCCCTGCACCTATTTTAGACTGTCTGTATGGGAGCCAAAGTAAAGTAAGCAAAGTACGATCCTTTTTCCATGTCTTTAGGCATAATGGGCATAGATGGCTAGATCTATGTTTTATAGACCATTATAGACCAATTGACATCTGGTAGGCGGTGAGGTCAGCATCTTGCCAAGGACTGCACCTGGTACCCACCCAAAGCTGGTTTGACCTGGGAGCCAGGGTCATTTCTGGAAAAACCCTGGCTCTGTCAGGACCCAAATCCACGACCTTCCGGGGAGCCAGTCAATTATAACATCTGCTCAGTTCTGATCTGAACCCAAGACATCTGGGTTGCCATGTAAGTATCTAGCCCATGTACTACCATGCTTTCATGGTTGAAAAATACCCAGTGTATGGAGAATTCAAATTAAAACAAGTCAAATTAGATGGGAAATAATATAAGTCAACAAAGAAGAGGATATGTTTCTTGGCACAAAGAAAGGGGTGTCGACCCCACGCTTTAATCCCTAACCTGGGGGATCATAAAGAGAGAAGAATACAGTGTGACAAAATCTGCTCACATAAAAAAAGGTTTAATAAGGGTAGACTATAACAAAGACCAAGAAAGAAGACAGTGGAGAGATCAAAAACACAGATTTACAAACACTGAGTCATGAAATGAAAAGAAAATGCCAATAACCAAGATGAATAGAGGTCGGGTGATATCTGCAGCAATGAAAGTAAGGGCTCAGAATGTTGACAAAGAAGGAGGAGGAGGAGCAGAAGAAGAATAGGATAGCTTGGTGTGAGCATACTAAAGACCTAAACACCATGCAAAGCATCATGAATTAAAAACTACTACTATCCTGGACCCTCAAAAGTAAACCTGACTGCTATGCCATTGGTTGCCTGGTTTTCATCTCCTCTACAACATTTGTGAAAAGCACATTCAATGTCTGATGAATTTCAAACAATTCAGCAATACTGGCTTGCTTCAAGACTGAAGCTGAACAAGTTTTGGCCATATTCTTGAGATCTGACAGCATCTGAGATGGGCTGTGGTTTTGCAGTGATGAATCCTCAGTGGTACTAGGCTCAGCAGCAGCATCACTGCTGCTACAAGCATCCATTTCTGTAGGAGTGGCCAACAACCTTGGGGGCTCCAATTCTATATTTTTTTAAAGAAGAAACATGGCTGTAAATTAATATATGATGTTTAAAAGGTTGCAATCATGTAATGACAATACAAATATACTATCTAAGCATCTTCTTTAGCTGTGGTTTTATTTGTTAGGCTCCAATATCTGTGCTTTCTGACCAACATATTCGATTTCGTAACTAGTGACGAACTCAGACCAAGCTACACACTAGCTGACCTGTCATTGATGATTGGTCAAGCTAGTCTATGTTAGAGGGGTGTAGAATGCACTCTCTCGTGGGACCTAGGTTCAATGTATGGGGTGAAGGGGGGAGTTAGGGCCAGTTGTACATGTTATGGGGTAGTTAATACCGCTCAATGAGAATTGTCAAATGTTATGTATTCTCAACCTTACTGAATGGCACACAGACATGGACAATGAACAAACAACTGGAAAATCATGTCAATTCTTTGGAGATGTGGATATACAGAAGATTAGGTTGTATTTCATGGAAACAAAAGCTATTAAATACAGAGGTACTGAGGAAATTGGAATGAAAAGAGAGTTGCTAGGTGAAATAAAAAAAGAGACAAGTGAAATATTTTAGCCACATTAAAAGACATAACAGTATTGTAAAGATCGATCATTCTAGAGGGAAAGGTTCAAGGTAGGCGAGCAAAAGGCAGACAGCGTTACAAGTGGGAGGATAACATCAAGAGATGGACGAACAGCAGTATGAGTGAGTGTACATCAAGGGCAAGAGACAGAGCTTGTTGAAGATCCATTGCAGCCAACCTTCATTGTGGAGACGGCACCTGATTGATTGATTGAATACCGCTCATAACCTGTAAGAGCACGCGTGGTCGCCGGTAAAACCATCGATACAATACAATGTTGCACCATCTTGACATCCCTGCCGTTTAAACTTCCGCTTCTCAAAGGTTAACATGCATGAATGAATATCCAATCACAGTGTCCTGGCCCGACTTCGTCACTCATAAGTGTGAGCTGGGCCTGAGTTCGTTACATGTTCCTCGATTTCATTAAACCCCTAATCAGTCACAATTTGCAACATGCTTGTTGGATTCCTCCCCAATTCCAAATGGTGCATCAAAACCCACATGGGCATTTAAGTATCTAATTCCCATGAAGTGGATTTTGTAATCTGATCTACATTCCCTGTCCAACCCAGTATAATATGGGCATCAGAAAATGTGCTGAGAAACAATAGCAGCAGAATGCAGCTAGAACAACTACCAACACAGGTGCTACACATGAAAATATCTTAAGTAAAAGCAAGAGACCGCCCTAAGAGAACATGAATTGATAACATTAAAGAGATTCTACATCGATACAGAATGGTAGCCATTACTGCCCAGTAAGCAATGAATCTGTTCCTCCCTACGATGCTCAATGACAGAATTGGAAATTGATGATGATGATGATGACTGACAGAGTCAGTCAAGGAAGCTTTCTGGCATCTTTGACAGTCAGATAAATGCAGAGGAACTGGGCTGTCATGCCAACCTTACATTTTATAGACCACTTTTGAACTTAGTGGGTGATGTCGCTGTATGCAGGTAACTGGGGGAGCACAAAACAGTTAACATGAAGTCTAATGCGGGTGGCTTCGATGCAGTGTGTATCTGTTTCAACAACTTACCTAGAATGGGAGAAAACTGCTTCAAATCTTCGTCAGCACTTGGGTGCACTTGTACTTCATCATCATCAATGCTGGCCGGTGTAACCTCTGGATTCAGTAAACAGTACTCATTGAAATGAACAGCACATTACTAATTTACATAACTAGTAAAAATTTTATTTCATATTGTGCTATATTAGGAAACATGGAAAGTATTTATCAAAATTTGGCAACTAGTTTTGAAACAGGAAAACACATGGGGGGAAAACATTAGAGACGAAGTGAACAAGGTGGGGAGAATGTGAGGTGAGCTGTGTGGAACAGCAAAAGATAGGATGGTTAATTTAATAATGTTATTATAAATTCATCTAAACCAGTTATTATTCAACTGTATCTAAACCAGACTGCTATACTTCTACTGCTTTCTAATCTCCATAGCAAAATATCTATCCTAGATTGTTCCAGGACTAAATGTTTTTTCACTAGTTTTTCAAGTGGGACAGTGAGGGACACTTCATTTGATTTTCCCTGGCATGGGAATAGAGCATGTATGGGGAAACCCGATTGCAGTGAAGTTGAAACTTTAATAAGACTAAGTTTATCCCTCAATGGAGTATAGGCCTTCAACCAACCCAGGCCAAGTCGTTCTATCCTTCTTCACTAATGAATGCAACTCACCCTATATCCTCCCTATCTTTTTTAACCTCATTCTGTAGCTCCCATCTCCATGTGTTTTTGGTCTGCCTTTATTTCTATGCCCCTGTAAGTTCCGGTACAAAGACATTCTAGTATACTGTTCTCAGATTTTCACAATGACTGTCCTATCTAACACCAACATCTTTTCTTCACCTCTTTGATCACTGAAACCTGTTTAGTTCTCTCCCAAAGCTTAACATTAGTGATTTTATCATACCATTTTTAATTCCCTCTATTCTGCACAGGCACCAATTAATGAATGTTTGTAGTTTATTAGTAACTGTTTTAGTTCTCCATAATTGACTGTACTCAACAAAATTTATTGAAACCAGTTACAACTCAAATTTTTTTTATTATAAATCAGTGTTAATAACTCAACTTTCTCTAAACCACACAGTTACTAACTCAACTTTCTCTAAACCACACGGTTACTAACTCAACTTTCTCTAAACCACACAGTTACTAACTCAACTTTCTCTAATCCAGACAGTGACTAACTCTTCTCTAATCCAGACAGTTACTAACTCAACGTTCCCTAAACCAGTTACTAACTCAACTTTCTCTAAACCTGACAGCTGTTAAACTGAACTTTTTCTAAATCATAGTTAATAAACTTTCACCAAACCAAGTGTATGGAATAAACTTTCAAAGACAGGACGCTGAACTAACTACAAGACCATAAAAACTTACCTGACACTTGAAAGATATTTTTGTCATTTTTTAAAATTTATTTAATTTGTTTTCTTTCTACTTCAGTTTCCAATGTTCCCTGAAAAAGACTTGTTTGAAATGTTTTTGTTTGTATTTGTCAGTGAGTGAATTCTACACACATTTTGACACCATACCTTGCTCAACAATAGACCCCTTTGAGCGTGGACTTTTGTAACTATCCTCACTGCTGTTGACTGTCTTTCCAAGTCCATGCTGCATCATATAAGCAGTTAGCGTAGACCTCACACTCTCTACTTTTGGATGCCGAATTGGTAACTGATCAATCTGAACCTCAGTCAAAGAACTTAGGTCCCCAATTGTGTTCACATTGCGCCCTTTCATTAACTGACACAGGCCTCGGTACCTAAAAAGAAAGAATAAATATTCCTGTAGATGTGTCACAAAAGAATTTACACATATGGTGGTTGTTCTATAATTCCCCCACCTTCACTATTTATATAATTTGTTTAAACAAGGCTATTTTTACTTTTTAAAATCTGTTAAACCGGGAAGGCTAGCCCGATCAATAAATGCCTGCAGAAGTCAGATGTGTTGGCCAAAAGGCGCAGATATCGCAGCCATGCTGTAAACAGGCACAGCGCAATTACATCTTCGGATGAACGCAGAAGAAATTTTTGTTAGTGGGTTGAAGCTGGCTTTGATTTTTTAAACATTGGGTTGTAGTCTTTTAAAAAGAAATGTTGCTTCTTCTTATGTTTATCACATCTTTGAAGAAAAATTAAAATATATGTGTGTGTGTGTGTGTGTGTGTGTGTGCGTGCGTGCGTGCGCGCGCGTGCGTGCGTGTATATATATATATATAATTCAATTTTTTTAACACCAGATAAATAAACTGAGTTTATTAAAATTATTACTAATGCAGAACATTCTAATTTTAAATACATTATCATTTTCACAGGCTCATAACATCTCATCAACCGTTTGATTAATTCCCTTCACTTTCGTCTGGTCACATTCAATGCACTTCAGGTTTGCATGTTTAAAGCCTGTTCACCCAAATTCTAAATCCAGGTCAAATTATAGTACATACTGCTAATATAACAGACAGCAGTAACAGCATACCATAGAGAAGAGGTCAACTGTGGAAGAACATCATCTAATGGGTTTGTGCAGTTGACAAGATCTGGAAAGATGGGTTCAGAGTTGTTCAGCTGTGACTCCTGTGTGGGTCTGAATGAGAGCTGTGTCTGTGGGCTGACAATTCTCCTCATCAGGCGGGAACTTGGTGGTTCCTGTGGAAAGACATAGAAAAACAAATGATTTACAGATTTCCCGTGTGGGTTCCAGGGGCTCCATTGTGGGGGAAGGAAAAGAACAGACCCACTGCCCCCCAACAAGCAGGTCATAAGAGTCGACTAATCAGGGGTGTTTCCTTCGAAATCATAGTGCATTTGCCTGAGAGGTGAGAAACCAACAGTCTGCACACAAATAAGTCAGATTTGTAAAAATGTATGCGGATGCAAAGCTCAGGTTCTAAAAAAGGGCTAAAGTCCAGAAGTGAATGAACAGCAGAACTTTCTGCCAGGAATGTGAAGAAAACAATTTAAACTCATACAGACACTGTTAGTCTCAAATTAAACCTCCCCCTTTTATGTGTTTCCATATTGTGCAGTTGAGTGGCCTGTGTGTTCCAATGGCCGTAAGATCTATGTCGACATAGGGTTTCCCGTGCTGGACAGGTCAAGTGATAGGGACCAGATGGAGTGGTCCAAGCCTGTTGCCATGCAGGTAAACTTTCTGTGTGGCTCCGGAGCCCACCACTCCTTATCAAGCATGACGTAAAAGGTGATAATTTCAAGGGTTACTTAACTTTGGTATGTTTGGGCTGAAAGCCACAGATATCACAGCCTAGCTGTAACCCACGATACAATGTTAATCATTCTTTTAAGAGCAAATGCAGAAAAAGAGGAAGAAGAAGAAGAGAAAGATGAAAGTTGGTTGAGGGGGGCGGGAGAGAAAGACAGATAAGGACTATGGCTCCACAGTATTAATACATGTTACCAATACTTCATTAATCTTATTTGAGTTCATTAATCTTATCTGCATAGGGATATTTTTCCACAAGCTTTCCAGGCTCCTATATATCGCACAAGAAGAATTTCAGCACACTGCATGACTTCCATAATACTCTCAACAGTCCAAACATGAGCACAGAATACCATGATATAAATATTTCTTTGTAGGCATGTTTTTCTTTAAAATAAAAATAAAAAATAGACTATCAAGCGATTCTAAATGTTTTCAGCATAAACATATGTTCTCCAAATTTTTTTTTTTTTTAACACTTGTCTGAAACAGATAGGCTTCTGATTCACTACAGCAGGATCAATGAGGAGTATACATTCTTCTACCAAAACTGATATGAATCATTTGTGTGAATCTGAAGTGGACATGGGCAACTCTTAACCAGACTGTACCTAATCATTACATATAGAAGAGTTTTAATGTGAAATGTGCTAGGCCACCAACAAAAGTTGCAGAATGTTGTGTTGAAAGCAGGCTGCTTCACAAATAAACTTTAACTCTTGTCCATGCAATTGTTACTAAAATATTTTCAGCGTCAGTGCTTGTGTATCAGAGTACAAATGTTTGAGTCGCTTTATCACTGTGAGTTAAAACACAGTTAGAGAACACAAATGGTTAGAAAAACAAATGCAGCATAATTAGTTAATATATTAGTAGAACAGATGGGACCAAAAGTAATTAAGGAACATAAAATCAGCGAATGTATAGTAGATGTTATTGCTGAAAGATTTAATAAGACTCAGGTACTCTCATGACTTTGCCAGATCATAGATAAATATTGCCAGTTTGGATGACATGCTGTGATGCATGAATGGTGATTTTGTTTTGGCCATATTAATTTGTTTATTTAATTGTTCAAATATGTAGTAAACCGGTTACCCTACAGCTGCTGGGATAATATGAAGTATACTCAAATACTGGCTCTTTTACAACTGTTAAGATAATATTATGTAGTATATCAGCTATATTACTATACAACTGTTAAGATAATATCATGGAGTATTCCGGTTACCCCACAACTGTTAAGATAATATCATGGAGTATTCCGGCTACCCTACAACTGCTGAGATAATATCATGGAGTATTCCGGCTACCCTACAACTGCTGAGATAATATCATGGAGTATTCCGTCTACCCTACAACTGTTGAGATAATATCATGGAGTATTCCGGCTACCCTACAACTGTTGAGATAATATCATGGAGTATTCCGGCTACCCTACAACTGTTGAGATAATATCATGGAGTATTTCGGTTACCCTACAACTGCTGAGATAATATCATGGAGTATTTCGGTTACCCTACAACTGTTGAGATAATATCATGGAGTATTTCGGCTACCCTACAACTGCTGAGATAATATCATGGAGTATTCCGGCTACCCTACAACTGCTGAGATAATATCATGGAGTATTCCGTCTACCCTACAACTGTTGAGATAATATCATGGAGTATTCCGGCTACCCTACAACTGTTGAGATAATATCATAGAGTATTTTGGTTACCCTACAACTGTTGAGATAATATCATGGAGTATTCTGGCTACCCTACAACTGTTGAGATAATATCATGGAGTATTTCGGTTACCCTACAACTGTTGAGATAATATCATGGAGTATTCCGGCTACCCTACAACTGCTGAGATAATATCATGGAGTATTCCGGCTACCCTACAACTGTTGAGATAATATCATGGAGTATTCCGGCTACCCTACAACTGTTGAGATAATATCATGGAGTATTTCGGTTACCCTACAACTGTTGAGATAATATCATGGAGTATTCCGGCTACCCTACAACTGTTGAGATAATATCATGGAGTATTTCGGTTACCCTACAACTGTTGAGATAATATCATGGAGTATTCCGGCTACCCTACAACTGCTGAGATAATATCATGGAGTATTTCGGCTACCCTACAACTGCTGAGATAATATCATGGAGTATTCCGGCTACCCTACAACTGTTGAGATAATATCATGGAGTATTCCGGCTACCCTACAACTGTTGAGATAATATCATGGAGTATTCCGGCTACCCTACAACTGTTGAGATAATATCATGGAGTATACTGGCTACCCTACAACTGTTGAGATAATATCATGGAGTATACTGGCTACCCTACAACTGTTGAGATAATATCATGGAGTATTCCGGCTACCCTACAACTGCTGAGATAATATCATGGAGTATTCTGGCTACCCTACAACTGTTAAGATAATATCATGGAGTATTCCGGCTACCCCACAACTGTTAAGATAATATCATGGAGTATACCGGCTACCCTACAACTGTTGAAATAATATCATGAAGTATTCCGGCTACCCTACAACTGTTGAGATAATATCATGGAGTATTCTGGCTACCCTACAACTGTTGAGATAATATCATGGAGTATTCCGGCTACCCTACAACTGTTGAGATAATATCATGGAGTATTCTGGCTACCCTACAACTGTTGAGATAATATCATGGAGTATTCTGGCTACCCTACAACTGTTGAGATAATATCATGGAGTATTCCGTCTACCCTACAACTGTTGAGATAATATCATGGAGTATTTCGGTTACCCTACAACTGTTGAGATAATATCATGGAGTATTCCGGCTACCCTACAACTGCTGAGATAATATCATGGAGTATTTCGGCTACCCTACAACTGCTGAGATAATATCATGGAGTATTCCGGCTACCCTACAACTGCTGAGATAATATCATGGAGTATTCTGGCTACCCTACAACTGTTAAGATAATATCATGGAGTATTCCGGCTACCCCACAACTGTTAAGATAATATCATGGAGTATACCGGCTACCCTACAACTGTTGAAATAATATCATGAAGTATTCCGGCTACCCTACAACTGTTGAGATAATATCATGGAGTATTCTGGCTACCCTACAACTGTTGAGATAATATCATGGAGTATTCCGGCTACCCTACAACTGTTGAGATAATATCATGGAGTATTCTGGCTACCCTACAACTGTTGAGATAATATCATGGAGTATTCTGGCTACCCTACAACTGTTGAGATAATATCATGGAGTATTCCGTCTACCCTACAACTGTTGAGATAATATCATGGAGTATTTCGGTTACCCTACAACTGTTGAGATAATATCATGGAGTATTCCGGCTACCCTACAACTGCTGAGATAATATCATGGAGTATTTCGGCTACCCTACAACTGCTGAGATAATATCATGGAGTATTCCGGCTACCCTACAACTGTTGAGATAATATCATGGAGTATTCCGGCTACCCTACAACTGTTGAGATAATATCATGGAGTATACTGGCTACCCTACAACTGTTGGGATAATATCATGGAGTATTCCGGCTACCCTACAACTGCTGAGATAATATCATGGAGTATACTGGCTACCCTACAACTGTTGAGATAATATCATGGAGTATTCCGGCTACCCTACAACTGTTGAGATAATATCATGGAGTATACTGGCTACCCTACAACTGTTGAGATAATATCATGGAGTATTCCGGCTACCCTACAACTGCTGAGATAATATCATGGAGTATACCAGAGGGGAAGACCATGCAAGAGATGGATAAGTGGTGCAGCTGACACCTGTAAAAAGATGAACAAATCCATCACCCAAGGATCCAAGAGTGAAAGACAAATACAGAAAACCAAAACAAAAGGCTACAACCTAGTATCTGTGAGACAACAAAAGAAGAAAGAAAAAACCAATAAGAAAACCATACAAACTGTTAGAAAAATTAAAATGAATACTGACTAGATGATTTGACAACCTTACGATATACTCAATGTATACTCACTATGATTCTTTTACTTACAAATTGTCTGGATACATAATGCAATCCACCAGATGAACATACAAACTGTCAGGATATTTGATGCATATACTGAATAGAAAATCCTACATACTATTTAGAAATATACACGCAAACACACACACACACACACACACACACACACACATATATATATATATATATATATATATATATATATATATATATATATATATATATATATATATATATATATATATATATATATATATATATATATATATATATATATATATAGCCCGGCTCTCTAGCGAAGTTAGTTAAACCTGACTTTCGCGGCGGCCGGGTGACGAACTCCTTGTGGTCCGGGTTCACTCCCGGGGGTAGGCAGAAAAGCCACATTTCTCCCAGATTAACGGTACCTATAATGGAATCAAGGCCGAAGGGTTGCGATATCCATAGTACCGAGCCAAAGGGTTTACAACTCATGGTTTCTGGATACGTTAAAAAATATATATATATATATATATATATATATATATATATATAGAGAGAGAGAGAGAGAGAGAGAGAGAGAGAGAGAGAGAGAGAGAGAGAGAGAGAGAGAGAGAGAGAGAGTGGGGGAAGGGGGAGAGAAAAGGAGATAGAAAAAGAGAGAGAGACTATTCTAACAGACTAATTGATAATACTGTGTGAAAAAAATATTAAAACTATATGACAGACTGAATTTGTTGGAAAATATTTAGACTTATTCGCAGACTAGGTCAATGTTAAGATATATTTAAACTATAAGGCAGACTAGGTCAATGTTTGGATATATTCAAACTATATGGCAGACATCGAGATCTGTGGAGATGCAAGAACGCCTACAACCAGCTGGTAAGGCACTTAAACATGATACTGCAGACTAGATTTCTATGTTAGGACATATTTAAATTATTTGGCAGACTAGGTCACCATGTTAGGACATATTCAAATTATTTGGCAGACTAGGTCACCATGTTAGGACATATTTAAACTATTTGGCAGACTAGGTCACCATGTTAGGACGTATTTAAACCATATGCCAGACTAGGTCACCATGTTAGGACATATAAAAACCATATGCCAGACTAGGTCACCATGTTAGGACATGTTTAAACCATATGCCAGACTAGGTTACCATGTTAGGACATGTTTAAACCATATGCCAGACTAGGTCACCATGTTAGGACATGTTTAAACCATATGCCAGACTAGGTCACCATGTAAGGACATGTTTAAACCATATGCCAGACTAGGTTACCATGTTAGGACATGTTTAAACCATATGCCAGACTTGGTCCCTATGTTAGGATATATTTAAACCATATGCCAGACTTGGTCACCATGTTAGGACATGTTTAAACTGTATGACAGAGGATATACTACCATATTTACATATGTATAGCAATAATTTTAAGAAAAAACTCTAGTACCTGTAAACATTGAAAGATGGGCCATGAAAAAACAAGTTACAGTTGTAATTAAAGTTGCAAGTAGTGCGTTATGATGCACAAGTAGTGCGCTATGATGAACAAGTAGTGCATTATGATGCACAAGTAGTGTGTTATGATGTACAAGTAGTACGTTATGTAGACAAGTAGTGTGTATGATGCACAAGTAGTGTGTTATGATGCACAAGTAGTGCATTATGATGCATAGGTAGTGCGTTATGATGCACAAGTAGTGCATTATGATGCACAAGAAACTGAAAACTGAGCAGCTCAGAGGAAGTTCGATGTGGATGCGAAAACAATATCTAAAGATGGATTGGAAAGGAAGATGCTCTTTAAAAAAAAATAATTATTCAAAGTCAAAAATCCTTTTGTGGCAAGAAGGTGAAATACCCAGAAAAAGAAACCAATCTGCTGGAATATGTTAAGAAAATGAGGGCAGATCTGCTTTCTGTGTACGTGGAAATGTTACAGTTTCAAGTGTGTCTATCAGAAATTATGGAAATTCCTCAGAGTAAATTTAAAGCCAGTAATGGCTGGACAAAAGGGATAAAGAAGAGAAGAGGACATAACAAAAGACTGTGATTCATTACAATTAGTAAACCATGGGAGAAGTTTCAGTCAGAGTAAAACATTTGAGCAACAAACCTGGCGTTTTGATGATTCAAGTCTGTTTCTGTAACGTGGTGATCTTCCTTGAAGCTAAAAATATAGAAAAAAATTATCTTACTTTAAAAAATTTTAATTTCCATCACACAAACAGCTGACAGATCATCCTCAATGCACATCGAACTATTCAGTCTGTAAGTGCTATTGGCTATTGCAATCATACTCAGTCGTCCCTTCGTAGGATGCAATTGTTTGTTATTTGAAGCCTCACCCTGGCTTTTGCCAGGGGCCCTGAATATAGCTGGGGTACAGGTATGGCCTAGCCATAGGTATGGCCTAACGGCTGAAAGGGGTTTCGGGGACCTCTTCACCGGTGATCCTCAACCGCATGGTAGCACTTTGTGTCACCGGGTGTTTATCGCTTGTGTGATGTCCTGGTGGGGTACAACTACCTACCTATCTCTGTAAGTGTGCAGATCCCCTCCTCCAAAGTATTACCACACAGGGTAGCAGCTGATGATACCAGTTAAGCACTGGTTAATTCTTCTTCTTTGGCTTCCTGCACAGTGCTCTTCTGGCCAAATTCCTTTTGACTTTAGGTTTTTTTTTTCTCTGTCTGTGTGTGTGTCTCTCTCTCTCTCACACACACACACACACACACATACACGCGCGCGGGTAAAGTATGTTACAGAACATTAGGAAGTCTTGGTAGCACAGAGGCTGGAATTTTTACCTGTCAACCCAGAGGTCTTAGGTACAAATGGGCAGTTAGATTTAGTTTAAATGACCCTGACTCACAAGTTAACTCAGCCTAAAACTGGTACCAGGAAACATGGGAAGTAAAGAAGGCCATCACAATGTTGGCCACATCACCTATCAAATGCCGATTTGTCTATTAAAAAAATTATGGGTCTTTAGCACTGTTGACTAAACATAATGGCATCCCTCAGTCCCTGGAGATGTGTGGCTGGCTTTGGGAATAGCATCTGCTGTGGTTGTAAAGTCTGATGCAGGAGTGGCAGTTTCTGCGTACACAAAAAAGGTAGATACTCTCTCGCTATGAGGCTGATTTTCTCTCTGGTGTCTCCTTTCTATAGCTCGCTGCGTTTAGTTTCTTTCAAAATGTGAAAATCTGTCTTTCACTTTCTGTTGCCATAGTAGTCGATCGGCAGCTGATCTTTCCAAAGTCGCTGTGCCTATGTTGGTATCTATCAGGTCATGTTTGCACATGTCTTTATAACAGAGCGTTGACCTTCCTGTAGGTCTATTCCTTGTTTCAAGTTCACGATACAGGAGGTCCTGTGGGATACGTCCATCCTACATGTGGGAGACATGTCCCAGCCAACGCAGACGTCTTTGCTTCAGCTGACTGTACACTGATGGTATTTTTGCTTTTGTGAGTACACATTCCTTGGAGACAAGGTCTCGCCATGACTAAACAAAAAATTAAAAAATATGGTGACAGCAAAACAATCACAGATGGTACAATGCATGGGACAGAAAGAGCTAAATGAATAACAAAGTGAGGTTAATACCAGGATTGTATGGTCTCACCTTATTAATAAGTGAAGCCTTCTGGCCTGGGCTACTTATCTGTGCTGATATCAAAGGTGATGTTGGAACAAACTCTCCACAGCGCTCCCTTACAGGACTCTCTCCATTGACAACAGGCTCAGCAAAAGACACTCGTCGATTCTATCAACATTTCAAAAGGACAGCTTCAGCAGGACAATATAAATAGCCATGAATTATTATGTTCTCAAGAGAACTGATGTTAACATAATATAACATCCTGTAATGGGTTTAACTCGCTAACATACCCAGATAACTACTGTGACTATGGCATCTCTAAAGTTGTAACTTATCATGAACCCGCCCGCATGGCGGGTGTCTCTTTACTTTCCATTCATATCACACTGGGTCACACAGCCTGTCCTATGTTGTGGGGATGTCATGCATTTCTTATTTTCAACGGTTTAAACCTTGTTTCTTTTCTCGTGTTGTCACCACTCACTTGCGCAATAATTTCCACATTGTGCTACTTGCACGACGGTTCGGGAGTAAGGAAACTATGATGTTTTTGTATTGCTACGCTCCTTTTCAGCGGCTTTTGTTTCTGAGGGGAAGCTACCGCCGAAGAACGTAGAAACACAAAAACATCCCAGTTTTGATACTCACAGTCGCGCATTTGGCGCTTCTCCCTGCGGCACCTTAGAGACACACAACAACATAGCCTTCCGAAAACATTACATACAGTGAACAAGCGCCGAACAAAGCCATCTCATAATACAACACCCCCCCCCCCCCCCCCCCATCCCCCAACATAGGACCCGCCGCATGAATGGGAAGGGAAGGAACTCTTGTCATGCAGGCCAGTTCATGATTGAAGGTTAAAATCTACATCGAGCCAACCTGAAATAGGTACTAGGTCAAGCCTGGGAAGGAAAGACAGCCAGCATGATGCTGATCACATACCCCCCTGAGTGCCAATTGGCCCATAAAGTTTAGGTCTAGCACTAAACCCCAATGCGCCTAATGGTGTGGGAAAAAGGTCCTTTTAACTGCCATTGGAGACAAAAATATTCACCATTGGAAAACCTCTCTGCTTTTCACTTCCTAATGAATAACTCACCCAGGGAAGACTATCCTAGTCAACAACTGTCTGAAGAAATTGAATTCGTCAGCCAGTTGGTACAAATATCACAGCTCTGCACAACGTAATTATGTCCAAAACAAAAAATTGACTTCTTTTTCGTGTTCACTGGCTGTAAGTAAAAAAAAAAAGTAAAGGTAAAGGAGCGAACCCACGACCTTCCAATCCGTGGCGAGCGTCTAGCCACTCGGCCACCCCTCACTGGCTGTAGACGATGGCAGAAAATTCTGGTTTTCGTCCACTTCATGGCTTTAGCCCAGCTTTAAAAACTAAGTATTGTGTGCACATCCGTTTCACAGGTCCACTCAGGTGCGTGCAGACTGTTGGTTCCATTCCTCTCAGGCAGAAATACTCTGACTTCGAAGAAAGCTCCCAGTGTGTCTCTTATTGTTTTCCTCCACAATGAGGCCTCGGAACCCACATGGGGAGAAACAAATAATATTTGGCGAATGAAGAAACTCACCTTTCCTCCAGGAGGAGTTTCTGTGCCCTTCTTCAGAATGCTGCAGCTGGGAGACCTCGTTGGGGACCAGCTGTGAACACAAGCACTCTTCTGTGGTGATCTTTGATTAGCAAGCTGGACCTGTGTCCCAAAATCCTTCTCTCTGGAACTGCCACTAATATCTTCTTCTGCAGGGTCCAGTGAATCTGAGCAGATCTTGGTCGTGTCTTGAAGCTTAGCAATATCTTGCAGCTCACTTGTGTTGACCTTGGTCGTGTCTTGCAGCTTAGCCATGTCTTGCAGCTCACTTGTGTCCTCATCAAGGTGTGTCTGTTTGATATCACCAACTGTTACTTCCACTTCCGTCTGTGGCTGATCCAAAATCACCAATTCCTCTGAACTAATTTTCTCTGAATTCTGTGAATCTTCCAAGGGGTTACAGTCCACTGTCTTTTCATCTGTGATACCCTCATCTACCGTCTCCATGCATACAAGATTGTCTATCACTGGTATAGTTTTAATCTCTGGCTCATAAGATTCAGCCTCAGGACTGATCATCACCTGTCCTGCCTGTGGGAGCTTCTGTGACACAGATGCTGGAGACAGTGAGGAACTACATTCCACACTGCTGCCCTTTTCCATAAGCTCTGCAGACAATTCAACATTTTCACTATCAGACAACACAGAAGATTCTACCAGAGCTTGCTGCTGGGCTCTATTCACATCAACATCGATAACTGATATATCTGCCTGCAAATAAACCACAGAGTCTGCACTATCTGATTTCTGTATATCAATATCTGCAGATTTCCCTTCAACTTGATTATTGCCATCTCCGTTTGTATCGCCACAATCATTTTCTTTATACTTCTTTAAATAAGACAAAGGCAACTCATCTTCATCATCAGTGTGCTTACTACCTGAGTCTACCTGTGATTCTGTTTTAATTGTTGGTGAAGACTGGCCATCTCTTGGAAAAATGCCTAATTTGTTATACTTGCGTTTGCCTAATTTACTTAAGTTTTTGTGCACTGATTTTTTCTTGTCAACTGGTGAGGCTAATTTGGCTTTCACTGTTGCCCCACTGCTAACATGTTTTTTTATTTCACATGCACTGTTGGAATTATCAGAATCTGCAGATTCCAATCTTCTCAATTTATTCGGTGCAAGCGGCTTACTAACGCCAGTATTCTCCAACTTTCTTTTCCCCATCCTTTTCACAGCGCTGTGTCTTCTCTCTGGGTTGCTTTTAGGTGATTTTATATCAGGAGTAACTTCTCCAATCTCCTGCAAGGCTTTGCCATTATCACTGATCTTAGTAAAGACTTCATCAGAATCTTCAGTTTCTACTGGAGAGAGTAAGACAAAGGCATCACCAACAGACGAAGGCAACTCTATTACAGTACTTGAGTTTTGAGAAGTCACAGATGTTGAAGAATTACTTTTAGCAGGTTTACTTTTGCTGTTGCTGGATGGTTTTAAGCCTTTACAACACGGGGATCCCTTGACTTGTCTGTGTCTTCTACTTGTTCTACTTCCTTTCATTAAACTCATCCTTTTAGGAGTTCCTTGCTTGCGTTTGTTAGGAGTGCATGACTGGGCATCATCTGCCAAAGTTGGCTGTAAACAAACAAAGTCAGATTCTGAGCTGGCAGTTTCTTTTTGTTGGTGCTCATCTGTGCTCATAGACGAAGTTTTATGACTTTCATCAGAGTTGGTCATTTCAGAAACTGTCTCCAAGTGATCTACTTCTGATGACATTGTTTGCATCATCATGTCTATGGGAGCACTGAATGCATCAGTGCCTGAAAACAGGTTTTCACTTCCAGGGTGCATTGCATCAGGTGCTTCTGATGCACACACAGCACCTTCTATACACTCATTTCCACTAGCACTGCTAGAAGGCTGAATGGCTTTGTGATCCGTGTGATGGGTGCTGTTATCACAAGCTATATCAAAGCCTTGAGATGAAGGCATCTCCATAGTTTCAAACAACAATGACTTTCCATTTGTATCAACATCTCCAGCTTTGCTTTCAACTGCTTGATCAGTGCTTACTATGGGTGTGGGAGTCAAGCTAGCTGTGTCACTATCAGTGAAAAGCTTTCTCGCACTTGCAGCTCTTACAGGGGGTGACGTGCTACTGTCACTTTTCAATGGTGTTTCTGTTATCATGTGACCAACCTCCTGAACATGCTGTTTTAACTTAAATGGAGACTGTGTGTCCTCAACAAGAGTGCAAGAAACATTAGCACAAGAATCACTATCATCATTCTCATCTGCAACAATACTAAAATAATCTGTAGGCTGATCTGCTGTATTCACATTACAAGATGCTGAACAGTCATCAGATTTGGGCAATGTTTCATGAGTGAAATTTTCAGGAGCAGGCTCAGATTCTTGTTCATTAACTTTCTTCAGTGGAACCCTACGAGGCAACTTAGTATCCTTTGGTGACACAGCTCCTTGTGAAACTTCTCCTCCTTTAACTAATCTTGAAAGAGGAATGTTGTCCTGACTACGTACTTTCCTAAGGGAAACTCTCCTTGGTGACGATATGGAAGCTGTATTTTGACTGAGGCTGACAGGACATTCTGCTGGTTGCTTTGTTCTGAACATGACAAATGGTGAATCCACATTTTTCTGGCCATCCCTAGAAGATGACAGAAATTTCAGTCTACCAACATTTGTAGTATCACGACTGGCTTCGCACACATCAGATGTAAAATTACTAGTATCTTCAGAAATCTGCAGATTCAGATTGTCATTGCCCTCATTCTTGGATTCTGTATTTCTCTTCAAATTGTCTGAGTTTCCAGCTTTAGTGTTGGGATCTTCAATCTGATTGGAATCCGGTTTACTAAACAGATTTGAATATTCATCATTCGTCACAGAGTCAGAGATGAGGTCAAAAATATTTGAGTTCTGAAGTCCCTGAATGCGAACAGATCGTCTTATAGATGAAGCTGATGCAGGAGGTTGCAGATTTCCAGAGACAGGCAGTGCTCTGTCTGTATCCTCTCTTTGATCCCCTTTATGATCTGACTTTAGCTGAAATAAGACAAACAATAACAACCATTACTTTTATATTCTGCACATTCCAGTGTGGGTTTTGGGGACCCAATGAAACAGGTCATAAAAGGCAAGTTAATAGGTATTTGCTTAAACTGAATATGTTGGACCGCAAGCCGCAATTATTGCAGTCTAGCTGTAAACCACAAAACAACATGTCAACCGCCCATTTTGAGCGAGCGCAGAAGATTATATTATTTTCAAACTTTAAGCCACCAGTAGATCATAACACAGCTGTTCCTGTAAAAAGGAAGTGAAGTGATAGAGGTCAAAGAAATATGATGCTGAGCGATTAGCAGTATTCGTCACCGCCTCTCTCTTTCTATCCTAGAGAATATTATTTAATGTTGGACTGGTGTTAACCCTGTCACCTCAATAAACTGCAAAACCAACACTTCCAGTTGGTCCAATTTCCTGTAAAAGTCATTTTACAGAATTTTCTATGGTGACGTGTTTTATGCGACGCATGGTTTTTGTTATTTGGCTCTGTTTGCACCTACCCAGCCATGAGGATGTGAGGATATAACTACTAAACAAAATCATTTAGAGGAGGTTTTCTTGTGAACCTAATGCAGAGGGAGCATGATATTTTTTGACCGTCTGTAGAGGTGGCATAGAGGATTCACTCACAGGAGTGAACCTGACATGTGACAACATAATGTCCAGTTTCTTTCTTTTCATAACATAGCCCCAAAAAAATTATGACTGTGTCCTTCTGATGTTTCATATAAGTCAAACTCATTTTGGCTGTTTAAAGAATGTGAAGCCTTTTTCTTTAAAACCATATCACTGTGGTCTCAGGAAATTGTTTGGCTTGGATTCTTCTTATTCTTCTTCATGTTCACTGGTGGTAAACTCCCGGGGGAAAGTTCTGATTGTTCGTCCACCTCTGAACTTTGGTCTTGTTTCAGAACCTGAGCTTTGCATGCACATCTGTTTTTCAGATTTTGCTTATCTATATACAGACAATTGCTTCCTCGCCTCTCAGGCAGATTAACTCTGACTTCAAAAGATGCCTTAATTAATCATTTCTTCGACATGCTTTTTTGGGATGAAGTGGGTCTTTTCTTGTTTTCCCCATAATGGGGCCCTGGAACCCACATGGGACATCCACGATTCACAACCATATATATTTTCAAAGACATTAAATCATTAAAAGCATTAAAGTGCAGTGTTCATCTGAAACATGTTCCAATGGCTTTACTACAAAAGCATGTGGCAGAATTAAACAAAGCATTCAGTCTGAAAGAATTATGCACCATGGATTGGTCAGACAAAAAAATGACATAGGCATTCAGGAAAGCATCCATTTGCTTAGGTAGGTGACGAATACCACCTGCAAAAAAGTACTGTGGTTGCTGCAAGTATTAATCACCTCAACATCTGTGGCAACCATGTGAATATGCCTTCTCATATTTCAGTTTCTTCCAACTGAAACATCAACTTCTTTTGCTAGGGAGTTTTAAACCAGAGGAAACAACTTACTAGAGATTGGTTTGCCTGCTCAGGGGATTCACTGGAATGTACTACAATCACATCTAAACTGCTGAAGAAACATGAAAAGCATTAGTAAGCATCATACAGCAATAACACTCTGCAGACAAACTTTAAAATGGCACTTTTACTTGTTAATTTAACCCTTTCGTTAAAAAAGGCTAAATCGTCACTTTTGCGAAGTTGAAGGCCACTGGTTATATGTGTGCCTGTGTAGTATTTAGGAGGCCTGAATGTGAATATATAAACTAAATATAGCATTTAGAGGGGGTTTCCTTGCGACCATAATGGCTTTTTAAATAGCCAGATTGACCTAAAATAATTTCTCCATAAGTCTAAGTAAAAGAGGTCATGGGGTCACATATAAGTTACCCGTTATGTAACAAAAATCAAGACCATGTACTGCCTCAGATTGTATCCTCAATCAAGACCATGTACTACCTCAGACTGTAATATCAATCAAGACTGCGTATTGCCTCAGATTGTAAAATCAATCATGACCATGCATTGCCTCAAATTGTAACATCAGTTAAGACCATGTATTGCCTCCTACTGTAACACCCATCAAGACTGAATTGTCTCAATCAAGACCACATACTGCCTCAGTCTGTTCCATTACTCTAGACCGTGTACTGTCTCGGACTGTAATAACAATCAAGACCGTGCACTGCCTCAGATTGTAACATCAATCAAGACTCTATTGCCTCAAATTGTAACATAAGACTGTGTACTGCCTCAGATTGTAACATCAATCAAGACCGTGTACTGCCTCAGATTGTACATCAATCAAGACAGTGTAATGCCTCAGATTGTAACATCAATCAAGACCGTGTATTGCCTCAGATTGTAACATCAATCAAGACCGCATATGTAACATCAATTAGGACTGTATTGCTTCAGATTGTGACATCCATTAGGACCGTGTATTGCCTCAGATTGTAACATCCATTAGGACCGTGTATTGCCTCAGATTGTAACATCAATCAAGACAGTGTAATGCCTCAGATTGTAACATCAATCAAGACAGTGTAATGCCTCAGATTGTAACATCAATCAAGACCGTGTATTGCCTCAGATTGTAACATCAATCAAGACACTGTATTGCCTCAGATTGTAACATCAAGACCGTGTATTGCCTCAGATTGTAACATCAATCAAGACAGTGTAATGCCTCAGATTGTAACATCAATCAAGACAGTGTAATGCCTCAGATTGTAACATCAATCAAGACCGTGTATTGCCTCAGATTGTAACATCAATCAAGACACTGTATTGCCTCAGATTGTAACATCAAGACCGTGTATTGCCTCAGATTGTAACATCAATTAAGACTATATAGCCTCAGATTGTAACATCAATAGTCAAAGTGGACTTGTTACTTCAGACAGACCACTAGTCAAAGTGGACTTGTTACTTCAGTCAGACCACTAGTCAAAGTGGACTTGTTACTTCAGTGAGATCATTGCCTGACCAGAGTAAAAATGGACTTGTTACTTCAGTCAGATAAGAAATGACGTAGACTTGTTACTTCAAACAGACTAGAACCAAACGTGATTTATTACTTCAGTCAGACCTGAATCCAAATAAACTTGTTACTTAAGTGACATCAGAGCAAATATAGAATTCTTACTTCAGTGAAATCATAGCTGAAGTAGAAGAATTATTACTTCAGTCTGCTCAGAGCCAAAAATGGGCTTGTTACTTCAGTCAGATTAGAAGTGGACTTGTTACTTCAGTCAGACCAAAACCGAGGTAGACTTGATACTTCAGTCAGACCTGAGCTGAAGTTAACTTGTGGGATCAGAGCCAACACAGACTTATGGGACCAATAGCCACATAGCATGTCATGGGCATGCAGCCATCACTTAAACAGCCAGTCTCCATTGCTATTACCACTTGATATTACTGACAGTTATAAGTTAATTAATGGCCAAAAGCTAATTTGTAAGCACAAGGTGATAACCATGAGATACTGTATTATCATTATAAAGATAACAACTGTTGCTACAACTGGTTCACATAAAGGTTTATTGTATAAAGCATCAAACTATGTATGCATACAATTAGATTTCGTTTTCATAATTAAATTTTTAGTGTTTGATCCAGACCTGTCACTTTTAAAAGAACTATGCCTGCCATTATGGTGTGTACATGCGATAAATCTCTCACATTTATTTGCTAGACATATGTTTTCCATGGTGTTTAGCTATCACTCATTACAAAAAAGAATGTAAATAACTCAAGAACACGTATATAAGGGAATTAAATCATGTAATTGAAGTTCTTCATCTTGCTTCTTTTCCTGCCTCGATCTTTACGAGTCTGAAGGAGACAGACGTGTGGTCGTGTCTCAGCGGATCCTTGAGGACGCTCTACCCCGGGACTCCATTAGAAACCTCAGCTGAAAGCTGATACATTCTTTATTGCGCTCGGCAAGAAGCCGGTATATTTAAAGCAGGGATTCTCCAGGCCGAATCATTAAAGAGGGACATTGCCCTGTTCAGACTGCAGAACAGGAGATCGATGTGACCGTGCGGACTTTCAAGGTCAGGCTGTTGACCTGTCGTTTAAAGGTGTCATTGTAATTTATTTGATGCCGCATTTTATTGTACCCGATCGCACATCACAGGGAGTACACAGGGTGAGCTGCACACAACGGCAATCAAGAGGAAGACTTGTAACAAATTTGTTGATGATCTAGGCGCCACTAGTGATAAGATGACAAAAGAAACGAAGAGAACAGCTTTTTGTAGAAGCCTACATTTAGACCAAGCAAATACTATCAGGAAATACTGTATCAGGAAAGCAAAAAATGTCTGCTCTTATCTGGCTAGGTCACAGATCGTAAGGTCATGGGTTTGCTCCCTGGCGGAGCCGGACTATTTTCAAATACTACCTTGACTCCCAGGTCGACCCAGCTTTGAGTGGGTACCGGGTGCAGTCCTGGGAAGTAAAGATGGCTGGCGTTATGCTAACCATATCACCCATCTTGTGCTGATTGGTCTATAAAAATATAGGTCTAGCCATATATGCCCTATACGCCTAAAGGCATGGAAAAGCAACCTTTACTTTACTTTTCTTTTTCTGGCCAACAATTCTGGCTCTCACATTTTAGTCTGCATTATTTCTGAGGTCTCCCATGAATCATTAAACAAGGTAACGTTATTCTTGTTCTTCTTTATAGAATTCGCTGGCTGTAAAAGTTCTGGTAGTTCGTCCACTTCTGGACTTTGGTCTAGTTCCAAAACTTTAATTCTGCAGGCACATCCAGTTAACAAACTGGCTTATTTGTATGCAGACTATCACTCAGGCAGATGCACTCAAACTTCAGTGAAATGTAAACTTAGCCAAGATGAAGACTGAAATGTTTATTAAATACTAAATTTAAGATTATAAAAAAGCATGAGATTTAAACCATATGAATTATGCACAACTTTAAAGCATAAGAGCTTTGTAAGTAAGCAAAGTAAAGATCCCTTTCCACACCTTTAGGTGTATCAGGCAAATGGGAAAAGCGCCCATATTTTTACAGACCATCAGCACTCGGTGGATAATGTGGTCAGCATTACGCCGGCTGTCTTTACTTTCCCAGGACAGCTGGTACCCATTTTAGGCTGGGTCTACCTGCAACACCCCATACCATGAAAAAAATCCACGCAGCCAGCAGTGAGTTTCGATCGCGGTATGCTGGATTACGAGTCGGGCTAGCAAAGCCTAAGCCACGGATGCCGTGATTTGTAGCTGTGCATAATTCATAGTTTAAATCTCAGTGAACCCGACTAATAGACTAGAGTTTTGTTTCTGTCTTTGAACTACACATACAAAAAGAACAAGACTACATATTTTTTTTCCACTGGAAGATAATAGATACACAATATCAGCCAAATGGAGATGAGAAATGCTAGTGTATCTTCTTCAGTATACTATTAATTTGTGTGTACGTTCCATTCATTTTATATTTTTATTATTATTATTATTCAGCCTGTTTGTCTATGATCCCAATTACTAACACAGCGTAGACACTGGAGACTCCATTCTTTGACACCTTGCTCTGAAGTGATCACGGGTATGTGATTCACTCCTCCAGCTGGAGGAAAGTTAATGCCTCTGGGTACTGTTAATTTTTTTAAATACCAAATCACTGTGCTTCACATACAATCTCCTCAAGTTGGAGATATAACATTCTATTTCTTCATCTAACCGCCAATAAAACACAGAAGCTACTGTGACCTTATCTGACTCGAGCAGAACTGTTTCATTTCACTTTGATGGACTACTTGGTATTTGTTTTTTTTAAACAAAATAAGAAAAAAGGCTCTCCCCTGTTCTTGAAACAGTAGATTGGACAAAATTCCTTCTCTGACAATGATGTAAAACTGGGACGATCGCTACATTAAAAATCCCTCAGTAGCTTCTGTGGGAATTCCTATGGGCTCATGACATAAGGTTATACTTACTTCTTTGGGAATTCTCATCGGCTCATGACATAAGGTTATACTTGCTTCTTTAGGAATTCCCATGGGTTCATGACATAAAGTTATGCTTACTTCTTTGGGGAATAATTCCAGGTCAATTCTTTTCTGAGTTCCGGAGAATAATTTGCGAACTTCCTTTGGGCTGATAACTTTAGCAGGAGATGCTCTAGGTTTGGGTGAGAGTGGTCTTCCTGGGGATAAGTGTAGAAGACTTCCCTTCGGCCGTTTAGGGGATGCCAACAGGGGAAGAACTGGAACTGGTAGCTGTGAATCTCCCTGATGAAGACAATTTGATAAGCATTATAAAATTATGCACATTCAGAATATTAATTAGAATGTGGCCTACAAGTTTGTAACATCGTAGTTTCAGCAACAACAGCTTCATCATTTGAAAAACACCCTGGTAGAATAATATTCCTTGTCTCTTTGACCTTCATTACTGTGTTCCTGTTTTAAAAAAAAATTAAACAAATGAACTAAATATAGATGTTAAATTCAAGAGTAAATGGCTCAAAAAGAATTCCAGAAAAAAATTGCTTTTGAAAAACAATGTTTTTTTTTTTTTATTGTGTGTACATAGCCCACTAATGAATTCGTAACAAAAACACCAACAGCGTAAAGTATAAAATGGAATACACTCCCCTGAAGCTCTGGAAAAAAAATGTATCAGATGATTCATACAGTGACCTTTACCACTGAGGCTTAGGGGAAAATGTGACCTCAACTTGGCTTTTAAAAAGCTTTTTGCTCAAAGGAGGACACACCCCCTCCCCACCCTGTGCTTATTTTAGTTAATGTATTCATATCCTGACCCTCTCAACTGGTGACCTGTGAAGGCATAGCAAGATCCACAGATCATTGTGAGCTGTATTGTATTAATGATCTTCATTTGCTGGGGCATAGGTCTCTGGCCCATGACTATTCCCATTTTTTAAAAAACTGGCTCCTGAGTAAACTTAGTTGAAAAGCCCTACTCTAAACATTTGCGAAGCATGGAAACAGACAATAACACCAACTATGTGTCTGGTAAATAGGTCACCACAGATTAGTTAAATATGCGACTTTTAAGAGGAATCTGATCCAAATGGAAGTGTTGGTTTTGCAGGCTCCTCAGGGTAAAGGGGTTAAATTTAAAATGTACATGGAAAAATGTAGCAAACACCACAGAGTAACTTCTAGTCCATATAAAATATCTTTAATGGCATTTTGAACAGATTACATTATAATCGATTTTAAAAAAAAAATGCAGCAGATAATCAGCTGGATTACATCTTCCTGTGGTTAAATATATTTAATTCCATGAATCATTTCTGACCACGTGATCTGACCGCCGAAGACCACTATGACTAACATGGAGTCATGATGTCGTAATTTCTATTAGGTTTATCACAAGAAAACACTCACATATGCTAATTCTTTGTAACTACAGCCATTGGCGGACCTATTAAACATTTATGTATGCACAAACAGAATCAATGCTATTAACGAGGATTCTTGTAAACAAGTCCCCGTAGCCACGCCAGTTAAGGGGCATTTACCAGGGCACTGCACGTACCCGAAATGCCAATTTTAGTATTTCCTGGGTCAGGAGGGTTAGAGGGACAGGAACGAGATTAGGACACAGATATAATTTATCACAGAGATAAAGGCAGTTTTTGTTTGCCTACATAATGAGTAAAGAAAAAGATAAGTGACAACTGGCAAATATTTTTTGTCTTGGCATGGAAAAAAATTGTGAGCACATGAAGAGATAGATACAAGATATTGTTTTCACAAGATAGAGAGAAGAATTAACGTCGAAATTAATCAACAGGGCACCCTAGCTGTGGTGACAAATATTTTTGTTTTAATGCAAAAGAAGGTCATACTTTAAGCTGCTTGGATATTCAAGACCAGTCATACGGCCAAACGTGGTGTTCCATAAGGTAAGACTTTGGTTTCTGATGTTCCGACGGGAGTGTTCAAGTGTCGCCTCCAACAGTGGGGATAAGTTGTTTAAGAACTCTGAATCGTAAGGACCATTGTAACGTCCAGTAATGCACTGAGCAATCTCCTGCCATAATTTTTCAAGCTGAAAAATGAAAAGCATATCAATGTGCTAAATTATTTAGTTCTTATTCATGAAGTAACAAATACATTTTTTTTTAAGCAATTAGTTTTATTCTACAAACAAATAATTATATCACATAGCCTGTTTGTTTCAGCTTTAAAAAATTGACTAAATAAACTAAAGCAATGACCTGGCTGGAAACACAGACCTTCACTCTAGCATGTTTTCTCAATCACTTAAAGAGTATGCTTAAGAAGACAGTGTTGGGCTGGGCCCGAAGAGTGGCTGTGTCTCTTAGGTGGTTGTGGTTGACAAAAGAGCAGTTTTATTTTTGTGCCTGGGCATGCTGAGGTTAAAGAAAATGAACAAGCTTAGAGGCTTGAAGATACTGAACACAAGAAGCAAGTGATGACTCTGACCAGACTACAAGAACAGCAAGTGAAAAGGCATAAGACCAGACAAGAACACTATGAAGGAAGCCAGAGAAGAATAGCAAACCAGCACAGAACTGCCACTATACGCTGCAAGATTTAGGGAATCTGAGCACTTATGGATTGAATGGTTCGATGTGCAATCACAACAATCCGTCAACTAGCTGAGCTCAAATACTCAGGTATGATTCTAAAAAAGCACTATATTAGTAGATGCACTGAATCCTTCCTTGTAAACGATGCCAAGTAAAATGTACTGTATAAGAAACAATGTTACATAAACACTTAAGATTTATCTCTAACTAGCTAATTGAAAAAAAAAATTTTTAAATAAACTATTCAAATAACTGCTAACAAATTTCTTATACATTCCTCTTCTTAATATGTACATAACAGAGTAGACACTTGCGAACATGACTCTCCATTCTTCTCTGTCCTCTGATATTTTAATGAATTTGATGTTGCTTAATTACGTATTGTCCAGCTATAAGCTTTCCATATACATTTTTCTGATTTCCTTAGCTTCTTTTGTCTAGTATTTTTGCCACAAAAGGATAATTTCTGTATTCCTCATTTTTTTTTAATTTAAATCAGGGTTCATAGCCAAATTTACCAATCAATTTCAAGGCTTTTCAAGGTCTCCTTAGTTTTTTTCAAGGTTGTCTCGGTGTAATACTGAAACAAGATTTTTGCCTTGTTCAAGGGTGTACTGAGCACACAAGGTACTTCATTTGTGCCACATGTGTTGGTATACCAGCACATATATTATCATCATGTAGCATTTCCTTTGTCCTGACAAAAAAAACCTCGGTCTCTCACCAGCTCTCCCGCCTCATGTACTTTTTTATACTCAAGGAGTCACTTATATCCTGTGCCCATCTTCGTGTTGGTCGGCCCCTGAGCTTGATATAGTGTTTGAAATTTTTTTTAAGGCTTGGTGGCAGAGGGCAGCAAACTGAAGTCCTGTCTGTTCTGGACCTGGTACCTGAGAGGGTTAGGGGGGAGAGAGAGAGTCATGAAGAGAGAGGAAGACATGCTGAGGTAGGCTGGGAGAGACAGTGTAAAGATGGACAGATGAAGGTAGAGAAAAGAAGGAAAAGAAGTCTGGGGAAGGAGGAAAAAATGAGAGGGAGGGATGGAGACATGATGAGGAAAAGTGGGGAAGGGACAGCGAAAGACATAGAGGGAGACAAATACAGAAAGAGGGAATGCAGATACAGAGATCGGCAGATGAAAAGAGAAGGAAAAAGGGAACGAAACAGAGATATGGAAGGAGGAAAAAATGACAAAGAGTTGAAAGAAGGGAGACAGAGGGAGAGAGAACGGACAGGATGAAAAGCAGATGCAAGCAGAGAGAGATGTAGACATAAAGGAGAGAGACAAAGGGACAGCACAGAGAGGCAAGCAGACAGAGGGAGAGAACCAAAGAAAGAGAAAAAAGGCAGAGCAGGAGAATGGGAGGGAGGTATACAAAGAGGAAGTGATGAAGGGAGGCAAACAGACATAAAGCAAGAGAGAGAGAGAGAGAGGTGGGTAAGGAAGGCAGTGACAAACACAGATTAATAGAGAGGGGCAGGAAGGGAGACAAGATACATCAAAGAAAAAAAACAGCCACCTACTCCCCCCCCCTTCCCCCCCACAATTTCTAGTGTAGTGGACACAACCACAAGGAAAAGATAGTTATGGGGCAAATAAATACGTAGATGAACCAGTAAAAAAATGGGGAGGGGGGGGGGGGAGAGAGAATGAGAGAGGGGAGCGGGTAAGGAAATCTAGAGAAAATGAAAATACAGGATGGAGAGGAGACAAAGAAGAGATGGGACAGGAGAAAGGGCAAGGAAAGGAAGAGAGGAAGAATGGAGAGAGAAAGGAGAATAGTAGAAGATCAAAGGAAAGAGAAGGGGTGAGAGAAGAAAGGTAAGACACTGTTGTGGGTGGGGGGGGGGGGGGTGGGGGGGGGGGGGGGGGGGGGGGGGGGGGGGGGGGGGGGGGGGGGGGTGGGGGGTGGGGGGGTGGGGGGGGGGTAAGAACAATGAGTGCCAAAAATAGAATTAGGAAATCTCTAAGTGAGGCCACTTTTCAGGTTCCTACCCTCTCCCAATGTGAATGTGGCCGTGGTCGAAAAACAACAGTGCTAACCCCTACTGCCCCTTGCTTGTCCTATCTGTGTGTGACAACAATAATTCAATTTCTTACACTTAAGGCTGGTGACCTGAGAGCCAAGGTCATTTTATAAAGAAAAAAAAAGTTCAGGGCATCCCAACCCACCACTGGTGGAAAATAGAGAAGTTTACCCACACACATAAATAGGTCAGACACATAAATAGGTCAGGGCAGCAGTGGACTTCGTTTTATTTCTGGTTTTCCAATTACAGAAAGGAGGGGAGAGAGGGGGTGGTGGAAAGTGGTGTAAAAGGCTGAGGTGGTAAGGGTGAGACAGAGGAGGTGAGAGAATAAAGTTTGAGAAAATAAAGTGGGAATGAGACAGGGAGAGAAAGAAGGGAGTAAGAAATAAGATGAGATATAGAGGAAAGAAGGTAGCAGGAAGGGGTGCACTCCCTTCCCTAGGTGTCATCAATGTGGGAGGATAAAAAGGAGGGGGGGGGGGTGACGGCAAATGTGTTTTTAAAAGTACACATATATTTAATGTGTGGGAGGGGGGAATGGTGGACATGAAATGTTCTGCACTAGGCAACACATAACCTTCTACACCAACTGAAGGTATGGAGAAAGAAAGAGAGAGAGAGAGGGAGGGAGTGAGGGAGAGTGGCAAATACAAAGAGAAAGAGAGAGAGGAAAGCAGTGACACAGACAGGCAGAGAGTGAGGAACAGGTAGGACAAAATGTGAGGGGGTGGGAAGGGAGATGGACAGAGATTAAGGCCGCTAGGAAAACACATCAAAAGAAAATATCCACCATGTTGACACAGAATGCCCCCCCCCCCCCCCCCCCCCCAACTTCCTGTGTACTTGAGTTGCTAGGAAGAGTTATGGAGCCGCACATTTACTAAACATTTAAACAAGAAATAAAATAGGAAAAAGGGGGAGGGGGGACAGGAAATGAGAGAGTAAAAGGAAAGATAGAGAGAAAGAGAAGAAGATGAAGATCAGAAGGGAGGGTTAGATACAATGCAGGAGACGGGAAGGAAGGAGCAATAGGTAGAAGAGTGAAAGAGGGAGGGAAGAGAGAGAGAGGGGTGAGACAACAAAAGAGGGAATCTCGGGGAATTACAATACTGATCGCCAAACACACTGTAAAGATAAATCCAGGCCAAAAATAGAACTGGGAAATCCAGCTGCAGTCACTTTGCTTAGCCCCAATGCCATCTCTAATTAATAGAGAAGGCTGTGCTTAGCTCCCACCACGGCGACTCTATTTATAAATACAACTGAACCAAGCCCCACCATCTCCCAATGTAATCCTTTCTAGAAACCACGGCCATAAACAATTTATACTGTTTATTTTGCCCGACTCGCTAGAAACAAAGGCACACACACGCGCGCGCGAGACGGAATCTGCTACTTCCCGCCCCATGCCACACCGCTGCTGACTGCATGTATTCATGATCTGCAACACAGCCCGCCCTCCCCTGGCCTTTAACAAGCCATTCCGGCTGAAAATAGCCAATAATCAGCTGCCCTCACACCTGAAACGAACATACAACGAAAGTAGCCAAAAACTAGCCAAATGGCCAAAAAAGCCAAATGGCTCCCCCAAAATTGCCTGTGCTGAAAAACACAGGATTTCTGACGATTTCATTGCCGCGGTCAAAATTCACGGCTTTTCAAGGTCGGAATGTCTTTTATAAGCTAAAAATCAAGGTTCAAGGTCAACGAAAAAAATTCCGGTAATTTCCCGATTTCCCGGTCCACTACGAACCCTGTTAAATGCCCCAAAAATATGTTGTTTTTACTAATTCTGACTGAAACGAATACTGAAAAAATATGCTGTAAAAACAACTATAATGTCATACATATATCTGATTTATTAAACAACTTAAAATGATTTAACCTTCAGCATTGTTTACCTTAGTGACAAATGAAGGAACAAACAATTTCACACTGTTTAATTTTGTGTTTGGCTGATACAGTCTTGCCAGGGGGCTTGCAAGAATCGCCAGACAACTGGAAATAACACTTGTGGAGGAGATGTGTGTGAACAGCTTTGTGTACACATCAACGAGAGTATGAGCCACCAGGGTCACAGCACCGGCACTCGTTTGTGTCTGAAGAAAGATAAAATATTTGTTTAAATTTTACTTATTCCCCACCGGGAGTCGAGATGGTGGAGCAGCTAGACGCTCGCTGCGGATGGGAAGGTCGTGAGTTCGCTGCCAGGCAGAGCTGGTCTTTTTTCAAAAATGACCTTGGCTCCCAGGTCAACCCAGCCTTGAGTGGGTACCGGGTGCACTCCTGGGAAGTGTAGGTGGCCGGCGTGATACTGACCACATGACCCATCTTGAGCAAATAGGTTTATAAAAAAATATAGGTCTAGCCATATACACCTAAAGGCATGGAAGTTTCTTCTTCATTTACCCTTATAAGGATGGGAGGCACTTTGTGTTGTGGTTTACAGCTTGCCTGCATATGTGCGTCTTTCAATTGAACACATATGATTTCAGCTGCTTCTTGTTCGCTAGGTGTAAAGTTTTAGTTGTTTATCCGTCTCTGGGCTTTAGTTTTGTTCCAGAACATGAGTGTTAACATGCACATCCGTTTTATAGGTTCGACATACTTGTATGCAGCCTGTAGGTTTTTTGCTTTTTGGGTAGATACACTCTGGCTTTGAAACAAGCCCCCAATAGTTGACTCTTACAACATGCTTGCTGGGGAAGCAGTGGGTCTATTCTTGCTTTGCCACTATGGGGCCCCAGCGCCCACATGGGGGCCGATTTTAGCAAAGCCCTAATTAGTCACCCTTTAGGACATGATTATGGGGCAGTGGGTTTTATTTGCCCTCCCAAATTGGGGCCTTGGAACCCACATAGGGTGGTGTGCGTTGACTGAGAGATAAAAGATAGTGAGGAACACAAAAGATTAAAGTTTTTTTTTTTTCTAAAGGTGAAGCTCATGACAGAAATACAGAAGATCCTGAATGCATGTGTAAGCAATCTGAAATGACAGCTGAGACTATTTATGCAGTGTGTATATAGTTAGATCTCGCTCAACAGTTCCATGGAATGGGAGCATTTTTCACTGATATCTAAGTGCGCACTCATTCACATTTATTTCTAGAAAAGGAACTTAAGACTGAGTAAGAATGCAAGAAGTGTAAAATGTATCTGATTCACTTTACCTTAAACTGAAAACAAAAGCCATATGTCCAACAACATAAATTTTCTCAGCAAATAGGAAACATCACATTCCTTACAGAATAAACTCTTCGGTGCTTTCCCAATATTCACCCCCCCCCCCTTCCCCCAAGGATGACATTACAGGACAGTCCAATATCTTAGAGGGTGGCAAGAGCAGGTTTCCTGGCGTTCTGATGCTTTTAACTACCCCAAAACATACTGAGCTGGCCTAACCCCAACCCACCTTTTTCCCACAAGAGAGTGCAGCCTAGGCCCCACGACTGCATGCAGCCTATCTACCACTAATTTGCCTGTCTGTTTGGAGTGAGATATTGGGATAGAACCAACTCTTCTTTTAAAGATAAAGTAACAATCATTATATTTTCTACAACATTCGTCATCTTCCACAGATGAAATTAAAATGAGACCATTAGAAAAACCAAATGTAAAGCGTAAGAAATACCATACACCTAACAACATAAATTTTCTCACAATAAAGGAACTATTCATGTTTTATAAGAGGGCTATTCAACTGGTGACCCGAGAAACAAATCTGGCCCATGGAGGCCAAGCAAGTGGCCAGCAGATCACTGCCAGTTGTAATGTACTGATGATTTTACTATGCTGAAGCCCAGGCTTCTGGACTGTGAAGATTCCCATTTTTCAAATTTTGGTTCCAGAGTAACAGGTCAACTTTAGAGCCTCAAATCATTTTAAGCAAAGTAAGTCGTTAAATGTATCAAAGCGAGGCTATTCAACTAGGTTTACTCAGCGGCCAACATGTTAAAAGTGGGGATCAGCATGGGCAAGAGCCCCAGCGTAAAAAAATCATTAAACAACTGGCAGTGATCCGTGTGTCATTTGCTAGGCCTCTGTGTGCCAGGTTCAGCCTGTGGGCCACCAGCTGAATTTCCCTGTTGTAAAACATTCATTATTTTCACAAACAAAAACAAAATGAGACACAAGAAAACCTTAACAATGAAACATTGGGAATTCGATTCTAACAAATATCAGAAGCCTCACACAATAAAGTCATCATAATATATGTTAGTTGCGTATCCTTTACAGGACGTTGCAGAACCAACCCCAACAGCCCCTGGATTTCTAGGCAAATTTACGTCCATTTGTTTCATCATTATATAAGAAAAAGTAAATAAATTTTAAAAAATTGTCACCTAAAACCAATATGATATTTATTAAAGCATTATTGGCTTACCTTGAGAAAGTCTGTGTTGTCCATTTCTGAAAAAACTGAATTCCATTCTGTTTGCAGCATTGCCAGCAGGTGTACAAAGGAGTGAAAATTTCCCAATGGCCGCTGCCGCTTTCGCAGCCATTTGCCTGGGCTCAAGGTTAAACCACTGCCTGGACTTTGGTTGACTGAGGCAGCAGAGAAATCCACACATTCAATCATTTTCTGGCAGACATTTGACAGAAACTCCAAGGTTACCGCCTCCTGCAAGAGTGAACAACAAGCACATTTTTTTCAAAACTTTAATTTAATAAGAGGTGAACAAACATATCATAACATCATCACTGCCAAGTAACAATCTCTCTTTAGTAATGAGAAAATTCTCAAAAAAATGAAACAAAAATATCAATGGATTAAAAAGTCATAGATTAAGATATATTTTTCTTTTCCTTTATCTTGCAGCATAGGCCCTCATTTAATTCCTGCCAAACCATCCTATTTTGTCTCATCTCTGACAAATTGCACCTATGTTACACATTTCTTACTTCAATTCTGCTCTTCATATTTTTTTAAGATCTGTCTCTCGTCATTCGCTTACTAAGTAATAATCATGGGGCAGTTAGATAGGAAACTTATAAAGGTCTTATGCTACTACCGCTTCGTGAATGTCCACTTTCCAAAAGGAGAGGAGACAAAGACAAAAAAGAAACATACAGTAAGAAAAGAGTCGTCATCACTGAGACAGGGGGAGAAAGAAAAGGAGAAAGAAAGAAGCAGAGAGATAGGGCAAAGATAGTGGAAGGGGTGCGGGCCATTCTAATGTATCATCACTAGGGGGAGCCATCCTGAGTGTCATCACTGTGGCAGGACAGGGGTGCGGCCACACAGGATGTCGCTCTCCTCATTGTGAGGGACAGGGGGTGCAGCGACCCCGGATGTCAGCAGTGGCAAATTTAAAATTATACACATATTTAATGAGTATGAATGTGGGGGAGGGGGTACGTTCTGCATCGGGTACCAGTTAACCTTGCTACACCAACTGAAGGTAAGGAGAAAGGGGAGGGAAAGGCGACTAAAGAAACAAGATGGGTGAAGATAGCTCCCTCGGCATCGTCCATACCCCATGCCGCAAAGCAATGAGACATGGAAATAAGCATCGTTTGCACGCTTACACACTACTGACATATATTTAAACATTGAAAACGACTCTAGCCCACGTAGTTTGCTGACGATCAGTTTAAACAGGGTAACCGCAAAAACTGTAACAGCAAAAAAGGCAAAAATCCTGATTGCTAAAAATCACACAAATTCTCCCTTTTTCATCTGTGTTTGAGTTACAGTATGTGCAAAGTTCAAGAATTGTTGCATGAAGTTCAAGGATTTTTGTCAGTTTTCATAAAAATCCAGAGTTTTTCTCCAAACCTTGAGAGGGATCCTACATTTCCAAGGTTTTAAGGCCCACTACGAACTCTGTATAATGGAAGATATTTCATATCGCTAAACCTAGAATAGGTCTATACAAAACAAGTCTGAAGTAGTCCGCAGCTCAACTGGGGAACTATCTTCCACAAGTCAAAAATACCAATAGTTCCTAGACATACAATCGGAAACTGTTCGAAGATTATCTGAGCACAAATTATATTCCCCCCTTCCCCCATAAATTTACAAAATATTTTATTAATAGCACACATTTTCCCAAGATTTATTAGAACTACTACGGTTTACTGTAGTAAGAAATGTGCACATTCCAGTGCTTGTATTGCCAATGTTTAATATTACTTGATGTATGAACGAAATGATGTGTGAAAGGAGGGAGACAAGAAGGGCAGAATGGCAGAAGGGCCTGTGTGCCCAATTCTTGACCCTTTTAAAATAAAGTTTGTTCAGTCGTTCTATTTCTCTGTGCATTCTATAAACGGAAATTATACGTATGACAGTAACTAAAAACAAACATACACTAAAATACATGAGATTATTTATCATCAACTGTAGCAAAGATAATATTGGGTTATACATCAAGATATGTAGCAAAGTAAAATTACTGTATGAAAAACATAGCATTTATCTCCCCCTTTCTGCCCACTAACCTTGAACTCTGGGCACCAATTCTGTATTATTTTTGCACACATTTCTTCCAAACATGTATTGGCTTCAGCTGTTGAAACAAGGGCAGATAAGCGGGCAAAAGTGTGATACAGTTCTTTCCATGTCTTCAGAAGAGCTTTGCAAACCACCTTCATTGAAGAGAAAAGAAAAGTACACAACTGGTAAACAGAGGATATAATTACTGTCATGTTGTAAAATATGTTTATATAACAGACTAGAAATGGCCAACACTGGTGTGTCACAAAAAGTGTGAATGGGGTGTGTAATTTACATATAATATTTATATCTTATCAATAAATCAAACTGGGATAATCTCTACAAAGGTTAGTTAAAAAGATCTCCAATGCTCCCTGTCCTTCTTCCTGGCTGTATACTGTGACAAGCTGCAATTTGTCATTTTGATGCTCTTATTTGTACTGTTGTCTACTTCTCGCTTAAGTGCTGCTGAATTTTTCCTCGAGCTTGGTTTTTGTCAGTGAAATGGTCATAATGTGGCCAAGATATTTTCCAATTTGTTTTGTTTCTTTAATTCTTTTATCAACTCTCTTGTCTAAACAGCTTTCTAATGACTTCATTTGATCTTTAAAATTTTTTGTGTTTTTTTTGTTTTGTTTATGTATATCAAATATTATATATTCTTCTGTGTAACCAAATCTCCAGTACATTAATTTGGCTTTCTACCTGCTTGTTAAATTGTCTATTATTTTTTTTTAACATCACAGTGGTGGATATAGATAGATAACACCTGACAATTAACATTTTCATTATGTTGTTTATCTCTCAAGAAGTTAAAGCTGTTATATTATATTTTGGCCATTCCTATTCTCTCTATAAAGTTTTTTTTTTATATAATCTTTTCAACAACAGCAAAGCTAATGTAAGCAGCAGATGATTGCAGAAAGGCACCTGCAAGCAAGTTAAAGTAAACATTCTGAGATAATACATCTTTCCCATGGCAACTAATGGATGCGAGTCATAGTCTCTTAATCAATTAAAAAAAACTGGAGCTTCTCAACCGAAATGCAACGGAGACATTCTTAGAATATGTGGACCAAAGAAGAAAAAACATCCTCATACTATATGATCTCAAAACTGGGTGTTGAGAGAGTAATAGGAAAAATAAGAGTTAACAATTAAAAAAAATGGAGAACGACTGCCTGAATACAGTAGGCAGTCAAGTCTAGTAGTTGGAGACGGCACCATCTTTACTTATAAGGAGATTCATAAATTAACCTGGCACTCACCAGAATCAAAAAGGACACCTATGTTTAAACAACAAATATAGAAGCGCTTTGATAGATGTCGGAGCATACAGAGGAGCGGATATCGGAAGTGACCAAATCTTATGTGTAGGAAAATGTTAGTTTTTTAAAAAAAAAACCAGCTCCCAAGAAACATGTACAACAAAGAAAAGTCAAAGACTTTGCAAAGGAAAAGAGAAGAGTTCCAGCTTCAGCTGAAAAATACATCTGAAGCACTTGAAGTAGACATTTGGTAGGCACTTACAGATCAGAGTATTAAGGAAAACTGGAATGATGTAAAGACCACATTTTTAGAAGCAGCAACAATTAGTAAAAAACTAAAATAAAGTGTGATAGAAAACCCTAGATAAAATATGACACATGGCAGTGTATTCAGGAAAGAAAGGCAGTGAAGCTTGCTATATGCAATGCTAGAACAATGGAACAAGAAATCAGGATTAAAGAAGATTACAAAAAGAAAGAACAAATTAAAAGTTGTGCAAGACGAGGTAATCTTACTGACTGTAACATCTAGAGAGGAATTACTCTGTTATCAGTAATATCAAAGACATTTTGTAAAATAATTCTCATCAGAATTAAATGGGAAGTGGACAAAATCCTGAGACAGGAAAAAGCAGATTTTTCGACCTGGAAGAAGCTGCTCAGATCAAATATTCACTCCATTTTGAATTTCATTGACTTTAAGAAGGCTTTTGATAGTTTACATAGAACATCACTACGGGGAATTTTGGAATGCTATGGTATACTAATAAAGTTATAAATGTTATCAAGGCAATGTATGAAGGTTGAGAGTGTACAGTGGGAACAGAAGATGGTTTATGTGTTTGGTTTGAAGTTGATACTGGAGTGAAAAAGGGATGCATTTGATCTCCTCTGTTATTTGGCCTAACCGTTGTCTAGGTGATGAAAAATATGTGTTGAAAACAACAGCACTGACTGGGTGGAGAGAACACTCAGCTGAAAACAACAGCACTGACTGGGTGGAGAGAACACTCAGCTGAAAACAACAGCACTGACTGGGTGGAGAGAACACTCAGCTGAAAACAACAGCACTGACTGGGTGGAGAGAACACTCAGCTGAAAACAACAGCACTGACTGGGTGGAGAGAACACTCAGCTGAAAACAACAGCACTGACTGGGTGGAGAGAACACTCAGCTGAAAACAACAGCACTGACTGGGTGGAGAGAACACTCAGCTGAAAACAACAGCACTGACTGGGTGGAGAGAACACTCAGCTGAAAACAACAGCACTGACTGGGTGGAGAGAACACTCAGCTGAAAACAACAGCACTGACTGGGTGGAGAGAACACTCAGCTGAAAACAACAGCACTGACTGGGTGGAGAGAACACTCAGCTGAAAACAACAGCACTGACTGGGTGGAGAGAACACTCAGCTGAAAAACAACAGCACTGACTGGGTGGAGAGAACACTCAGCTGAAAACAACAGCACTGACTGGGTGGAGAGAACACTCAGCTGAAAACAACAGCACTGACTGGGTGGAGAGAACACTCAGCTGAAAGATGTTGATTTTGCTGACGAAATTGTTCTGCCAAGTGAAAACAGCAATGACGTGCAAAGGAAAAAAGATGCTTTAACAAACATAGGATCAAAGGTTGGACTACAAAAAAGTTATGAAAAAAATAAATACATTGAAGACATCAACAACAGACTGAGCAGATGTAACACTAGAGGCAAAGGTAGTTGAAGTAACAGATCAATTTACTTATTCAGATAGTAATTTTGATAGTGAAGGAAATACAAAGAAAGAAATTATGACACAAACTGGCAAGGCGTCAGCAGCTTTCTCAAACAAAATATAGAACTCTAAATTGTGTAGTTTTAAAACTAAGTTACATATTTTTGATTATTATAAAATTTCAGTTTAAACATATGCAAGTGAAAGACATGGAACGAAAGTAAAATGCATTCCAAAACAAATGTCTAAGGCAAATGATAAAAATTAAATAGGGTGAATTTAAAAAGAGTGAAGGAATAAGAAAAATGTCTGGGCAACAAGTATCAACAGTTATAGGACAGAACAGATGGCACAACGTTGGACACATCCTGAAAAGAAACCAACCAACAGAATTACCAAACGGGCATTAAAATGGGAAATAAAGGTTTTAAGGAGGTGAAAATACCCAAAAGAAACTCTAAGACGAACACCAATGAGAGAGGCCAAAGTTGCTCAACTGGATTTCATCCATGATATTAAACTGATTGCATAGGACAGAACGGAATGGAGGGACAGAATGTAAGCCCAGTGTGACATACAATGGCACAACAGGAAAATGAATGCATGAAGTGTCAGGGTGGCTTGGAGAGAACTGTGGCGGAGGTGAAATTTCCGGAAAATGAGGCAGAGGCCACTTTCAGCAAATGTGGATAAAGATATTGAAGATGCACCGGCTATAAAAGCATACCGGGCTGAAGAACTGGCTAGAGCAACAGACTTTCAGGTGTGCCGTGAAGAGAGCTATGTTCTATTTAGGACCTGTTGACTGATGATAATGACTCATAAAAATGTCTTTGTTAATTTGTGTATATTTGTACCTTTTATACATATCACACAGACAAAACAGATTCTATATTCTCTAAATAAAAAAGCACCTAACAGACTCAATACACATAGATTTCCTGCCAAAATGGAGGAAAGACATGACAATGTTAAGCTTCGAAGTTATTTTTGCTTCCGACAGTGCTTTGCTAACGCAGTTTCCACATTATGATTGCAGTCTACGATTTCGCTGCCTGAACTACCGAGTTCAGTGCTTGGCTGCAGCCCTGTGAGCTGTGTTTTTCCTGTGGAATGCCTTTTATTTGTGCAGCGGTTGTGTTGTGGTATTCAGTATGGCTGGTAGCCGGTTTACGTGTGAGTTGGTAAAATACTTTATGTAATAATTTAACGTGTGTACTGTAACCAACTTATCATGCCTGACTACTTCCATCAATGACAAACTGAATATCAGGTGGCTTTGGCGCCTCTGGCGGCGTCCGTGGCTAAGGCGTTGCGAGTCCGACTCGTAAGCCAGCATACCGCGATCGAAACCCACTGCAGGCTGTGTGGATTTTTGTCGTGGTATGGGACGTCGCAGGTCGACCCAGCCTAAAATGGGTACCAGGATGGGCTGTCCTGGGAAAGTAAAGACAGCTGGCGTAATGCTGACCACATTACCCACAGAGTGCTGTAAAAATATGGGACGCTCTGACCATATGCCCGATGCGCCGAAAGGCGTGAAAAGGGAACTTTACTTTTTTACTTTACTTTACTTTGGCACCTCTAGAAACTGAAATACACATTTACTGCGTGCACATATTTCTGGATAGTTCCAGGACTAGTTTATCCACCAGTTTTTCAGATACAACAGTGAGGGACATTTCGTTTGATTCACACTGGCACAGGAACGGAGCAAGTATATGGAAACCAGATTGCGGTGATGTTGAAACCTCAGCTAAGACTAAGACACATAGACTTATCTATGACATGTGTAAGATACCTGGGATATTTTACTTAAGAGCTGTTGTTTAATTGGCAGAAGCAATACTGTATGCATGCAGCCAAAGCTGTACTCCAGCGCGTCTCCTTGATTCACTTCATTAGTCTAGAAAACATAATAAATATGTAATCACTAAAACAAATTAAAATGTGCAAATATAGGAATTTAATGCAGTAAACAAGAAAGGGAATAGAAAATTTAAGATTGTCTGTCCAAAAGCACAGTGAAGATCAAAACCTGTTCTTGAATTTAAATAAAATGAAAATCATGATCACAGATAAAACTGGCTGTCACCCAAAAATAACAATAAATGATGAAGAAATTGAAAATGTCACAAACTTTAAATTGTTAGGCTCTATAATAAATAGCAATGGAGACTGACAGAAATTAAAAGGAGGATGGCCATAGCAATGCAAAGATTAAACAGCATTAAAAGTCTATGGTTAAGCCCAGCAAGATCAAAATTATAATTTTGAGTGGGAGAGCTGGCGCGAGACTGAATTTCTTTCAGGCAGACCGTGATGAGAATTACATTCTGCAAAGGACTTGCTACAAGATGATGAAACAAGATTTAAAGGATTCTCTATAAGTCAGTGGTGCAACGGACATATGATACTAGACTCTCATTTGTACAGATCAACCGGCACATGGTGGGGGAGGCTGTCGAAATCAAGCAAGCCATCTTTACTTCCCAGGATATTACCTAGTGCAAGTTTTAGGCTAGATTCACCTGGCAGCCAAAGCAATGTGTTATTTTTTTTTTCTATATCAGCTTCAGTGTAATTTCCTTTTATTCATGCTGCATTTCATTTCTCACTATTTTTAGCTGTTAAAGGCATATCATCCTGTTTGTTTCTTCAGTAAATCTGTTACACAATTTGTGTTTTTCACATTTTCACACCATTGCTGGCATCAGCTTATTTTAATACATCTTTTTCTTCTCCTTTCATTTGCTGGAAAAAGATTATCTGCATCTGCAATGTTGTCTCTAGTAGGAACTTCACTGTCTTTTGTAATTCACTCAGTGACCCGTAAAGTTTGACTTGCACTGGTGTTTCTCATGGCCAAAAGTTTTCCCTTGATATGTTGCATTCGGGACAGTCTTGGAGGACATGATCTGTTGTCCAGGTGCCAATACACATGTGCACATGGCTGATTCACCAATTTTTAATTTTGTGTACATGTGGTTGCGAAGTCGACTGTGCCCTCTTCTAAAGTGTAGAATAATAACTTTCTCTGGTCTGTCCATAAAATGGTAATCATCTTGTGCCGGTTTTGGTGGCTTTCTGATCATTCTCTTCTTTTGTTCTTCATTTGCACCTTCCTTAGCTAGTTTATCAGCACTTTCATTTCCAGGAACTCCACAGTGGGAGGGTATCCATTGCATAATTATCTTGCACCAGCTGCCTAGTTTTGAGAATTTCAACACATCAATCAGCAGGTCCTTTACGGCTGAAAGTCTCTCTCTTTCTCTAGCCAATTCTCCAGCCCAATATGCTTTCATAGCCAATGTATCTTCAATGTCTTGCATCAAAATTCGCAGGTCTGCCTCTGCCTCGCTCTCCAGAAACTGTACCTTCCATCACCATTCTCTCCAGCACACCATTATAATTAACATGGCTAAAATATCCCAGCTTTTGGGACAGGATCCTATTTTAATATATGCTATCACAAATTAAAATGTGTGTTTTTCTTTTCTTTTTTTTTTTCTTTGACTAGTAGTATGGAGCATCAATCACCCAGAAAGCAACAGCAAACTACTGATGGACTTTCAATCGTCATCATCATCATCAATTTCCACTTCTGCCGTTAAACGTTGTGGGGAGGAACAGTTTGCGATCCATTGCCTGATGGGCAGCAATGGCTACTTCATTCTGTGTCAATGTAGAAGCTCTTTAATGTGATCAATCCATATTCTCCTAGGCCGGCCTCTTGCTTTCACTTCAGATCTTCTCCTGTGTAGCACCTGTATTGGTAGTTGTTTTGTCTGATTTCTTACTAAATGACTAAACCATTTGATCTTCTGTTTCTCAATGAATTTGCTGCATAGTGTTGTTCCTTCAGTATGTCTGATGATATTATTTCTAACTTTGTCTCGGATGGTTAAGTTAGCGGTTTATCTCACGTCATTATAGACTTTAACATGTACCAAAAACTACTGAAAGATTGAAAATAGGACTTTGCCTACTTTTGTTTTAGTGACACAGTAAAATGACATATCATTTTCTTCATTGTTTTAGTGATACAGTAAAATTACAAATTATAATTTTCTCCATTGTTTTAATGATACATTAAAATGACATATATTCATTTTCTTAATTGTTTTAGTGATACATTAAAATAACATATATTCATTTTCTTAATTGTTTTAGTGATACATTAAAATGACATAATATTTTCTTCGTTGTTTAAGTGAAGCATTAAATATCTTAATTGTTTTCATTGGACAACACCACTGTGTGCTTTCATTCGCCTGTTTACTTAATTATCGTATCCGGACATTTGTAGACTTACAGTGTTGATTGTGTCTTGAAGTGTGTGTGCCAGGGTGCTCCATAACCTCCACAGACATTCAGCAGATGGCAAGGATGATGCCTGTGAATCCAACATTTCTGCAACACTCTGCAAAAACAGCAGTGCCCCTGGCAAATTGCTGGCTCCAGCATTCACCAGTGTGGAAAACAACTTCATAAAGCTGATGACAGAAAAGATGATGTATAAATAAACAAAACAAATAATACCATAAATTGTATTTATATTCTTTACTGTCCATTCTTCTGTTACATAAAGAATATCTGTGGCCAAATGTTTTCTTTTTCTAATACATTTAAATACCATATTTATTATGCAGGAGTAGGTGGCATTGTTTGCCTTGAAATCAAGGAGACCAGGTACAAATCAGGTTGCTTTTTTTTTTAAATCATCTTTTTTTGTGTTTAAAAGCTGTAAAACTCTGGCAGAAGTTCAAATTGCTCAACAACTTCTGAACTTTAGTCTTGTGTGCACATCGATTTTACAGGTCTGGCTTATTTGTCTGCAGACTGTTGATCCTTTGCCTCTCAGGCAGATGGACTCCCTCATTGAAGGAAACATTCCTAATTAGTTGTCTTTCATGATATGATTGTGGTGGTGGGGTGAGGGAGGGAGGTGGGGGTGTCTATTCTTTTTTTTTCCTCACACTGAGGCCCTGGAACCCACGAAAGTGAAAAAAAAAAAAAAAACATTTTTTAACAAACAAAAAAAAATCTATCTCTGGTCTGCATTCACTTGGGTCTTTTGAGATGTCAGGATATCTGCAGATGAGTTCAAGTACAGGGGATGACGAGAGTGTCTTTAGAGCCATGCAATGTTACAGCCTCTCCAAGGGGTGTGCTGGCAGTCACCTTTTTGTCCACTGAACACTATGGTGTTTCATCCACACATTCTACTAAATAAATTCTTTGCATGCTGGATAGGGATCACCATCATTTTCAAGTGCCTTGCCGATTAGCGTGGGTGATCATGCCTCTCCACAACCTGCTATCTCCGACAGTAGGTATCAGTTCCTATGCTCCCCTCCATGCTACAACAAAAGGCTCTCAAAAAATCTTCTCTCACTGTGTTCCTCTAGTTCATTTCCACAGATCCTTCTAGTGATCACAACATACCCTAGTTTCCTTCTCATAATATGACCCATCTGTTCTGATGTTTGAGATGGTTGGCACTGAAACAATTCAAAATTACATGGAAGACAGCAAATAAATTGGTTTGCCCACTTAAGAGAGAGTGCCATGTGAGGCCATACCATACAAGAGATACACCTAAAGAGAAGGACACAGAGCACACATCAAACAGTGAACAAGATGGAAAAATACATCAGCTGGCAAGTAATGCACTAATGCCAACAGGTCCATCAACATGGACAGAGCCGATTTTGTCAATGCTGTAAGAACTATGTTGCGGGGTTGATGTTGAATCTCTGACGCCAAAACGATTTAGCGACCTGGAAGAAACGCTGAAGCACGTCTATGCCGTATTCTTGGTCAAGACTAACTTCTCTTGAGAACAATCAGTAGAGGTACTTTGGAGTGGCTGCTGCATCAGGGGACTGAGCATGCATGGGAATGCCCAATGTGCAGTGATATCACTTGTGACGACATAACATAAGACAATATCAAAGAAACTATACAACAGCAGTGTAACGTTGTAAATTCCTGGGGAAATCCCAGAGTGTTCCCGTTTGGAGGGCCAAGGTCATCGGACCAGTAAAACAAGAGAAAAGCAAGATAAGCAGGTCTCGAGTATCCCATGGTGAGTGAATGAGGGATACGAGGAAAGCATGAGACTAGAACAAAAGATGTTAACCCAGAGAGGGTAGGAAGGCAGTTAAAGTTCAGACATGGATGTGTGTGGTCGAACGTGAGAGAACAGCGGATGAGAATGTAGAACGTCTGACCACGTGTTGTAGTTTGAGAGCAGAAATGAATGTCTTCTGATTGCAAGTTTCAACTGTGTACGAGTACCAGGTACAATACGTCAGTATGCTACAGATGTATGATCCGAAAGGTAATGGCAGAGTAAAATTGCCGCGTGAGATAGTTTACAAGATTATCAGGAATCAGCCATGCGTAGTGATCATGAGAACACAAGGAGCGTATGGACAGTATGGTTGTGATAACAGCAAGTAAAGGTCAGTAACTGAATGTTTATCATCTGGTGTATTCTTAGCAACTGTGTGTACCTAAGAACATCATTACAGCAACGTGACGAGTTGAATCAAACTCCTAGCAGAGCACATTGCAAGCAGGATGTGTCTATGGTGAGGAGGCCAGAAGTAAATGAATAACATTTTATCTCCCTCGACATCCAAGTGGTACAATATAAAGTGAAAAAGATCCACGTTTTCTTCTTCCAGAAACCGTAAATTCCATTACTGTGCTCTCTAAGCCACAATGACATTTGAAGTTTCTAACATGACAAATTAATGAACTTCTATTTTTTTTCAAAGGTTTCAAAACTGGGCTGGGCACCCAGGCCTGTCTAACAATCCGCCAATTTCTTTCAAACATTTTTCATTTAATCCATCTTTTAAGAAGTTAAAAATGAGGCAAAATAAACATAAATGACAACAATTAAAAATTGGGTCACAAATGCTGGAATGTGCTGAATTTTCCCTATATTTCTAAATAATAGGAATTCTTAGCATCAATATATATTTTTATAGGGGGATTATAACATGATACTGTTTATAAGCCAGTTTTCTTTGCTGTTCAGATCTTAACGAACAGGCTCTTTATTAATATCCTACTCCAGATGACGTCACAGGATAGTCCAACATTTTAGAGGTTGGTAAGACTGGGTTTCCCGGCTTTCTGGTGCTTTTAACGACCCCAAAACATCTAGAACTGTACCTAATCCCAACCCACCCATATCCCACGAGAGAGTGCAGCCTAGGTCCCATGACTGCATGCAGTCTACCACCCCCAGAAATATTAGACTGTCCCGTGACCTGTGGATTTCCCGTTTGGGGTAGGATATTAATAAAGCATCCAGTATTTTTATTTTTACAGATCCATCGTAAGAATTTTCTGTAAGATTTCAGTTTAATTTCTTGATTCTGATTTGATAACCACCAGCTGTGCTGAAATAAGAAAGATGTATGTTCTCAGTTCTCAAAATTTTCAATGGCGCAAATAAGACCAGAAGACATGCATGCATGCCAGGTATTATGCACACAATTTTGCACTGTTCTCAAATTATCTACATAGCAATACCAGTATTTTTTTTTTTAACTTTGCAATGAAAATGTGTACAATTTTAATGATAAAATAAATACAAATACTTATGGCATCAAAATCACTAGGAACTTTCTTTTTAAAAAAAAGCATAGCATTTTTTTTTTTAAATCCCGCATAATTTATTGTATTTCATTATTTACCACTCTCGTTTCAACCAGTGTATATGATTAACCATTGTCCGTGTGCATCTAGCAAAGCATGGTGTATCTAATAATATTTACATTTGGTCTAAACATACAAAAAAAATCTGACTTAACATGGAACATAGTAATTAATCTAATGCTATTTTACTGTGGCTATTATGCAGCTGTGGATATCTACTGCAAAATTTTGGGGCTGAAAGAGTGGACTTACTTTTCCTGAGCACCAGCATGTTTAACCATGTTACCAGACAACAGAAGTTCACTGAGAAGTTGTGCTGGGCAGCCCTGTTCAAAACAAAAATGTTTCAATGTCAGAACTTTTACAGATATTTGTTAGATCTTTTTCTTCTCTTTTATTCCTTAACGCAGGGACAGAGCATTCAAATAACTCATAGCAAACTTTTTTTTTTAAAGATTTCTTTGCTGCTTTGTTTCTTTTTTCACTGCCCATTTTAAAGAGCATCTCTTGTATGGCACTGATGATTTCTCTCCTGTCTACAGATAGCCCATTTCTAATAGTCGCACTGCTAGCCAAAGCTTTTGCTCTTTCATTGCCTTTCACATTAGCATACCATGGGACAAAAAATGAAGTTGATTTTGCGAAAGACTGCATGCTGTATCAGATGGAGCCATTGTTTTTTTTTTAAATGTGCCCCGCCTTGATATTCTGTAGCATGTTCACTGAATCACTGAGCAAACATGCATTGGTGAATTCCTGAGTTTTCAGCCATTCTAGGGCCTTTGTCAAAGCCATGACCTCCACTGCCATGCTGCTGGTGGTAGAAGCAAAGGCTCCACTGTCTTCTTTGATGACGTTCCCTTTGGTTCTTACCATCAAAGCCAATGCACTTGGCTTCTGACAAATCACAGAACCACAGGCCTGGTTTCTTTGTAATATCTTATCTAGAACAAAGACATTTATAAGTCTGGCCTACATAATCATCATGTGTCCTGACCAGTGGCGTAGGTGCTTAAGTTTTTCCGGATCTCAGTCCTTCATATTTTGAATCAATACTATCAATGTAGTTTAGCATACATCATCATCATGTGTCCATTTTTCCAGATCTCAGTCCTTCATATTTTGAATCAATACTATCAATGTAGTTTAGCATACATCATCATCATCATGTGTCCATTTTTCCAGATCTCAGTCCTTCATATTTTGAATCAAAGACACCAATGTAGTTTAGCTTACATCATCATCACGTGTCCTGCCCAAACAGCTGATCTTGGCTTCTGGTATTTTGAATCAATTCCACTGATGATATTCCACCCTGCCATCGTTTGAAAGTGTTGAGCACTGTCTCTCTTGGCCTGCCTAGTTTACACATAGGGTCAACTGAGAACTGTGAATCTGCAACCATATTCAGACTGCAAGAACAACCTGTTATAAACAGGGTGTTGCCAAACAAGAACACTCTGCGGGTAGCCAAAGAATAATAATATACCAACACAGAACTGGTGTCGATGGCCGCTACACGCTGCAGGATTTACTGAGGAGTGAGGAGAGGATCCGAGCATTTATGAACTGAGTGGTTCGACTTGCAATGAGGATAATCTGTCGACTAACTAACTACACACAGGTTACTTTTACAGATGAAGTGTAAAGTAAGTATAGCTAATTTTCAGTTGGTTGTGTCTCTACTTTTACATAAATAAACTGCAACATGTTGGGCACATCATCAGGAGAAATTGACAGAGAATCATGAAAAAAACCCGCTGAAATGGGAAACAAATGAAATGAACTGAGGCAATGAGGATGTTCAAGAGAAACTATAACGAATGAAGTTGAGAGAGGTCATAGGCGTTGGACTGGATTTCATTCATGATATCCAAGAAGACTGAATAGGCTATTAAGGAATGGAGGACTAGAGTGCAAGGCCAATGTGATGTATAATAGCACTGCTGAAGAATGCTGTTTTTGCTGTTGTGTGTGCCTGAATGTCTGCATGCACATGTGTGTTAAATGCTTGATTGTTTACTTCAGTGTACATTGTGCTTGATAGGAGTGAATCCAATTTCTTCAGGTATTTCTTTATAAATGCTCACACAGACCAAGTCTCCTAATGTCTTAATTGCTTTAAAAAAGGTCAAAGGCACATTTTATTAATATGTTAAAACAAAACAGTTCCAAATAAAGACATATCATATTACATAATGAAGGATATTATGATCATAGGTGCAACAAACAAAGGGGAGAAAAAAAACAGCCAAAAGGTAACAGATTAAAAAACACCTCTGGAAGCAGAAGGAACTGAGAATACAATCTCGAGAAAAGCAAAAACAAAAATGGTTTTTAAAAAAATCAGTCCTTGGACACTGATGTTAAAGTGAATGTTACAGCCAAAACTTATCAACTTATCATCATCATGTGCTATGATGAAAAAAGCAGGCTTTGTTTGGCCACCTCACACAATCACCGGAATGAAGGATCAGGTCAATGTTCTTGTCTCTCTATCCATGTGGCCACGCAATCTAGGTAGTTATATCTTTGCCTTCCCTTTGTTCTTTTTCCATCAATCTTGCCAGTCGTTATAAAGTTACTGAGTCCATTTTTGTCTTATAACATATCTATGGCATAAAGTTGGCCCAAACCTTGAGGCCTATTACCACAACAGACAACCTCAGACCAGTTTTGATAAGCACAATAAATAGGATTCTACTTAAGTTTTCTTTTTAAATGTATACCTAAGAAAAACTAGCAAAGAAACTCACACGAACAGTCTGTCCTCCAGTGATGTTATAAGCTGTAGACGCCAGCACTTTTTGTGGAAAGCTGCAACAGATCTGAATCATTTTCTGTAGACAACAATAATTGCAACTTAGAAAATGTCATTGCAGTTTAGGACTTAAGAATCACTCAGAGGCATCTAACTGCATATCCTTAACACTGTTCTAAGGTGCCGTTATATGTATGTCACATAGGGCTCGCAGTCTATTTCTCTATTCTGTTCTATTCTGTGCAATTCTTTTGATACCATGGCTTCACTCTTCAATGTACATTTTTTGGACGGCATCACTTCACCAATTCTTTTATTTTCCATTTTAATACCTGCTTGGTCATGGTGATTCTCTGCTCATTTATTCCTTTTATGTCTGTTTTGAAAAAGGGATTATAAAATGATTGACGGCATACTACTTTTAAGATGTATCCACAAAGCAAACAGTCTTTTGTTTAGCCTCAGGTGGATGTTTGCTCTTTTAATCCACATTTGCCAGTAAACTGTGGAAAGTATGGTGTGTGTATTTTGTTTGCACGCGCATGTGTGCGTGTGCCTTAACTTAGGTTCACAGGCTAAATTGTAAATGTTAGAAAGTAATCCAGCTAGCTTTGAAAAGCGTCATATCAGACTTTGCTAGTTTTGATAATTTAGAATTGTGCTATTCAACTGGTGGCTCGCTGGCTGAATCTGACCCACAGAGGCTTAGCAAGTGACGCAGGATCATTGCTTTTGGGTAAACCTAGTTGAATAGCCCTGACCCCTGACTTAGAAAAGCAGATAAATGAAGTGAGAGGGTGCAGAGGTACTATGAAAGAAGACTAGTCACTGGTTAGCTGAACTTTGTCCACAATAGCCAGGCACTGCTTGTGAATGTCCTCCCATTCAAGTGGGAGGGCTGTGTGATCTGTTTTCTCTTTGTGAGAAAGTTATAGTGGAGTAAGTGCATCTGACAGTTTACTCTGAACAGGTAATATTAGGAAAGTTATTGCTATTAAAGTTTACAAAAGTGGGTGCAGAGCAGATGTGACAGGAAGCAGTTACTTGTAGACTAGCCATTGGAAATAACAGAGTCACCCATCATCAACCTGTGGCATTTTAATAAACATTATGGTGTCTGTCACCAACTGTTACTGTTGACTAGCAGAGATTAAAAGTGTGGTATTATTGTTGTTAAATAGTCTTGTGCCATACTTGTGTAAGAAAAAGCAGAATCTTTCAAAACAAAATGGAATTGTATCCATTAAACCAGTGGCTCTAAACCTTCCTTATACCGCGACCCTTTAACACATTTCACTCATGTTGTGGCGACCCCCTAACAATTATTTTCCTTCATAACTTTAATGAATATGTATTTCACGATGGTCTTAGGCAACCTCTGTGAAAGGGTCGTTCGGCCCAAAAGGGATCGCGACCGGCAGGTTGAGAACCGCTGCATTAGACAGGGGTCTCCGTTGCAAAGTAGTCAAGCCATTTGCCTCGTGCTCTGAATGTCATGGTTTCGGTTTATGGCTGTGTCTTTCAATTCACAAGTGCAATTATTACAGAGACCTCTGGGGATCATCACCAAAACTACGAGGTTACCAAACTTTTTTTTTCCGAAGAGTCACAAATTCGGCCCTTCTAACCGCTCATATCTCAGCTGTATTTTATCATTAAAGCATGTTATGTTCATATACTATACATAATATAAATCTGTTGCTTGAAAAATTTTTTTAAGTGGAGAGACCAAACCATATGGGATAAAACCTGGTGCAATAAAGTCAATCTTCTCGATTGTAACCCTTAACCTTTTTCGTATCAATTAGACGTGAGCTGGCTGCTCTTTCAAGTTCAGCTTTCTAATCTACACATATTTTTATATGACTATTTCAACTAAAGAATCCTTGTACTGGACTAATTTCTTTATAAGTAAACAAACTAGCGGTGTACAAACAAGACAAGTACCAAAATGGTCTGTGGCTCCAACAGTTGATTTTGCACCACAAAATGTAGGATGCTCAGATAAGTGCTAAAGATATCTCTACATTCGGTTTTCACTGAGCTATCCACAGCAGCTTTGAGATGATTCCCCACACTTGTCCATATGTAAATGACCAGGTTTTCTGTAGGTTTCAAAGAAAAAACATTCATGTGTTTCACTACTAGAAAATAATAGCAGTTATACTAGTGGTTTTATTCAGTTTCATAAGACAATGTAATTTTTCTTCTTTAAATAATATACCAAACAAAACAGATCCTGCCTTGGTTGACAGATCTCTATAAGATTCTTCTTCTTCTTAGCATTGACTGACTTTAAACACATGTGCAAATCTGTTACAAATCTGGCTTATATATATGGCATTCATACTGTTTTTTCCTGGCCTCTCAGCTAGATGCACTCCAAATTTAAAGGACACAACACTAATTAATCAACTTTTACACGTTTCTTGGGAGGAGTTGGTCTAGACCAAAAAGGCAAAGGTACAGACATGAAATAAGATTACAAAGCCTCTCCAAAATGATACTACAGGTGTCTGCACAGGGAAGGGAGCCTAGGGGAAAACCTTGATACAAAATCTGTTGACTGGATGGACCTCAAATATGCAAATATCAAGTCCAGTGCATCTGACAGAGCTGGAAAAATCTGATCAGATATCCAATAGTGACCCAACAACACGCAGTGTTATGATGTGGTGATGATGAGGATGTCAAAGCAGTTCTTCTAAGCTGGTAAACCAAAATCTACAATGCTGACTTGTGGAAACAATTAGATAATTTCCTATTAACCATAAAGACTGGAAACAAATGTTGCCACTGAAAATCTGTTAATAGCCAAACCTGATGTCTAGAAATGAAAGACTAGACTCCAAGCCCAGTGTGATGTATTATAGCACAACAGGATGATGTCGATGACAAATAACTAAAATCAAAAAGGAAAATAAATAAAGAGATCTAAAACACACAATATTCATGTATTTGCCAGGTCCGATTATAAAACAAAGACGAGTTTAGCTATAAACTAAAAGCATGACATAAGTGGTAACTAAATAAGTAACTAAGAAGGCTTGCCGGCCTCAGTCTGCAAAACCCAACCAACTGATTGAAAGAAATGTAAAAAGGGCTTGGTTGATGATCTATGCTCAGTCTATGAATAAAGAAAGGGGAAAAAAAGAAATTAAGAAAATGGTTAGTTTGAGAAAGATAAAGACACAAGATATGGCACACGACCGAAGAAACAGAAATGAATTACTTACTTTAGATCTCTTGTTGAATGTTATAATGCAAGGCAGTAAAGATATGAAAACAGTTTTTTAAATGAAAGATAATTTCACTACCACACACAAACTAGTACCTTCAATTTGATTTCCAACATTTGTTAACAGTTTATGGAGGGCTGCCATGATGATTGGGGCCTGTTTCACAAACATACCAGGACTTCCTAGGACTTCATCACTCAAAGGTGCTACAAAAAAAAAAAATTAATCACAGCATCTAACTTCCATATTTGAGGAAAAGACATCTATCACTGTCAAAGACTGTAATGTCATCTGTCTGTCCCAGAGTAGTTTCAGGCTTGGGTCTGATCTGATCAGTCAGCTCAGAAATGTTTGTTATGATGGGGACAGAGAAGTGTCAGCTGTCAATTAAATTTTGTATGTATGTGTGTCACTAGCAGCAGGAAGGTTCACAGATTGAAATGGCTTGGGTATACATCAGATGACAAAGAAGTAAAAACTGTGTACACAACAGAGTTGAATGGTCGTAAACCATAGGTCAGACAAAGGAGGTGGTGGAGATACAGACAACATACAGATAATTTACAGTCACCAACTGAAAAAAAAGGTCTAATCACAAAGATGAAGAGAGGCAGGTGATATCTGCAGCAATCAACTTTAAGGGCTTGGAACGCTGAAGAAGAAGAAGAAGTATGTCAGTTGAGATACAAATGAATATAGAGTCGTACAGGATCAGAATTACTCTCGCACCTTGGCTCTATGTGATGGAGTGACAAAATATGATTAAGATGACTAAATAGAAAAAATCGTCAAGATAAAAGGAACAAGCTATGATCAAGATGACTGAAATTCAAACTATGATCAAGCTAACCAGAACTGAAAACATTATCAAGATGACTGTGAGGAAAACCTCCAGTAGTAAACTATATTAAAATCGACCTATTTTCAAAAACACTAATTGGTTAAAAAAAAAAAAAACAGAAAAAATACTTGTACAATTAACAAATATCAAGAACAATATAAATAATGGTTTTCATACACTTTTTTTCTTTGGGTCATGTTATCAGAAAAAAAGGGAAAATAGGAAAGCCTATGATCCCTTGAAATAAGAAAGGTATTAGAGACATGATCAACAGGTTAATCAGCAGTCAAACATTCAGAATAAAGAAGATAATTGTGGAGGAATATGATCACTGCACCAACTTTCATGGTACAGATGATGATGGTTAACAGGACATTTGTAAATTCAGAAAACAGTACATACCAAGTGTCCATATAACCTTGCCCACATCATCAGACTTCCCCACTTTTGAAACAAGGTGACCAATAATTTCAATTCCTAATTTTTGTACTTCTGAAAATATGGGTTGATTACTTTTCACTTTTGGTGACGACTGGTGAAGCCCTAAGGGTGAGTTAGTTGTTGAAGTTTTCAAAGCTAGATGAAATAAAAATAGAAGAACAGTCTAAATTATTTACCTGCTAAAAACTTCACTTTCATACTACTTCTGTCGCAAATTTTGTATGACTAAATACAGTTTTAAACACAAACAATAAAGGTAAAGGGGATAGGATCGATTCCATTGCACAGGGTTTTATCCCATATGGCTTGGTCTCTCTCTCTCTCTCTGCAAAAAACATCTAGTTGCCTGCTGATAGCGTCATACAGAGCACGACCTCTGTAGCTCTGGCGACGATCCCCAGAGATCTCCGTAAAAATTGCACTAGTGAATGAGTGCTGCCGCTGTGAAATGAACCCATGACCTTCAGAGGGAAAGGCAAACGGCTTGACCACTTCACCACAGAGACCGCTAAACACAACTATAAAGATATTTAAAGTCCATATTGTCACAGAGGTGCAAAATGTACTTCACATATATTAAGTAATGGCATACTGATTACTCACTAAAGAATCAATATCCTCCCTGCATGGGGTCTCCGAAGTTATTGTGGTGGGATCTGCGGGGTCCCTGTGTGTGTGTGTGTGTGTGTGTGTGTGGGGGGGGGGGATGATTTAGACTGATTTTTTCTCTCTATCAAGCATGTCATAAAAGCCAACTAATTAGGTGTTTTCCTTCAAAGTCAGAGAGACAAGAAGCCAACAGTCTGCATACAAATAAGCCAGAACTGTAAAACAGATGAGCGTGTAAAATCCAATTTATGGAACCAGACCAAAGTCCTGGCACACCGTTTTGGTAACCAGCTTCACTGACAACTGTACTTCAGCTTAATTTAAATACTGTTTGCTGTTAATATCATCGTCATCATCATTATATACTTGTGTCATTATGTAGGGCTCAGTGTTTATTCTTATTTGCAAATTGTTTAAATATCATGGATGGAATCATCAACATTGATCAGAGTTTCTTTTATTTAAAACGTTAGCTGTGTGTCCTTTAATAAAGCTGCACAACCAACCAAAGCAATTTCTTTGGCTGTTTGCTTTTACTAGACAACTTTAGTAGTTTGCCATTGCACCAAATGGTAGGCTCTCGATACCACTCTTGAAATTAACGCAAAGCAGTCTTTCTGATATCCCCATTTCCTCAATCCATCTGTTAACTATTAATACAATTAAGCATATTTTTTATCTCACAACCTTTCTCACCTCCCAAAGTGGCAAAGGCCATTCAACCCTTTTTTAGTCTTGTCCAGGTTTCACTGGATTTTGCATCTAAATTTTTATACATGTTGAGGCAGTCAGTTTCATCCAAACCCTTATTACTGACCTCTTATGATGTGCATCACAGATTAATGTGTTGCCATTCTTGGTGCCCCTATGGACCCATTGCAACACAGACAAAAAGATAAAACATTACAGGCACAAGTACGAAACATATTAACACAACACAGTAAGAAAAAATAATTCAGAATGATACTGCATGCTGCCTAGGTAATACAGACATCAAAAAAGGGATGAACTTACCCAATCTTGGAGTTTGACCCAAGTCAGCCCCAGGCTGGAGCTTATCATTGCCAACACAAAAGTAAAGCAATGGGTGCACTATCTAATAAAAATTAAAAATTCAATTAGACTTAATAACAACAAATGATTCTATTCATAATAAAACTGACTTGATAAAATTGATTTATAGTTCAACTTTATGTTTTTAAAATGGATTTTTTGTTTTTAAAAAAAATCCACAGGAATTTGTTTAGGGCCTGCTTAATTATCAATCTTTACAAAAAAATATTTTTTTTTTAAAAACACTTCTTTATGTTGTTACATATAGAATGTTTATAAACTGAAATATTTAAGATGGTCAGAGCTAAGTTTGGTATAACTTGTTCGCTTAAAAGAGAATCTAAAAGAAATCTCTTTTTTCTTCTGTGTTTATCCAAATATGTAAAAGCACTCTGACAAGTTTATAATATGGCTGCACAATTTTCATAATTCAGCCAAAACATCCAACTTTTTGCAGGCATTTGTTACTTGGGTTAGCCTTCCAGGTAAAATAACCTAAGCAGCAGCAAACATCTTCACGCACACACACAATCTGAAATAAACATAATCTTTTCAAGAGTTGAACGTTGAATTAAGAATCGACATCATAGCAATGGGACTGATTGACTGTATATCCGTCTCACCTTTTCCTTGAGTGCTCAGCATCAGCCAGATCCCGTGGTTAACTCCTCGCAGAGCCATTCTCCCAAACCATAATGATCTATCTGTGTCTCCTCACTGTTCACTCGCTTCCAAAGGGCCCTTACCACATTTAGCTTGTCATATATCAGTTCACCACCAAGTGGTGCAGGCCCGGCCAGCCTATCTGCCTGCTTATTTCCCAACACACTGGGCTAACCTAAAGAAAATATTCAAAGGATGCTAACTACCTCGGACCTGTGAAGTGATGCTTGCTTCAACAGAGTTATGAGCCAACATCACAGCACTTGTGACATTCTCAAAAGCACCCTGTCACTTCAGCAGCATGCGCAAAGTATGAATACTAATGGTGCCAACTTTGGTCTAAATGTATGTCTGTCTTGCTTTTTTTTTATGAGCACTAAGTGTCCATTAGAACCTCTGGTCATCCCAATTTGCACCATTCTTTCTAGATGATGAGGTAATCTTTTTGCTCTTCCATAGTTTCAAATGCCCACAAATGACATTTGCTTCGTCGTGTAGCAGTTGGTAGATTGGTTAAAAATTATTTGGAAGCTGCGGAGATGTGGTTTTAATAGATGAAACAAGTAATGAGGATGTCTTGAAAAAAACTGACTCAAGAAGAGAACTGACTGCCCACATTAGAAAGAGATAATCTTCATTCTTTGTTCATGTGATGTGAAGGAGAAAATTGGAGTACATGGTGACAGTAGGAAAGTTGGAGAGGAGGAGAGGCAGAGGAAGGCAGAGAGAAAAAATGCTGGACAGTCTCACATCAAGGAATGGAGGATCATCTGTGTCAGAGATGACTGAAAGCACACAAGACAGAAGGTTGTGACCAGACATGACTACCAATGTCACACAGCATGGACTTTAAGAAGAAGAGTTAGCAATACATTAGCCAGTTTGCAGACCCAGTCTTTTTAATGATACTATACTCCACTATGAAAAGTAGGATCCAATGATCTCTTTCATGAACAAACAAACAAAAAACACCAAAATGAGACACTACTCTCTGTACAACAAAACGACAAAGTTTTACCATTTCAAAATTGACCGCCAGTTTTGATCCCAAACATGCGCAGAAGTGCCACCAAGTGCGCAACTTCTCCACAGCTACAGACTCAACTTTTGCATTATCTACCTTGAGAACCATTAGCAGTAACTTTATACGTTTCGGGTCAGAAATCAGCGCTGAAATTAGTCAAATACAATAACTAACTATAACGTATAACAACCCAATTGTATAATAACAGTTGTTTTTTTAATTAGCACTGAAGAAATAGATAATTTATTTCAAGCAAACAAAAGAAGAAGTAGAAGTTTTGTTACATGTGAAAAGTGCTTTTTTTTTTTTTTTTTTAGGCTGAGAAATCATTGCTGAAAATGTTTCAAAAATATAATAACGAATTACAATGTATAACAATAACCCAGACGTATCACAAAGGTTTTTTTCATCTGTGAAAGTATACCATCATTGACCATGCATCAATTAGTTCACTTCAAGGGACCAGCAGCAGACATCATGGCTTGCAAGTATTAAGCTTGTTATCTTGGTTGGGGACCCCACTTGTATCAGGCATGTTTTAGGCATCTTTCTTGCCTATCATTTCTATCACATATACCAGTGATTTTCAAACTGCTCCGTGGTGCCCTGGGGAGCCGCGAAACATGTGAAGATACATGAGTTTAATTTTTGTTTCTTTCTTTTACAATACGAATAGTCATACTTTTATTAGGTTAGGGCGCCGCGGAAAATTTTCATTGAAAAAAAAAGGTGCTGCGTTTAAGAAAAGTTTGGGAAACACTGACATATGCAGTTTAAAGAATGGTTGCTAGGTCTGGAATTAATATTATTAAATTTCTAGAATATATTGACTCACACATTGACTTCTTTGTGCACTGACTGCTGACTGACTACTAACTACAGTTCAGAGAAAAAACTGGAAATTAACTAGCAAATGATACTTTTAATTCTTTGAATTGTTTATTCGTTGGCATTTGTGTTCAGATGCCTGGTCCAGATTGACAGATGTTTACAGTATGTCTATAGCAAGGCTATTCAACTGTTGATGTGTGAGCCAGATTTGGTCTGTGGAGGCCTAGCAAGTGGCCCGCCAATCATTGCTAGTCGTATTGTATTAATGATCTTTCTATGGTGGCACTCGGGCCTCTGGCCCACGATGATCCTCATTTTTTATATATTGGCCCCTGAGTAAACTCAGCAGATTAGCTATTGTCATAGAATTTTTTTTAACTGGCATGACAACAACAGGGGTGTCTGTGGTGAAGTGGTTCAGCTGCCTGCCTCATGCTCTGGAAGTTGTGGGTTAGAACTCAAAACATCTTATGGTTACTGGGTGCAGGTGTTCTGTGTATCCTTGAGTTTTTGCGGATCTACAGTTATTGCTTTGAATATCGCTCTCACAGCTGACCAACCGTTCTGCAGAGAGACCAAGCCATATCTGATCAACCTGGTACAGTGAGAACTGAAACTGATGACAAAAACTTAATAACTTTTTAATAATCTTTTAAGAAAAACATTAGTAGAGGGAAAAAAGCAACACCCACCTTTATCCAATGCAAAATTATCAATAAGACTTCTCCAAGCAATAAATGCACTCTCCCTTCCAGCCTGAGAACTTTTAAAGCCCATTTCTATTATCTCCAACAGGGAATTTATGGTAGATCCTTTGTGCAGTTCCTGGAACGAACAATTACAATTACTAAATACTGCAAACACATAGATCAATTCAGCACACTCAGTGCATCTCTGTCACATAGAAGTTTGTTAGAGGACATGTTTTACAGTTCTTAGGTACCAGGGTTCAATTTCACGGCACACAAGCTTTAGCAACAGCCTATTCTTGTTACTTTCAAACAGCTGTGATATTCTCAAAGACAACACAGGATGCACATATCCACTGAAGCTAATTCTATCATGAAGAAAGCAGGTTTTTCAAAACAAACCAAAAATGTAAGAAGCACACATAATTTTCTATTACTGTTTATTTTATGTCTATAAGACAGTATTCGATAACAATGCTTGGCAGTACGGGACTGAAGAAGCCTTCTCCAACTCTAGGGTCTCGTACCATATTTATATAGACCAACTGAGATTTTTTTTCTATGAGAAATTGAATAACTTATTGAATAACAATGCTTAGTGATAGAGGATTAAAGAAGCCTTCTACAACTCGAGGGTCTAGTACCATATTTATATAGACCAACTGACATTTATTTCTATGAGAAAGTTATTCAATAAGGCTTCTCCAATTTGAAGGTCTAGTACCATATTTATATAGACCAACTGGCATTTATTTCTATTAGAAGTTTTTCAAAGCAAAACTTGGTGTTAGTGGATTAAAGAAGTCCTCTCCAACTCGAGGGTCTGGTACCATATTTCTATAGACCAACTGGCACTCATGGTACACAATGCCAGTCACCAAAAGACAATTCCTAGTAGCAATTTAGACTGAGTCAACATGGAAATCCAGATTTTTAATCCACTGTTGCAGATCAACCTAAAGAAACCTGAACTTGGACAACAGAAAGGGCTTTTTTATATTCTTATTTTAATATATCTATCAGTTTCCCCATCTTCTGACTCCACACCCTGAAGTTGTATATTACCACGAGAAAAATTAATTACTGTTTTGCCTGGTTTATTCTCATTATCTTTGTCTTTCCCATGTGGATTTTTTAGATGTAATTGTTGTGATTTCTCATCAAGTACGTTTAATTTATCTTGCATCTGGCTCCGTGAGTGGAATAGAAAAGCAACGTCATCAGTGAAGTCCAGGTCACTTTGCAGGGATCCACAGAATTTCATTTCTGTTAGTAGCTGTTGCCGTTTTCTTATAATCCAGCCTATTTCAAGTAAAAATAGCTGTTGGATACCATGGTGCCTCATTAATTTCCAGACTGACTCCATAACAATGTCGCAAAAGGTTTTTTCATAATATACAAAAACAATATAGCTGCTCTATTATCGCATGTAGTGTAGTTATCTGATCAGTACAAGATTTATTTGGAAGAATATCTGCCTGTTATTATATATATTTTATAACCTGCAGAAGCATGAAAACTGCAATAAAATTAATTTGTTTAAACACATGCAGTGTTCTATTTAATTTCTGGATTTATTCTTATACTGCACTTCAAATCGGTCAAAAACTGTTCCATGTGCCATGCTTGGCTTGCTATATGTTGACGACATCAAGCCCAGCGTTTCACACCTCAACAACAGCTTGTTTATGTTAAAATTTAAAAAGTTAATGTCTTACCTTTTTTTTTTTAAATATGTAACCACATAAAGTTTTGTTTTTCTTACCTTGCCAGCTACCTGCACAATCAGAGGCCAAACTCTTAAAACATATGCTTCATGTGTTGCCATTAGCGCTTTCAACGATTTTGCAAGACCCTGTAAAATAACAATTGTTAGTTACGGAAAGCATAAACTAACATCAATACTAGATAGCTTAAAAAGTATCACTAAGAATGACAACTTTTAGTTTATTTTTCAGTTCTAAACTATGTATCTTTTTTTAAAAAAAAAAAGATTTAAGTCAGGAGATGTGAACCAGCGTCATTGCACACGGTTATAAACCATAAGTTTATATGTAACTGTTCATTACTGAATCATCTTTATAGCTCATTAAGTATATCCATGAGTGTTTCAATCATCTCACAGGCACATTTTTAAAGTAAGTTTACTCAGACGATGACCATTCTGTTTTGGCTGATGTAAAACTTGGAGCTTTCAAATATTCTTCACACCACATTGCTCTATTTAATACAAAGAACACACACAAATAAAGTAAGGTATTTCAAATAATAAAACACAGATTTAATTTTAAATACAGGTCAGCTCAATTTAAAATCACCAACATCAGATCTACCATTACTTCTTGTTGTCCATGCCATGTGGCGTTGGTAGTCATGTACATCGACAACCTTCTGTCTCCTGTACTTTCACTCAATTCTGACACAGATAATCTCCAATGCCATGATGTCAAACTGTCCAGCATCTTCTCTCTAAGCCTGCCTCCACCTCTTTTCTCTCCAACTTTCCTATCATCACAATATACTCGTTTTCTCCTTCTCATCACATGACCAAAGAATGTTGATTGTCTCCTGATGTGGGCAATCAGGTCTCTTCATAAGTCAGTTTCTTCCAAGACATCACTAAACAAGAAAACACAGCAGCAAAGAAACAATTTTACTTTACAACTTACAGCACTGATAGCCTTAATGACATGCTTGCTCAAATCTTGTGCATTGCTCAGTTCAACCCTGAACTTCTCCAGAAGAGTCAAAGAATCTTCCCTGACTTCTTGTGACACATTAACAAGTCCTGGGAAGACAAGTCGTGCCCAGCGAGGTGAAGACGGTTTGAGGCTCTTTCCGATTTGTTTCTCAATTCTACAACATAAATTTACAGCGGCCAAAGAATTATAAACAAAAGAATATGCCCAATTTAGAAACTACTACGAGGGGAAGCCAATAAGTAAGTCACAAATGGTTACTGATTCATACAAATGGTAATATTATAAATCCAATTTAGTTAAAAACCTAACACAGTCACAGGGGTAACATCATGGAACAGGCACTCATTTCTAAGGGTTAGAGATCTACGCTAAAACATCAATCATTTCTTCAAGTATGCTAATGAATATACTGTTGGCAAGTTTTTATTTTTTATTTTTAACTCAGAGTAAAGACTTACTGAGCTTATAATCTGCAGTTACCCTGCAGTTGCCGGGACTTTTACAGGCAAAATGTGCGCTCAAGACTTTTTACTTTTTTTTCGGGTTGGGGGTGGGTCCATAGCAAAGGACAGACAATCATTCACTGCTCATGCATTATGGAGCCCAGAGTGTCTGTAGTTCTTCAAAATAAAACAAAAATTGTCCAGCAGTTGGATATGAGACCTGTATGTTTCAAGCCAGAGACATACAATTCTTCTGAGACATGCTTTATCATTATCAATCAAATTATATCACGAAACATAATCATAACAGTTTTAATTCTTTCAACATTTATTACAGACTCAACAAAGGCACGAAACAATGCTTATGCAATTCAAACATTTCAGAACAATCATCATCATCCTCATCATCAATTTCCACTTCTGCCATTAAGTGTCGTGAGAAGGAAACAGTCTGGGGTCCACTGTTCAATGGGCAGCACTAGTTATTGTCATTTTGTGTGGATTATTTTCCTTCATAACTTCAACGAAAATGTGTTTTCTGATGGTCTTGGGTGATCCTTGTGAAAGGGTTGTTCGGCCCAAAAAAGGTCGCGACCCACAGGCTGAGAACCGCTGATGTAGAATGTCTTTAATGTCATCAGTTCATATCCTTAGTTGCCCTCTTGCTTTCACATCAGATCTTCTTAGGAGCAACACAGGTCTTGGCGGTAGGGGTGGTTGCATTTTAACGAGATGACAGAACCATTTGATCAAAGGAGTCTCTATGAAGTTTTGAAAAGTGTTGTTCCCACGGTATGTCTGATGGTATCATATCTCTCTAACCACTGTTTGAATGTCTTAATAAATATTGTCAGTTGGTATACAAGTGCTCTAGCATTTTGATATCTTGTTTCTGACTATAGATCTATTTTAACGTCCTCCAAGAATAATTCCTAATTTTACCTTTTAAATCCATAAAAATATTTTTTAATAATCTTTTTCAAAATTCTATTAAAAACATATCCTTATAATATAATTAAGACGGAGATGCTAACCTAAAAATATAATCTGTAATTTTCAAACTAAAAGAAAAAAAAAAACCAGTGATCCAGCAAGGGAGATAAGCACTAAATACAAACTGTGCAAAGAACTATTTGCTTTCACTCCTCTTGACAAAGAAATTATTGGCTTTGTCTAGATAGCCATGTCTGATTATATAAGATCATAAGTTTATTATAATGCAGCAATATTAAAAACTTTTTTTTAACATGTCTACACACTATGCAGTTACAACCAGCACTGCTGATATAGATAACTTATTTCAGGCGAACGAAAGAAGAAGAAGACAACCAGCACTAAAACTTTTACACGGGCGTAGTTACCAGTGCCCAAAGACAACATGCCATTAAAAAAAAAAATACTAGCAATCCGTTGTCACTATGTGAGATGCAATTTTTTTGTTTGAAGCCCCACCTTGGCTTCTACCAGGGGCCCTTAATATAGCCGGGGCACAGATACAGCCTAGCCATAGATATGGCCTAACGGCTGAAATGGATTTTTAGGACCTCTCCACGGTAATCCCGCATAATGGCACTTTTTGTCACCTGGTGTTTATCGCTTGTGTGATGTCCTAGTGGGGTACAAATACCCACCTACTTACCTGCCATAAAACAATTTTAAAAAGACAAGCCATGATCTCAGGATTAACGGTGCGAAAAAGTTAACTTGCTTCAGACAAGTACCATTCAACACTACATATACAGGACTGGAAATTATATTTGACCTGCATTACATCAGTTTTAGTCGTATTTACTTTCATGTACAGGAGTATACAAAATATAAATATCTTAGCTCATTTACCTGACAAAAAAGTTGACTATTTTGTCCAAAATGGAGACGGATTTGGCTTTGGCTTTAGAATTCATTTCTTCAGTAAAGTCCAACAGAGAGGAAATCTGTGAATTAAAAATTAACCCATCAGAACTGTTAATTTATGACTTCATTTTATCTGATGACATTTTATTGCTTGTCTCCACAATCACAGACTGAGATACAACTATGTTAGCTTTACTATTGTTTCCATTAAGAAAAAAACTTAAACTGGCTTATCAGCCAGGTAAAATTACACAGCAGCAAGCATGTGCCTATTTATATTATTTTATATACTCTATACCATACAGCCTACTTGTTAATTGTATGAAACCTAGTTTTTCTTCTTTCTTCCTGTTTCAAGGCTAGTGTATTACATTGAATATGTGTATCTAACAGACTCTTCTCTACCAATGGACACATGTTTCCCCCTCTATTACCCTTTCACCCTGCAAACCCTCTGAGGGGAAACCCCCCACCCCCCTTCCCATCCTTTAAGAGAAACAACCGTTACACATCACTAATTAAACATTTGTATTTTTATTTATTTACATTTTTCCTGAAATATACAAAGAACAATAATCATGTATGTAAGAATGAATTAAATGACTCCATTCTTTTAGGCCTAAGAAAATGTACCAAGTGACCCTTTGACCTCATCATTATGTTATCACCAAGCGTAAAGGCAAATTATGAAATCATAATTGTTTAAAACGCCTTTTTTTTTTCTCACAATAACCCACCATACACCAAAAGCTATTTTTAGTAAATATAATCAAATCCAGCCCTTCTAAAACCTGCAAAGGCACAAACAGAACCAATGCCATTAACTAGGCTTCTCAGGGCCAGGTCAACGAAAACAATGCTGGTTTTTTTTTTGCATTTACAGGAATTTGTAATCAATGGTGATACTGGATTAGTGCCATCACAGGGTCGAAGAGTTAATTATGCAGAGAGATGCTACAGAACAGTGATCTTGGGTTTTAAACTGATCTAGGCTTGCATGTTTATTCAGCATTAAATGAGTATGAAGAAAAGTCCCGGGAAGTAAAGGTGATGTTGCCGGCACACCTCAGTAATGCTGATTATCAATAAAAATAAGAGTCCAGTGCCATATGCCTGATGCGATATTGGCCTGAAAAGGATCCTTCAACTTTTTTTTTTTACAAATGATTTTATGGAATTTATGGCCTAATTTTCCAAATTTTCATAAGATTCAGAAATAATGACAAATAATCGTTATCACTAGCCATCAGTTTATTGTAGGTTACTTAAATATAAGGGCTGTCCTGAGCTAGATAACTTCTCTAGGAACCTGGACATTAAGTTCAGTTGTCATTGTTTAATCAAGCATTAAGTTCCTTACCCACTGTTTGAGTTTTCATTGTTAAATCAAATTACTAACCACCTTGCCCATTGTTTCTGATCATTGTTCAAATCAATTATGTCCATTTCTACTAAAAAGGTCTTTACAAAGTTGTGACTTACTCAAAAACAAAAAAATGTAAAATCACATATATACACATCATTGCAAGGACGTACCCCTGTCTACTTTTTTTTCAAGCACAAACAAAACAAACTGTTGCATGTCCAAATAAAGGATTAACTTTTTCAGTCCCAAAGGTCACAGTTGATGTCAGAGTGAGGCAATAATAAAATTACAGGATGTACTATATCCATAGGGGCCAAATACACATCACATATAGGAGATATACGTGTAGTTTCACTACTCAAGTAAGTCCTGGCTAAACTCAAGATTTATAAACACATACTATGTGACTAGTGCACATTAGTAATATCCAGAAAAGTATGGTGCATTGTTGGTACTTAAAGAGTTAATCTAATGAAAATGTGACAACACAAAATAATTACTCTTTTACCTCATTTATCAGAACGTCTTGATGAAAAGTCTCAACAGATAAGCAGTCAAAAATCTGTTTAATTATGTCGACAGAGGATGCTTTGCTACCGCACTGAATTAATGATTTCAGTGCAGATTCTGACTCTGACTTGGAGAGGCTGAAAATATGACAAATAGATTAATTGTTTACAAGGCAAAGCAATGTAATCCATTAGACAATGGAGATAATTATAGACTGCTAGCTGTGAGTTTAAGAACTTTGCCAGGTGGGGATCTTAATTCTTCTTCTTCTTTGCATTCATTGGCTGTAAACTCTAGTGGAGAGTTCTGGTTGTTCGTCCACTTCTGGACTCTAGTCCTATTCCAGAAACTGAGCTGTGTGTGTACACCTGTTTCACAGGTCTGACTCATCTGCATGCAGACTGTTGGTGACTTGCCTCTCAGGCAGTGTACTCAGACTTCAAAGGAAGCTCGACATATTTGTATTAGTATACGTATTCACGAGAAGTGAGATAATCAACACTTTTATCATATCAAAGATCATATATTTTAGCTACGGTCCTAGATCCTCCATAAAAAATAAAGAAAATCAATAAAGTCATCAGAAGATTCGGCTATTCTCTGAATAACGGTTCCAAATTATCGAGGCCGAAAATATACTCTAACATGGCCTCAGTCACGTGTCAATTGCGGACTTCCGGCACCGCCGAGTATCTCCTATGCCGATATGCGCGGTGTGGATTGGGGCTAAACTAGATGGCTGGGACTCATGAGCAGCAGCTACCGCATCTCCTGCAGTTTCCTTCATTTTAATTTGCTTGTGAGTCCCAGCCATCTAGTTTAGCCCCAATTCACGCTGCTCGTAGCGGCGTGGGAGATACTCTCGGCGGTCGCGGTATAGTCCCAGGAAGTCTGCAATTCGGCGGCGGCGGTATAGTGCCCGGAAGTCCGCAATAGACACGTGACTAAGGCCCTGTTAGGGTATATTTTCGGCCCCGATAATTTGGGACAGTTATACAGAGGATAGCTGAAGATTCATTTTTGGATCTATCCTTCTATGTATTAAACATACTCTCATCCAACCAAACAAAAGAACATGGCATAGCATTGGAACTGCATCGAATAGCCCAGGACTAAAGTCCAGAAGAGGATGAACAACTAGAACTTTCTGCCGAAGTTTTCAGCCGCTGAACGTTAAAAAAAAATTATATTTGCGGCACAGACAAAAAGTAATATTACCTGCACAATCAGGTATAAAATTACAATTACCTTTCACAACGTCCATTCTGAAGACAAAAGTGAAGAACTTGCAAGGCGTTATGAGTAACAGTTTCTTCCCCATCTTGTATGTCTTGAATCAGCACTCTCAGCAGTTCAGTCTTGTGAGCCCGCAACTGCTCTTCAAATGCAGATTCATTCTTCAGGTTACTGTGAACAATATAAATTTACTGATAACACCTTTATAAATTTGGTTTCAGCAGATTTAAAATTAAAATTTAACACACCACAATAACTATTTATCTTATTCGTGCATGCATTAGTGAGCTGAAGCAGAATAGTGGATGGGCGCTCATTTGTCAGTTGAAAGGTCTTAGGTTCAATCCTAATCAATGGCAAATGTTGGTTTTTTTAAGTGATCGCGGCTCCTAGTTGGTCCGGCCTAAAGATGGTACCAGGTAATGCTCTTGAAAGTCAAGGGGAAATCAAGTGCTGGTTGCTCTATAAAATCAGCCTAGCTTCATTTGCCTGGTGTGCCAGTGGCGTAAAAAATGTGTCTTCATAACCCCAAGAGCTAGAGGAAAGGTTTAAAGTGTATCTCCAAAAAAACTGCACTCATGAACAAAACACTAGAACAGCTAAACACCAAGAGCTATGCCCACCCCCCCCCCCCCCCCCAACCCCACAAGTTTTGTCACAAATTTGCTGTTTAAATCTGCGCAACACAACACGTACTTGACCAATTCTAAAAAGTAATTTATTAAAACTGTTTGTTAGCAATCATTTTATAGTTGATATTTGTCACCATACAATGCAAATTGTTAAAAAATCCTCATCGTCATATTGAAAATAGGTGTAACTATTTACCAATTTTTTTTTTCTTCTTCAAAGAATGACATTACAAAGAGATAGTTTAGAGCAGGGCTTTTTAACAAAAGTCAACTCAGGGGCCAAAATGTTCAAAATGGGGATAGTCACATACCAGAGGTCAAGCCCCAGCATAGAATGAACATTAATACAGTAAAACTGGCAATGATTCCATGGGGCACTTGTTAGGCCTCCTTGGCCAGATTTGGTCCATGGGCTGCCAGTTGAATAGCCTTGATTTAGAGTAGCATTATTCCCTGTATGGGTTCCGGGGCTCTGTTTTGGGGAGGAATGAATGCTACATGACAACTAATGACCATTGCTTTCGTCGATGATGAGCTGCATTTCTAATGTGGGACTGTTTGTGTTAGCAATTCTGGTGGCTGCCTTATGCTTTAAATGTGTGTTTATGCTAGTGGATATGCTGAAACGAGTCTGGGTCAAATTTTTTGCAAGGGACAGTGATGTACATTCTGTGTGTTTTTCATTAGTACAGGAGCCGAGCAACTATGGGGTGGCCATTTTTCTATGAAGCTGAAACTAAGATTACCTGATGACTACAAGGAAGGGTATGAAATAATAGACTAGATGACAGGGTGAAGGGGATCATGTCTCATGAGAGACCAGACAAAACATGGTTTCCGGTAACCTCGAATTTCATGTTTTAGAAAAGTGCCAAATGTAGACAATGAACAGGGCATTAGAAGAGAAAAAAACTACCTGTGAAATATGCTATTTCCGTAAGGTCACTGACAACACAAAAAGGGACAGAGTTACGAATACTAGCATTAGAGACAAAGCTAGAATAAGACCGTGTCTGAATCATATTGACAAAGAATGAAATGGTTCCGCCATCTAGTGAGAATGCAGCCTAGATGAGACTTTTTACAGCAGAACATCTGGGAGGCAGGCAAGCGGAAGACAAAGAGATGGGTAAACAGTGTAGCAGTAACCTGTAAAAATATTAACAAATCCACCAGCCTAGCCACACGAGGAGCACAAGACAAATACAGAAAACCACGATAATAAGCTACAAGCTAATATCAGCTAAGATAACAAAAACAAGAAAAGTCGACACCCCCAATGCCAGGCTCCGACAGGGGTCATATGATGGCTATCACATGAGCCCTATTACTGGTGTTAAGTAGCTGATATAAGAGAGAAAGATATACTTAAAGATGAAATCAGTTGTAATGTATTTTTAAACAGAACAGATTAGAAACAAAGAAAGGTTATTTCACTATCGTGAATTCAATTCAACTCTTAGACTTGTGCTTGTTCAGATATTTTTTTTTAAATGAGGGCGATAAGCTGAGCATTTAGGACTATGAACCGGGGTTCTTCACAAATAACAATAAACAACAGAAAATAACAATCCAGTCTTGCCTCATCAGACACATACCTCACAAGGTTTTCATATGCTGCCTCTTTGTCTGCTTGTCCTCTATTTCTGCTTTTCAAAATATCTATGACTTCCTTGACAACCATCTTTTTCATCTGATGTGCTGTTCAAAAGAATGTTTGTATCTATTTAACAGTTATAATGGTTTTGTAACATTTCTAAGATCCACGTAGAACAGTAGTTTTCATTATGGGTATCACAGGGAAATTCAAAGGCTGCGTCAAGCAATTTTGAAACTGAGTGCATTTGTCTTGTAATTTTCTGTTATACTAGCTTTCTTTTTCAGTTCAATTACAAATATCGTTTTTTTTTAAAAACTATAAAACAAAACAAAAAAGGACGTTTTCATAAGCAGTCTATACATCTACGGTTAAAAATCACATTTTGACTCATGTGAAACCATTTCTTCAAGTTCTTGTGTATATTGTTAATAGTGCTAAGTATTTTTCTTTTCTTCCTATTTTCAATCACATTTTTTTTTACAGTTCTTTTTTGCCATGAAATCAAATTTTCTATGTCACTATCTTAGAAAAATCGATGTATAATTTCCCTGTGTGAGTTCCGAGGCTATATGTGAAGCAACAAATACATAAAAATGCATAAGTGTACTACTACAATAAAGGCCTTCTGGTGCCAGGACCTGAAGATCAGGTCCTTTGAGACCACCCTCACCCCCTCAAAAAGCCACGTATTAAGGTTATTTTTTTAGAAGTATTTTTTTTAATGTTTCAAATTTTAATTACTCGCCATTTTAAACACACAATATATACATATATATATATATATATATAAAATACTTAAAGAAAGATCAGGCCCCTTTGCCCCCCCCCCCCCCCCCCACTTCCCTCAAGAAAATTTGTGAGGGGGGTTGAACCCCTTCTGCACACCACCTTCAGTTTGTGTCAGCAAACCCTACAAGGACCCAGTCTTGTAGGAATTAAATACTCTGAGTTCTTTAGATTGACTACCCAAACATAAGATGCAAAAACAAAAACATGTAATATGGTGTCTGGCACACAAGACAAATATCTAACCACATATCATGCGTTGTCTGTGACATAAAGTATTTAAACAGTAAGCAAACATAGGCAATGGTTGTGGTTCAATGGGAAGAGCCAATGCCATGTCTGGGAATGAAATTGCTAAGGATTTCATGTTCTATATACTAATATCACATGGCACACTAATGTGGGCTCCATCACTCACAACTGTGTTCTTCAACTCATGGCTTAGAGCCCTAGTCAGCCGCAGGGAAATTCCCTGTTGGGAACCAAAGAATTATACTTAAGGTAGGATGTGGTTATTCTATTCCAGTCTGAAGCATTACCATCTCACAGACTTTCTATTCCTATGAAAAGATTTTCTCAGGCATGTCGATAATAGAAGTCAAGTTTTTTTTTTTTTTTTAAAGTGATAGATTTATCTGTCTGGGGCCAAAATAATCATAACCACCCGCAGTCCACGGTGACTGAATGTTAGAAATTTTGGCTCTCCTTTCAACTACGGCGGGTAGACAACAGTAGACGGCCGGTTAGTCGGAGTTCTGTCCCCTGGCTGCAGTGCAATTACGGACTGGAGAAGGCACGAATAAGAAAACAAAGTGAGGTCGGCATGCCTGGCAGATCCCGCGCTGCGACTCAATTACCGCTTCTTGCGACGTATTACGGAGTGGATTAGAGGTACGAAACAAGTGACATAATTACTGTGTGTTGGCGATAGACAGCGTGCAGTGCCCTACTGTCATCATACGGTTAGGGTTTGGGTTAGGTTTAGGGTTAGCGTTGCTACTTTTTTGTGCGAAGACGAGATGTGGCGACACTAACCGTAACCCTAACCCAACCCCTAACCCGAACCATATGATTATAATAGCAACACACAGTAATTATGTCATTTGTTTCGTTTCCTCCTGTCCAGTCCGTAATAGCACTGCAGCCACAAGGGACAGAACTTCGACTAAACGGCCGTCTACTGTTGTTGTCTACCGGCCGTAGTTGAAAGGAGAGCGGAAATATTAATGAACTGGATGAAAATGAATGAAATAAAAGTCCAATAATCTTAAATGAAATTACTTCATGTCCATGTTACTAGAAAAAACAACTTACTACTGAGCCTTAACTGGCTTAACAAGGGCTGATATTTATATTGAATGATATTGCAGTGCTAAATTATTTAGTAAATATGAAGAGTAGAAGTACAGCAAATTTATTAATATTACTAAACAAGAAGATCACAATTTAAATTTTACTTCGAAGTCACAAAAAGTATGTGATTAATTATTTTGGTTAGGAAAGAAAATTAAATAATGAATATTATATTTTCAAAAACTTGGGCCTAAAGTCCTAAAATGTAAATTTATTAACGACCGAAATGTATAAATGTATTGTATTATTATTTGCCTAAGACCAATGATCCTATAAAAAAAGCATGCAATGTTTGTTAGAGACAATGACAACTAATCATAATATTAATAATAAATATGATAATCGAAGTAACTAATGTCTAATGTGTTGTGCCTCATTCCGTTAATGTATGGTAAGTAGTAAAGTACTAGCGGCACTTTCAAAACTACCTGTACAATTATATTGTATTGTCAATTATTCAGTGCACTGCTAACTGAAACTCAGTATTCAGATTATACACAGTACTGTATTATATTTTTTCGCCGGGACTGTCTGGATGATCAGTTGATCTGAATTGAAAATATGAAATAACATAATTTTCATTCATAAATACATTTTGGATACGTTTACAAGAAAAATAAAGCAACACTATTCTCGGCCTATGTGTGCACGAAATAATTAATAATTACAGATGACGAGGTTTAAATAAAAAGTCCAAATATAGCCACTATTTACTCCAGTGGAAAAAGGCGATCCTTTCCAATCAGCACTTCGCGGGATTTTTGTCGACCAGGAGCACTTCCGGGACGACGTGTGAGGGGCCATTTTTCTAAATATAACTCTCAAGTCACCAACGAAAATAAACTCGAGGCTATGGTTCAGTAATTTAATTTGTATTAAAGAAAAACGATAATTTTACTTACAACAATCATGTCGCATGCACTGTTTTGAAACACATTGTTATCCACGCAGCAGTGATGCGCAGTACAAGCTCTTAATATATCTTAGCTTCTTTTGCTCAATCCTAACTCACCTTCATATAGTGGACCCATGTTTTATCCAGTTATCAAGATGAAGGCTGGGATTCCATCCCACAATGGAAAACTGGATGGGAGAACCAACCAGGTAAAGTCGAAATTCGGTAATGTCGACCAGCTACTGTGTGCAGAGTGCCACATCGTAAGAGCTCAACATTATGGTGTTCTTTGGACAACCAAAACAGATGTCCCCAAGACCACAATAAATTTATAAGCGGCTAAAATGAAAGACAAAAATGTATAGGAATTACGTTTGACAGAGGATTTTAGGGCCATGTCGATGCAGTCTTTTTAAGAACAGAGAGAGGATTTCTTCTTCTTCTTCGCGTTCACCAGCTGTACACTCTGGCGTAAAGTTCTGGTTGTTCGTCCACTTCTGGACTGCAGTCCTGCTCCAGAACCTGAGTGCTGCGTGTGCATCAGTTTTACAGATCTAATTCAATTGAATGTAGACTGCTGGTTCCTTGCCTCTCAGGCAGATGCACTCCGACTTCAAAGGAAGCTCCCCAATTAGTCGACTCTTACGACATGCCTTTTGGGATGGCAGAGGGTCTATTCTTGTTTTCCCCACAACAGGGCCCCGGAACCCACACGGGGGAGAGAGGATTTAATGCCCTAGAAGTTATAGCTGCTGTTAGCATAGAACAATTAATGTTATTATGTACAGTAATGTTCACTCAGTAAGTGCCTTGTTATTTCAGGCATTGAATGGGAAGCTAGTCGTAAAAAAGACCAGAATCAGAAATTGGAAGGTACACAAAATGAGACTATGCGAACCATTCTGGGATGCGCGAGGGACACACCAGTTGTGTGTATGAGGCATACCTGGTTATTCCTGCCATTGCTGATATATTTGTTTATAGTTACTTACTTAGTCACTTCTCGTCTACCTTGGGTTGTAGAGCTTTGCCAGATAGATCACCAGACTATCTGTCAGCAGTTTTCTTTCTAGATTTGTTCCATTCCTGTCCTCTGTCGGTTAGGGACTGTCGGATTTTGTCTTCCCAGCGGACCCTGAAGGTATGGTTCCCTGGTTCTTAGCCCCCCCCCCCCCCCCCCCCCCCCCCCCCCCCCCCCCCCCCCCCCCCATGCCTGCCATTGTGGCCGATTTTCTCCCATTCTACATGCATGTCCACAAAATCGTAACTGTGACTAATCCATTCGGGTTTGTAAAACCTGGGTCTCAAGATCTTGACCTACTGTCTGATTGAAGGCTTTGTCCCCTCTTGTCACTTTGACCATCTTTCTCGGATATCTCATTTCTGAGGCATGAAGCTGGTTTCTGTGAGCTGTGGTTATTACCCATGACACCCGTAGGTCAGGACTGGCACATAGGTAGAGCGGTAAACAGCCATTTTCGCCCTCTTGCCAATTTCTCTTTTGCTAGAAACCCTCAGTTAATGATCTGGAGGAGTCTCACAGCAACTATTTTCGTGTAGCCAACTCAGTCTTAATGTCTCCGTTTCGAAGGTATTTGAACTGGCTGACCTGCTCCAATGCATACTGTCCCACCATGATCTAGTATTTTTTCTCCTCTCATGAGATCGCCATGGTTTTAGTTTTGGATATACAAATGGTCATCCCTCCCTTCTCAGATTCTTTTTTCCAGATAAGTAAGTTGGACTGAAGGTTTGCCTCTGATTATATATATTTCTACCTACACACACCACACACACACACACACACACACACACACACACACACACACACACACACACACACACACACACACACACACACACACACACACACACACACCACACACACACACACACACACACACACACACACACACACACACACACACACACACACACACACACACACACACACACACACACACACACACACACACACACACACACACACACACACACACACACACACACACACACACACACACACACACACACACACACACACACACACACACACACACACACACACACACACACACACACACACACACACACACACACACACACACACACACACACACACACACACACACACACACACACACACACACACACACACACACACACACACACACACACACACACACACACACACACACACACACACACACACACACACACACACACACACACACACACACACACACACACACACACACACACACACACACACACACACACACACACACACACACACACACACACACACACACACACACACACACACACACACACACATGCACGCACGCACGCACGCACGCACGCACGCACGCACGCACGCACGCACGCACGCACGCACGCACGCACGCACGCACGCACGCACGCACGCACGCACGCACGCACACACACACACTACAAGCTGGATGCTTTCCTAGAATTGCAAGTGATACGGAACATATTCTTCATAGTGAACTGGACCCTAGGAAGTGCAATGGACTAAAGAGGGGCAGATCTTAGATGTCATAGTTTGAAAAGACAATCAACCGTTTGTGCAATGTTAAAGAGATTAGACGAAGAGAAGAATGGGTAAATGTAACGTTGGGCAGAGAAAAGCCGTAACAAGTTGTAATTATCTTCGGACGAGAATGCATGGAATGGGCGGTGGGACGTGCTAATGAAGAGATTCAACATCTAACAGATTACAACTGTCGGTCAGGAGATGTGATTAAATACATTGATTGGTCAGTGGCCAGGGGCAGAAAGAGTGGATGAGGCTTCACTGCAAAAGCACGGGGGGGGGGGGGGGGGATATACCGAGAAGGGCTTGGCGTACGACATTATTACTACGCCATAATGAATGTTACAGCGGTAACTGAAGCATTTCGAAAGGTGGAGAAAATCTCAGTCACACAGAAAATCTCCGCCACACATCTGTCATAGAATCGGGTTCATAAAGCATGCACAGGAAGGTGAAGTCAGATTTTCTTCGTATGGAATGGGTCGCATCAATCTTGAGATCGCAGGTTCTGGCAATCGCTTGGATATTTTTCCCTTGCCACATAGAGGTGTTGGGGAATGAACGGGCAGATTTGCTGGCTGGGCTGGCCGTCACCTGGGGGTGTACTGTAGCTGTACAAAGCAGCGGTGATCTCTCGCTTGTGGTGCAAAGTACCAAGTCAAGTGGAAGATACTGAAAACCCGTAACTGGGCAGAATGATGCAGTGGTGATTGTCTGTCGTAACTGGGCAGAATGATGCAGTGGTGATTGTCTGTCGTAACTGGGCAGAATGATGCGGCGGTGAGTATCTGCAGGATTTGGACGCCACTCGAGACTCTTTGGAAAGACAAGACGAATTGTTAACCAGACGATGACGGGTACCATCAGTATGGAACTCTTCACTTACTGTTGATGAGAGGTAGAGAGCTAAAATAGGCTTGTCATGGATGCTATTATGTCGAATCTTTTCCCAAATAACCCATATGTGAGCTGTGGACTTGAACTGTATATTCAAAAAATTGCAAGGACTGGTTGCTACGAATTGGCCTGTACCTTATGCTGGAATGCGTATGCACTTGCTGGTTTGTTGTGACTACAACATCCACCATTTCTGACGCGTGTGCGAGCTGTTAGATATGCTGGACTTTTGTCTGGTCGACTTTTCACAAGGAATAGTGATAAACATTTTGTGTGGTTTTCATTGACACAGGAACGAGGGCAGTTATAGGCTGACACGTTGGCGAAGACGTTGGAACCCCGACTGATAGCCTTTTAGCATGTACAAGACAATATAAACATTCAGAACGATATAATAACTATAATGCAGAATCCCATGATCACCATACCAAAGTCTTCAATTCCATAGGTCCTTAACTTTATTACACATGTGTACTGAAAAATATTAGGGTTTTTCCCCAGCCCGGCTATTGGCTACAACAGAACAAACAAACAAAAATATAGAAATATTCTTTGATAATAAATTCATATTTATGAAACACAAATAATGCAACTACAAATGTTTAGCTGATACGGTATCAGCTACTGCTTAGACATTAAACAATCTGATACACCTGGCTCATTATAATAATAATAATTATCATCATTACATCTGTGCCCATTAACATAGGCATACTTGTTTCGCCATTTTATACGATCACCCAAATTATGGACCAGGACTCGCCCCTTCCATATATGGCTGAGCAATCCAAATAAATTATTTATCTCTTTTCCTTTATCATCCTGTCTTCAATCTTGCCAGTCGTTACCAGGTTCTAGAACCCATTCCGTGTCATAACATGTCAGAACAAAATCGACATGTCTAGGTCTTATTGTTCTAATCAGGTTACGTCTCTCATTCGTCTCGAGGAGAACTGCTCCCATTTGCTTGTCTGCCATTCAGTGATATTCTTGGCATTCTTTTCAGAAATAAATTTCCGCTGTGAGAAAATATTTTTCAGCCTGTCTGCTTACTTTCCAAGACGTACAGGCATATGTAAACCCAGGTTCGCCTCTTTTATATAGCACATCAATGTTTTTTTACACACTTGAATTGACATCTTTTTATTAGTGAGTTATCTTTTGCAACTTGCGAAAGGCCAGTTTTATCAAAGCGATTTCTGTTCTAATTGTTACAAGGCCTCTTGCACCAGATGTTATGTTTCCTCTAAAATATTTGTTTATGTGTCTGGGATGTTGTTTCCCAAAGACAAAGTGATCCAAAAACAAACATTCGATTGTTATGTTTTTGATTTTGATTGCTAATATGGTTCGAAATGTTTTGTCTCACACATATACACACACACTCACACACATGCGCGTGCGCACATACACACACACACACAAAATAAATTCGCGGGATAGAAAAAAAAACGACCCATGTCTGGGTAAAGTGAGTTCACCTATTGGATCCGATACACTGGAGGTTAGGAAATCTCATTCCGGAGAGAACAAAACTTCTCTCCATTTGTGTGAGATTAACCTGGTGACCTGTTTCCCGACCCGGTACCGGAGTGTGCACCACCCACCTGTCCCAGTTCATAAGCTAAAGAGGTGTGCAAAATAAAAATAAAAATTAAAAGTAAAAATTCCTTTTTCATGCCTCATTTCGTTTAGGGCATATAGAGCTAGACCTACATTTTTACAGATCAAAATCGGCACCAGATGGGTGATGTGGTCAGCATCACACCGGCCACCTTTACTTCCCAAGGACTGCACCCGGTACCCACTCGGCTGGGTCGACCTGGGAGTCAAGATCATTTTTGAAAAAAAAAAGTCTGGCTAAAATAAGAACTGGAAATTCACATTTGAAAAGGGATATTAAAGTGGTGGCCACTTTCTTTTTTTTTAGATGTGTTAGCTGCCATGGAAAAAGCTGTGAACAGTTTAATATTCAGTAAGTACTTCTTGGTAGAGATGTACTTTTCAATAGACGTGCTTCCAGATACTTCAAGATGTACTTTTCAATAGACGTGCTTCCAGATACTTCACACTGTATTCCGTGAACGAATGTCATCATCATCATGTAGCAGGTCCTTTGCAGAACATCGCTCTCATCACAGTCTGCCTGAAAGAAATTCGGTCTCTCGCCAGTTCTCCCGCCTCATATACTTTCATACTCTAGGAGTCACTTATATCCTATGCCCATCTTTGTGTCGGTCTGCCCCTGCCCCTCCTTCCTGGTACCATGCCTTCTGCTATAATGTTTTCCAATCCGTCGTGGCGCTGATTTGACCAAAATATTTCAGCTTCCGAGACAGGATGCTGTTTATTAGCCAGTCTTCCTTGATGTTCAGTTCTTTCAAGATGTCGGTATTTCTCCTCTTCTTTGTCCAAGATGTGAACGAATGTATCAGTCTGAAGATCATATGACGTAACTTCTACTCGCAAGCAGATATTCAAATGAATATTTATTTGGCTTTTCTCCTTAGATTTTATCGCATTCTTCGTAGAGCAGTGTTTTTTTAAACGGTTGTAGATGGGGATTGTACTGATATAAAGCAAAGGACTTTTTTTTTCACCCCTTTAGATGTACTGGGCATTGAGGACTAGACCTTTTAAAGACCAATAGTTATTTGGTTGGTTATGTGGTCAGCATCAGGACGCCTGTCTTTACTTCCCAGCCCTTTACCTGGTACAGATTTAGGACTGGGCCGATATGGGAGCAAAGATCATTTTTTAAAACAGAGGCCGGCTCCATCAGGATCTGACCCATGACCTTCCGATCCGCTACACTACGCCGGCTCCCCAACTGGCTATTGGGCCACCAGAAATGACTGTAACGGCCACACAATTTCGGCACTACATTGTGCGCGACGTTTGACGCCGCTAGCAAAGGCGCAGCCACAGAATACTACTGTTGTTTCAGCATTGACTAACTGACTGACTTTCTACCCCACCAGGACATCACACAAGCGACAAACACCCGATGACACAAAGTGCCACCATGTGGATGAGGATCGCCGTGGAGAGGTCCCAGAAACCGCGTTCAGACAATTGGTCATGTTTATGGCCTGCCAATTTTGCGGTCCCTGGCAAAAGCCAGGGTGGGGCTTCAAATAACAAAAAATTTCGACCTAAATATAACGAAACACCTATTGCTAGGTAAGGCGAATTATTTCAGCATTGCTTCATTTTGTACATTTTATAGTCTGCCGATTTGTGTCTTTCTGAGGGTTAAGATTGCCAGTGCATTTTCTTTAATAAGGAGGATAAAACCCTGATAGAGGGGGACTATAACATTGCAGCCACAACTCTCATTGCGCTAGTAGTATGAGCTGTAAAGGTTGGGTATTATTTTAGGATTAATCCTGCGACTAAGCAAGGATTAATTGAAACAAAGAAGGAAAAACTTAGCCGCCATGTGACCTAGTTATCGAGGCTCCTTTGGGGTAATGGGGGGGGGGGGGGGGGGGACATGCCATACGGTGGTTTTCGCAGAGGCTGTGGTTTTTTCTTGTTTGTGTAATTAGTGAAGGCTCGGTGGTTTTGTGGAAGCCAGGTTTTTTTTTCTTCATTGGCTCATTGGTGAAGTCTCGGTGTTAGTATTTTCTTCTATCAGCATTTTCCTTTAGGCTTGGGTTTTTTGCTTTTTGTGTCTTTTATGGAGGCTGGGGTTTTTCTTCTTAGGCTCATTTTTGGAGGTTTGGTGGAGGTTCATGGTCTTTGGTGCGGAGTATTTTCTTCTTTATGGTTATTGGTGGGGGATCGATTTTTTTCTTCTTCTTTGGGTTTATTGCAGAGGCTCGGATTTTCCCTCTTCTTTGGGTCAATAATGGAGGCTAGGGGTCTAATGTGGAGGCTTTTTTTTTTTTTTTTTTTTGCTTCTTCCTGTCCTTGATGGAGGATCAGAGTCTTTGATGTGAAGTATTTTTTCTTTGGCCTATTGGGGAAAGCTCGGTGACTTGGCGCCTGTTTAAGATAGCGGTTTGATAGATGTTTAAGATAGCGGTTTGATAGATGTTTAAGATAGCGGTTTGATAGATGTTTAAGATAGCGGTTTGATAGACTAGCTTTTGGTGGTTCAAGATGTTGGCTGCAGGGGTTCTGGTCCAAGATGACGACAAGTCAGTTTGTAAGATGAAGTGTATTTTCAAGAAGCATACCGCTGCTTGTTTTTGCTGTATATAATGTTTTCTTAGTTATTTTATTAGGTAACACACAAAGTACCTTATATTTCAATGTTCTTGGTTAATTTATGTTATGTTCATCTTTCATAAAATAGACTTATGTAAAAGAGGATAGCTAAATGTACACAGAGGTGAACTGACAGTGGCACATACATTTATATACAAAAGCGGATAGACAGAAGGACATATGTTAAACAAAGATACAGTTATTCACACATTATGCAATATTTATAATAGGTTTACATACAAATTTAGCCATACAACCAATTAGGGTTTTTATATTCCTCTATTTATTAAACTACTACATCAGTCGGAGTAGACATATTTAGTAAAATATATTTAAATGACAGAAATCAGCGACAAATCAAAGAAAACAAATGTGGCTTTTGAAGACCACACATTATATTTAATTTTAAGCTTACAAAATTATATTTTAAAACAGCTGCTAAACGAAAGCAAATGGTACGTAATGAATTATATGTATATTCTCATAAGCTCTTTGTTCTAATTTTCAGCATCAAGCAGAGATTTCCTATTCTAATGGTAGCATCCTGTTTGTATAGCCGTCTCGCCACTTTTCGGAGTGTTGAATGTCGGCCAGATCGCCTGGTGCCTCCTCCCTGAACCATTCTCCTTCAGACTGCGATGATTTATCTATTCATGCCTCCGCACTGTTTAATCACTCCAAAAGAATCCTTAAAACATCTAGCATCAATGTACCACCACGTGGTGCAGAACCTATGCGTTCTCTTCTCATACCTTTTAATTTAACGCAAACTCCTTTGGTTTCCAGTGTTATATTCATTATTACAACACATACCAAAGAATAAAATCATCAATATGCACCCATAATATATATATATATATATATATATATATATATATATATATATATATATATATATATATATATATATATATATATAATTTTGTTTTTCTGCTTATGTCATTATAAATCCATCTGATTGTTATTTGTAGTATTTCTTCTTTTAAAAATTACACTTATTTTCAACGGTATGATGTCCTTATTTCTACTGTAGTCTTGTCGTATTCACACCAGTCTATTATGTCTATGAGTATATAAACACATTGCTCATGTTTATATATTGCATTAAAAGCAAGGCACATATCTATTTTTAGATTCCCAAATTGGATTTAATAGCGTTGAGCAATGGAAATAATCCAGCGCGGCACACTCCCGCGTTATCATCCAGATGCAGAGCCCACACACCAACACCTCCGAGACTGACAGACTTCATCCAGGCAACCTGTCAATGATATTGAAATATGATTTATGTGTGTGTGCCTGCGCGCGCACACACACACACTATGTCCATAAAGTTATGGTGTACTTTGATCAATCACAGGAAAGCAACGGAAGAAGATAGAAATGTGAAATCTGCACCAAATAAAAGAAAAACTTTCCATGTTTTGTAGTATAATGTGCAGGCTTTACAGGTAAGAAACCTGAAGAGTTGTCCTTTCAGTTGGTGAAGATTTCACATATCCTGTTTCGTTGGTCTCCTGTTACTGGTCAAAAGTACACATTGACTTTACAGACACACGGTTCTGTTTGTGTGTGTGTGTATGTGTGTGTGTGTGTGTGTGTGCGTGCGTGCGTGCGTGCGTGCGTGTGTGCGTGTGTGTGTGTGTGTCCAGACTGAAATGGATTCTAGATAATGTCACGGGAAGTAAAGACATGGAGCTTGATGGTAATCACATTATCTATATTATAAGTATATCTATATATATAAAAATCAATGTTTGTGTGTTTGTTTGGTCTCTATAGACTCGGAAACTACTGAACCGATTTAGCTGAAATTTTCAGGATATGTTTGTTGTGATACCGGATTTTGAACCATCGTGGTTTGAAATTCAACCTGTCACTGTTAGAGATAGGTGACCACAATTTATGCCAAAATATACGCAACTAATATTTATAACCTTAGTGATTTCTAATTATAGCCACGTTATTTATTGCGCATGCGCCGTATTTACCATTCGCCAGCGAGTTACGTGCAGCCAACGCCTTCTCTAATACTAATACATAGAGTAGGTCGTGGTACAGCAAACAAGACTATCTCTATATTTGCCACAATAACCATATTAAACACGATTTCTATTTTCTGTTTTTTTTCCAAAACAACCTTCGATGGAGGGGGGGGGGGGGGGCATCAAGGACTATCTCGACGTCGGCGCAGACAGTGACTGCGACATTAACTTCATTAACCGTGTTAGACACGTGCGATTTCTATTTCATTAATATATCTGGAGTATCTGTCTACGAGAAAACAATTGCCTGCGGTTTTGAATTGTGTTTTCATCGCGACACAGTAGTAGGGACTCACATGTCTAATAGTTGAGTTCTCTTTTCGTTGTTCCCATTAAGTGGCTGCTTGGTCGAATGGTTAGAACACTGCGTTCATGTGCGGTAGACCTGGGTTCGAATCCGCAGTCGTTTAATTCTTTTTTACCACGGACTAAAATAATATCCTCATCTACTCTGTCGTGGTGACAGCACTAGCCATGTTGCCTTAATATTAAAAAAAAAAAAACAAACAAGTAAATGGGTAAACCATTTGATAATTAAATTTGACCATTTCGCATACTTATGATTGCATTGTTAAACTTTCCGATTGCATGGTTACGCTGAAATTTTATAGATTTTCATTTAGATTTAGTTATTTCATCTGTGTTGGAATTTTAAGCTGTGCTGTTTACAATGGCGTTCATTTCCTAATTATGGTGTTTTTTTCCTGTGTTCGTTTGCTTTTCAAGTGTTTTTTTTTCTCCCAACTACTTCAATGAGGGAAAGAGTTGTCGGTGAATTTGGGGGGAAGGGGGGGGGGCAAACTATTTACTGAGAGAGCTTTAAGTCACGTGAAGACCGCCGGTAAGGTTATGGCCTTCTTCTGTCGGCAAGTGAAATTATACATCCTAACCTGACCAGTCTGTGGCGACAGCACTAGCCATGCGGAACCAAATCTTCTGGCTCACGACTCTCTGTCTACTCCGATGGTAACACAGATAGCAGTGACATTATTTTAGTAGTTGTACTGGTACTTGAAGGATGATGTGGTAAATATTACACTAGCCCTATTCACTACCTTTTACAATTCCTGCTCCCTATTTTAGTCCAGATAGACAGGGATGTCAATGTCATTTACAGCAACAACAAAATATTGCCAGTTTGTGATTTTCAAATCCTTCGAAGAGGGAGAGAGCAGTAGTCGGTGGAAGAGGGGAGGGGGTAATGACTTAAATTTAAGAGAAATTAAAGAGCTTTACACTTGATTTTCAAGTTCTCATTACCTAATTTGTTTATATTTTACTAACGCTACCTCCGCTTTTCTATTTTTTTACGACTTACTTTGTTATTCACAAGTACAGTTGTAGCTTTACTTCCGTCTCCTATAAAAATACAAACAGCTTTAGCATGTGATAACCAAATAACCACTTTTGTTACCGTGCTAATAGCACCATTTAAACGACCACTAAAATAAAGACACAATTATATGGTGCGTGTTCTAAAGTTGGAAAACCAGACTATTTATATATATAAAAATATCATGTGTTTGTGTTTGTGTGTTTGTTTGCCCCTATAGACTCGGAAACTACTGAACCGATTTAGCTGAAATTTTCAGGATATGTTTGTTTTGATACCGGATTTTGAACCATCGTGGTTTGAAATCCAACCTGTCACTGTTAGAGATAGGTGACCACAATTTATGCCATAATATTCGCAACTAATATTTATAACTTTAGTGATTTCTAATTATAGCCACGTTAGTAATTGCGCATGCGCCGCCGTAGTCAGAACGCAAGGTTTCTGCCATTCGCCGGCGAGTTACGTGCAGCCAACGCCTTAATACATAGAGCAGGTCGAGGTACCGCAAACAAGACTATCTCTATATTTGCCACAATAACCATATTAAACACGATTTCTATTTTCTGTTTCTTTTTTCAAACAACCTTTGATTATTGGGGGGGGGGGGGGGGGGGCAATCAAGGACTATCTCGACGTCGGCGCAAACATTGACTGCGTCATTAACATCATTAGACAGGTGCGATTTCCATTGTATTTCTTTTCTAAAAACCTTTGATGAGGGAGAGAGTAGTAGGTGGATTTAGTTGTGGGGGTGGGGGGGGGTGGGGTGGGGATCAAAGACTATCTCAAATTACGCCACAGCAACGCGTGGCCGGGTACAGCTAGTAGGTTTATAAAATATAATTGTAGCCTCAAATGCTAGAAACTCCTGTTGACTCAGATTGACTCGTCAAAAGTTTTTCCTTCGAAGTCGGTGTGCGTGTGCCCGTGAAGCGAAGAACCAACAGTCTGCAAATAAATAAGTTAGATCTGTAAAACATATGTGGACGCAAACTCAAGTTCTTGAAGAAGACTAAAGTCTAGAAGTAGAAGAAAATCTAGAACTTTGACCAGAGTTTACAACCGGTGAATTCAAAGGAGGAGGGGAAGAAGAAGAAGTATATGCCAGAAGCGCGAAAGATGTCCTTTTTTTTACCGCAAGCAGGGGGCTGTGGTGGTCCAGTGGCTTCGGTACTTGCATTTGTCAAATCATAAGCTTTAATCCCCAACTGCCTCCAAAAACACCCAGTTTAAAATTGGTACCGGGAAATGCCACCGAATTTAAAGTTTTATAGACTGATACTGACCACATCAAAATGTGCCAGATTTGCCTAAAAACTGTTATATCAACCTAATTTTTAAATGGGCGGGAACAATTTGTGACTCTCCCCATGTGGGTTCCCGGGCCTCATTACAAGGCCCAAAGTAATACACACACTGTCACTTAACAAGCATGTCGTAAAATGTAGCTAATTTCATGTTTGCTGAAATGGGATGAATTGGCTCGAAAAGCGTAGACACTGCAGCTTAGCAGTAAACTACACCACGTCGTGCCAACTTCCCTTTTATGATCAAATGTAGAAGAAAAAGAAAAAAAAAGAAGAAGAAGAAGAAGAAGAAGAAGAAGAAGAAGAAGAAGAAGAAGAAGAAGAAGAAGAAGAAGAAGAAGAAAAAGAAGAAAAAACAAGAAGAAGAAGAAGAGGAGGAGGATTAACAAGAGAATAAGAAGGCAGAGAAAAGGAGGCGGAGGTAGTAGGAAAAGGAAGGAAAAGAAAAAAACTATGTGACTCGCAAAAGTAACTCTTTGTTACCTTCAACACAGCCAGTTGTTATGCTGCTTGTGCTGACAACAAAATTAGGAGAAAGTATCATTTACCTTTAATTTTATAGTATCTATCGTTTCATATGCAACCCATGTCGTGTTTGCATACAGATAAGCTGCACCGTTTGTTGCATCCAGTACACTGTTAGCGCCTCTCTGTAGAGCCACGCACGCCTGGTGAGAAGATACATACATGTATGTAGGTATGTATGACAACACCGGTCGAAATGGACGCTAGGCAGGGACACTGTTTGGAGCCGAGGCAATTTGTTTACTTCTGCCGGACGGTGACAGAAGCATTTTTGCTCTATTTGTAGACTAGATATTGTTTCGTCGCCCAGCTTCTGAGTTGAATGCATATCGTGACACTGTGAGCTGCGGATTTGATCTGGAATGTTTTTTTCGACTGTGACCAACGTGGTGGTGTGAATCGTAGATTTTAAAAAATTGCGCGATGCCTGTCGTCGCAATGTTGGTGGTGCCTGTATGTGATTAAAATTGATCGCGTAGGCAACTGCTGATCTGTTGGTGACTTATGCTACCATCAATGATGAACTGCATTTCTAATGTCGGACTGTTTTTGTTAGCACTTCGGATGGCTACCGTATGCTTTAATGCGTGTGTATGCTAGATTTGCTGAGACAGCAGTCTGTCAATCTTTCCACAAGGGACTATGATAAACATTCTGTGTGTTTTTCGTTGGCACAGGAGCTGAGCAAAGATGGGGTGACCCGTTTGCCATGAAGCTGAAACTAAGACTACCAGACTACCAGACCAGGTACATGTATGGGTCTTTTATTTGTAACATACAAGTTTACATACTACTTGAGTAATTAAATCCCCAGGTGGGCTCATAGACTAATTTTAAGGGTAGGGGATGGTGAATAAAACAGGTGCCTGTCGTAAATGATGACTAATTAAGGTTTCATGGAATCGGTTGTGCTATGCCAAACAGAAGCATGAAAATGAGCACACTTTAAAAATGGCATGTGCCGACTGTTTGTATTAAACTGCACTACAACTGGTCAAATAATACGGCTGCCCTTAACCGTTCAAATAGAGCATTTTAGCAACTTGTGTTATAAACAACGAATTGTGATTGAATTTCTTCTTGCAGAGAAGGAAACTGTTCTGGACATTCACCAGTATCTATGTGACATGCATAGAAGTTTTTTTAGGTTACAGAGATTGAAACTGTTGTGGACATTCATAAGCATCTATGTGGTATATATAGAAGTTCTCCAGTCAACGTGAGTACAGTCTGTCGCTGGGTTCAGAGAATGAAAGAATCAGGAAGTGGAGAGACATGAGGCTGCTTGATCGGCGTCATGTGGTTTCATATAAAAGTCTTTTAATGGTACCTAAATATCTCGAAGTAAAAGATCGCCAGTGACGCACTGGGCATATGAAACGAGAATAATATTTTATAGAAAATCAGCTTTCGATGTCTTATGTTGTCAACATCACCCGGGGCGCCGTTATTTTCTAGGACTTTACCTGGTACACATTTTAGACCGAGTCGACCTTGGAACCGAGGTCAGTTGAAAAAAAAAAACTCTGATTCCATGCTGATTCGAAACCAGTATATTTGAACTATATATTAATTATGAGAAATACATACATCCGGATACAAGTATAGGCCTTTGAAATGCCTATACGGGCCGGGACTTCCTTTACCAATTGCAGGAGAGTGCAAATCGTGCGAAGAAGCTTGAGCCAGAGTCCATGAGCGACCGTAGAGTGGAATGCCCAATAATAATTGGCCTGAAGGTAGTCCTACTTTAAGAAAATAGGTGACCAAGGCACTCTGAAAATAAAATAAAAATAATAAAAAAAATAATGTGATTAATGGGTACGATGGATTTGTATTTTTAATGTATTTTGTTGATACATTATTGTGAAATTTTTGTTCAAATATCAGTACCTTCGCGTTTTTTTCATCTAATCTTTCCCTTCCTTTGCCACCCCCCTTCCTTTTTTCCTTTTCTACCCCCCCCCCTCCCCCCCACCCCACCTCCCTGTTTTTGTCCCTTACAGTGAGATAGCAAAATTTTTATGTTTTAAATTATTAGTTTGTTTGTTAATGACTTTGGGTTATTAAAAGGTAGAGATCTGTCGTATATGAATATGGCTGTTCATGATTTTGCGACGGACTAAGTATAACTAAGGTTTTATCCTTTTCATTCAACCTTCATCTTTTTGACAGGAATGCAGGTGTCAGAGGCAATGAACGTACAGACTACCTCGCAGACAATGCGATTATTATGAGTGGTCCGGCTTTGTACAGAATCGATATCATAAATGACATGCGAGATTTCTATCGCAAAGATGATTACGACGATAAGAGTGATTCGCTATCTCTGACTAGGTTGGTGGATATGTGGGTACAACCAGATATAAACATTTCACAAATTTCACAAGACCTTTGATTATTCACTACAAAACGGGCGTGGTTAGTCGTATCACGCTTGTGGGTCTGCTGAAGAGGAGAACAGAGCACCAATGGATTCATACCGTGTTCTATAATGAATCCGAGATGAGATGCATGAGAGAGGCCGCCAACTTAACTTTCCGAGATTGAGTTTTTTTTTTTTTTTATTGATCACCGGCTGTGAATTCCAGTGGAAGGTCCCGGTTAATCGTCCGCTTGGACTTTTGGCTTTCACCTGGACCTGATTTTTGCGTGTACAACCGTTTTTCATTTCCCTGCCTCATGGTCAGCTGTACTCCGTCCGACTTCGAAGGAAGACGTCAGGCCTATTTCTAGGTTGACTGTGGCCATTGTTTTGTGTGGGTCGTGACGTTGCCTGATTTGTGTGGTGTCCACTTTGTCCCCTTCGCTGTAGGTATTGCCCTCGGAGTACCCCTTTGGGGCAGCCCCCTGTGGAACAGTTAGCCCTCAAGTAAAAGGCGAAAGATTTATGCGTTGTGAAGAGAAACCAGAGTTAGCCCTCAAGGGAAGGCAAGGGCAGATCATGGGCATTCCCCGCCATCCAAGGAGGCTTCCATGCATGCAGAGCAGGCACATGGCGCTCTGGTTCTGGGCTCACCCAAGGAATCGTCACGTCCTGCACATGCCTGCTTAACCTCACAACCGTATCAGGCCTCCCGCTCGACAGGGGCTGCGCCCTCTGGAAGTCAGCGGGGAGCAGCCCGTGGGTTTTGGACTTTTGTGACCACACAGATAGGTACATTCTTTTTTTCCTCGCACGTTATATTTCTTTGACGAGCCGTTAGCCCGACAGAATTTTACATCCTGCATCAGGCATATCGTTATCAGTTTTGTCCCAACACTCGGGCGAGTGGGGTCTTTGGGTGTGGACATTCGGTCTTTTTCAGTTCAATACAAATTTTGATGGTCAGATTTTGATCCGCATGATCTAGTTTTGTCGGACAATTAGGCTTAGCCATCCGATGGTTGGTTGCTGTTGTGGTGTACCTCAGCGCGGTGACGACGACACTGAGGGTTAACCGAGGATGTACAAGGATGGCCAGCCTACGGATGGTTGCTGTTGTGGTGTACCTCAGCGCGGTGACGACGACAATGAGGTTTAACAGAGGATGTGCAGTGAACAATGTTCTCTTTACTCCGCAGTCTTTTAACCAAGGGTTGTAATTTTGGCTGTACGTTTGGCAGACCTACTCATGTTCCTAATGAGTTTTGGTAACATTTTTCACCCAAGCGTTTGGGGGCGGGCTGATGAGAGCCACAAGGACACATCACCTCTGGGGGACGCCGAACTCCGAGATCCCCTGACAGCTCTGTTAATGCTCATTTGAGACATTATCCGTGGCGCACGACGAGGACGTGCTGCAGGGGTCTTGCGTGAGGTTCCGTACAACCAGGATAGTAAAGGACTGGCGCCCGAGTGACGTACGGAGTATCTCCTTACACACATCAAGTTGGACTTAACTTCCCCTCACGCCTGTGACATAAATCACCGCGCCACGAGATTGAGTGAATAATGATACTATCAGACAAACTGTGGGAACGACACCTTGTACTAGATTCACAGAGAAACAGCAGATAAAGTAGTTTGGCCATCTCGTTAAAATGCAGCAAGATCAGACACCATCACAAGCACTACATCTAAGATGATGAGCTACAAGAGCAAGAGGACTACGGTATTAAAGACACTCTACGTCTTCACGGCACATCAATAACCAATGACAGACAGTGTGCACTGGATCGCAAAGTATTCCTACCCAGGTCGCTTAACGACAGAAGGGTTTATGATGATGATAATGGATAACTGATCAATAGAGGAAAAGCTACGGCGAAGGGACAAGTTGCTGATCCTTTGCAGAATCTTGCTCTTATCCTGACATGCCAGCAAGCCGTTCGGTTGTCGGCCACCTCACAAACTTTCATGCCAGGGTGTCCTTGATATTATGTGTCCACAATTGTGCTAGTCGACTATTGCCTCGTTTAAGCAACGACAACCTCCGATTCTCTTCTCTCCAAACTATTAAGACGTTTAACATGGCCCACATTTTTCAGTTTACGAAGGCCAAAAAATCCCCTGTTTACGAGCCAATCCCCGTCGCTGAGAATGTCAGTATTTTTCTTTTATTGTCTTTCTGGATCTTTGATATTCTAACACAGCGGTTCTCAAACCGTTTTCGCTGCGGCACCCTTGTCGTAAAAAAAAAAAAAAAATCGCGGCACACCTATCCTTAAAGCGGTTTGAATACTTAGGAAAAGAAGAAAAATCAGTGCACATTTAATGTTCGGTTGTCTTAAATGAGATAAATGAAACTCTCTTGAAAAGTTTTTCAATATTTCCTTTATGTATATGAGTACTTTAGTTAATTTTACCCACAAATCACTTGACCTAGAAAGTTTGCTCCTGCGGTTTTTTTTTTTGTAAGTGTACGTTCAAAAGGTCTTACGCCTTGCTAGAAGCATTGTCTTCTGAATACATTGCGCCGGATTTTTCTGCTGGTGAACGTTATGAAGAAGAAGAAGAAGAAGAAGAAGAAGAAGAAGAAGAAGAAGAAGAAGAAGAAGAAGAAGAAGAAGAAGAAGAAGAAGAAGAAGAAGAAAAGAAGAAGAAGAAGAAGAAGAAGAAGAAGAAGAAGAAGAAGAAGAAGAAGAAGAAGAAGAAGAAGAAGAAGAAGAAGAAGAAGAAGAAGAAGAAGAAGAAGAAGAAGAAGAAGAAAAAGAAGAAGAAGAAGAAGAAGAAGAAGAAGAAGAAGAAGAAGAAGAAGAAGAAGAAGAAGAAGAAGAAGAAGAAGAAGAAGAAGAAAAAGAAGAAGAAGAAGAAAAAGAAGAAGAAGAAGAAGAAAAAGAACAAGAAAAAGAAGAAGAAGAAGAATCCATACCGAAGCAAGATTGTGTTTTAATTTACTGCGCTAAATGTTTACTAAGCTACAAAGTGGTACATTTTAACGGGTACCAGGTACAGCCCTGGGAAGTAAGACGGCCTGTGTGATGCTGATCATATCACCAACCAAGTTCAGATTGATCTATTACATATAGGTCTAGCCCTTTATGTCCTTTACGCTTAAAGGTGCCAAAAAGGGTCCTTTACTGTTTACTTTTAAAGTGGTACCTGGCAATGTTTTCGGAAGTATAGCGACAAATTAAATACACGAGCCAGCGAATGACTTCGTAACCCCGAACTACTCCCCCCAATGGCTTCGGGTGGTTGACTGCGCTTCACAGTAAGATCTTGTGCCGTTCGCTTAAAGAAGGCTGGCTACACTACCCACTGCTGCCTTTAGAAACATCACGCGGTGAGGCCCCAATATCATCTACGGTGCGACTCTCGTACTGTCGTCTGAAAATCATGAACATCATAAAAAAAGTATCACAGGATTTTTTTTTCAGAAAAAGTGCGTAACACTGGAACATTTTTGGAAGACCAAAGAAATTAAATTTACTACTAAATTTAGAATATTTAACTGTATCGTTAAATCAGTACAGTGTTTTTGGAAGAAATACGGAGAACGACTACAACTAATTACTGATAAATTATTACAAACATTTATTACTCGGTACCCGAGCAGAATACAAGAGCTAATGTCGCCGATACTGAATAGGACACACACTAAGAAAACCTTATAATAATAAACAGTATCTTATAACAATGTCCTTGCAGTGGAAGCCACATAGCAAAAGAAACAGAGAGAGGCCTAAGTCCCACTGTAGAGGCTGAAAAAAAGACAATAGAGGGCAGAACGGTTTAGAGTGAACTGGTTAAGGGCAAATGCCTCAAAGGGAAATAATATGGGAGGGTGTGGGAAGAATAATTTAGTGAGGACAATATTGGCCCTGCAACAACGTGACCAAAGTACACGAGTTCACTCGTGGGATCATTTCCCTGTGCTTCGGTTTGATTACCATTAATTTTATAACCCAAAGGTATCTCAAGCAGTGCTCTATTCTCATCCAAATAGTCACACAAAGAATCTCAACACACTGCATGAATTCCGTTTTATTTAAAGTGTGTTATATATTTTATGACTGTTCTTTCAATTTGTACGTATTGTTGTTTGTGACTGTAACATTGTCAGTGTGTTGTATGCTGATGAAAGCTTTTTAGCCGTAACGTTCATTTTGTCGCTCGTGGTTGTGATGTAGACTGGTTCTGCTTCTCGTTTGGAGTGATATTTTTTTCATGATACATTTTGTAGCATCGCCAAAGATCACCAATACTTGTACCTGTTCAAGAAAGTGCCTAGCAGCATTCAGCTTACCGCAGACAAGTACTGGCTTTCTCCTTTAGGTGTGTACAAAGGACTGTTGTAACCTGTTGTTGTGTCTTTCTTCGTGAAGAGGTGGAAGTCATAGGCCATGACTGTCATAAAATCCATGTTGCTTGAAATTGAATAAATTACAAAGTTTCAACATTTTGATTTAAAGTATTAGGCTTTTATGAAATTCAGGGTTTTCAAAACGGATTAACTGAATTAAATAAATTAGTCAAGACTTTCAATAAGAAAGTAAGAATAACGATTTTAAAACAAAAATTGTTTAAACATATATTCATAGTTTTCAGTATTAACTTTGATAAAAGGTTATTGCGTATCCTTTACAGGGCGTTGCAGAACCAACCCCAACAGCTCCTGGCTGTTGTGTGGTTTTTCTAGGCAATTTACGTCCAGTAGTTTGCCATTGTTTTCTGGGCGGTTGACTTTCTTGATACCACTGTCAAAACCAACGCAAGGCGCATGGCCCGCAGCTGGGATCAAACCCGGCATCCCGGCATTACGAAGTGTTCGCATCGACTTAGCCACAGAGCCGACTTTTAACTTTGATAAGTTGGATTTATTCATTTTTGTGCCTTATTTTATGTTGATATAACTGTAGTAACGTACCTGATGAGATACAGCGAAATATGCCTGGCAATAAATTGGGTAATGTATTGTTTGTGTCCGCATTATTTAAATGAACTAAGGCACAGCATGTGAAATTTTACGACATTGCGTTAAAATAAGTAAGCGTATTTCAGTGACCGGTGCGTTTTACAAGTAGAAGATGAAACGATGCTAGCAAACAGTCACATTATTACACCTAATAATGAAACACATTTTAAAAATAAATAGTCACTTTATATTGGATTTGTGGACTTACCACGAAGAAACAAGAAGTAAGGCAGGGACGTTTTTTTGTGTCACCTAACATCTTTCTCGTTGGATGTCCAAAGAGAGTTTTAAAATGTTATGTAGAACCTATATTGTATGGTAGTGAATCATGGAATGTGAATGCACAAATTAAAAAGAATTTGAAGCAGATGAAGATGTTTTTTTTTTTTTTTTTTAGATGAATGTTAAGAATCCCCTCGACTGCCAGAGGAACTAACGAGGACCTTTTGAAGGAAGCTAGTGAAAGCAGATCAATATATATATATATATATATATATATATATATATATATATATATATATATATATATATATATATAGTTATAAAGAAAGGACACAAGCACTGTTTTTGGTCATGTGATTATGGGAGGAGGGGGGAGGTTGGTGAATATTGTGAGGACTGGGAAGATCAAAGGTAGAAGAAGGAAAGGCAGATCGAGAGAGACAATGGCCTATGGACTGTGACGGTGGCACAGAGGGAAATCATAGCTGGGACTGATCCAGAGGACAAGGGCCGGAGATTTGTGGAGTTGCTTGAACGCCTACGCCAGTCGGCAGGGCACGTGATGATGACAAGGGGCATGACAATTTAAACTGTTGCTAGAAGCGCGTTATAAGAAAAACAGCATGGAACATGCTGTGATCATAAAACGATTTGTGAGAAGATTGAATGAATGAATGAGATTTAACCCCACCAGGACATTCACCACGCGATAAACACCCGGCAACACTAAGTGCCACCTTGCGGATGTGGATCACCCGGAGAAAAGTCCCAGAAACCCCGTTCAACCGTTAGGTTATATTAGGGCCCCCGACTACAGCCGGTGTGGGGCTTCAAAACAACGAAAAATGGCGTCCTGTATCAATGTACTGGGAAGATTACTGATTTAAGAATGACATCATAGCATACCGGACCGGCTACTAAATCCCTCCTAATCCCTCAGCAAATGTCTTAAGGTGGAAATGCTAACTGTTCCAGTAGCACACTGGCTGTACGCACACTGTGCTCTTCCTCTCATTCATCTTTTCTTGCCAGATCCACACTTAACTGCAACTTTGAACAATCTTATACTAGTTATTTATTCTAAAATCGTATCTTCCATCAGTATCAATTCATTAATGGTTTCCAGAATGTCTTCCTTGTCCAGTATTAGTGCCATTGTTGTAGCTAACAAATCCGCTCGTTCATGCCCTCGTTCTCCTACATATCTCAGACAATGTATCCACTCGAGTCCCTGTAATTTAGATTCAGCGATGCTTGTTATCCACTTATGCCACAGTTGTCCATTCTGAATTTTTCGCACTATTAACTGAATCAGACACTATTATTCCCTTGTTAACTCTTCTGTAGAAAGGTAGAGGAAGACAACGCAAGAAGATGCTTGACATACTTTTTTTCATGACACGCAGGGGCGTCAGAACATGATATGATATATGCTGTTGGAGATAGCAGGATGTGGACAGCAATAATAGCCCACACCAGTCTACGAGACACTTGATGACCAGGGAAGTTGGAATCTAGGAGCTTAGACTTCTTGAGCTCTCCTATCAAAGGCTCCAACGACTACACTTTAAAAAAAAGGGTGAATCAGCGGTTCTCAACCATGCGGGTCGCGATCCTTTTCTGGGTCGAACTACCCTTTTATAGGGGTCGCCTAAGACCATCGGAAAACACACATTCATTAAAGTTATGAAGTAGTAACGAAAATAATTGTATGTTTGTGGGTCGTCACAACATGAGGAACTGTATTAAAGGATCATGGCATTGGGAAAATTGAGAACCACTGTTGTAAGGGGAATCAGGTGCTCCGCCCCCCCCCCTCTCCTTTTCCCACCCTCCGAACCAAGTACAAAAGTGTTGTTTCCAAGTGTTTGTTTATAGATTTTATGTTTTTTTAATCTAATAATTTATTCGTCATTCAGCATATTATTATTATTATTATTATAAGTTCCACTGGTTATGACTACGGAAAAGATTTTCTGAGGCACTTGAACAGAACAGACCAAGTCACAGTTTTTCGCTTACGCACTGGACACTGCAGACTCAATAAACACTCATATAAATTAGGTATGAGCCAAACAGCTCTCTGCCAGTGTCTTCGTGCTGAACAGACTCCAGAACATGTCCTGCAAGACTGTCCTCTCCTGGCGGAGCTGCGGAGCGACATATGGCAACACCCAGAAGAACTGACAACTAAGCTTTGGGGAAACCTAAGAGACCTTGAAAAGACATCCCAGTTTATGACCCACAGTGGATTATGCGCATGACCAGAGATCGCTGAAGAAGAATTATAAGTTCTCTACACCAGCCATAACCCGGTAACAGTGTGACGACAACAAATTATTAGTGTGCATTTAGAAAAAAAAAAGTCCTATGTTTCTTGAGGCCCTCTGCAAAATTTGTAATGCGACTTTACCCCCCCCCCCCCCCCCCCCCACCACTTTTTTCTTTTTTTTTTCCTACTATCCCCTGTCCCCCATAATTTATTCGTTTGTATGATTATTATACCTAATACTTTTTCACACAAATGCAAGTTTTGCTACTTCCTTCTCATGTGATTAATTAAGACAAAGCGAAGGATACATTTCTGTGATTTGAGACGTATTGGGCATTGATCCTAACCCTCACCGGGGTGTGTTTCCGGGGCCCCATTGCGCGGGACAAAACGAATAACCCCCCCCCCCCCCCCCCCATCTGCTCCCACCTCCCGTTCCAATAATAATTTAGTAAGAGGTGACTAATTGAGGGTGTTTCCTTCAGAGTCGAAGAGCTTCTGCTTGAGGCGAGGAACCAATAGTCTGCATACAAATAAAACAATTTCAGTAAAACGGATGTGCACGCAACATTCGAGTCCTGGCACAATGTCATATTCCAGAAATAGACGAACAACCAAAATTTTCTTTCGGAGTTTACAGCCGGTGCACGCGAATAAGAGGAAACGGGGCTAACCCCATATTTGTCAGCCGACACTCAGTGGGCTATGTCACATCAACCTGATCTCCTCTACAATGCAGAACATCTCCATGGTGTGCTTGTACAAAATGCATTTACTGACCTCGAAAGACAATTCACGTCATATCCTGTGAAATAGCTTGGGTTATTGGGTAATGCTGCTGACAGTAACATCTTGGCTCCAACTATTTCTTTGCGTAAAATCTGTGAATAGTAACAAATGTGATGTTCATGAAGATTTTCTGCGATAACATTTTAATTTTCAGTAGCTGATAACTTCACTTTCATTAATTGATCAGGCCTTTGAAGAGTCATCAAAACAAAACGAAAAAATGTGCATCAACATTATTAACCTAGCTGAACACTGTAAGTTAATATGGTTTGAGGTTTGAACAACGGATCAACATCATGGCACACGGGTAGTAACCCATAAGTGCTCCGTTTTTCTTCTAACTCAAGTCTGAGTTCGAAGAAGCTCAGCACAGTGCACAGGCTCTGTAGCACTGGCGAGGATCCTGAAATAATTTTGGTAGATTTTCAACTCCAAATTTTGCCCAGGCAGACCCGTTAGGCTACTCTTTTCGAACTGCCAAAGGTTTTTTTACGTGCGCAACAATAATGTACACGGGCGTCCGATCTCACTACCTAGAGACCAGAGGGAATTACTAGAAGTCCAAGTCCACGTGAAAAAATTCCAGCTCTCACCGGGAATTGAACCAATAACATCTAGCACTCGAGGCGGACACCATGCCTCGAGACCACGCAGCTCCCCTGTAAGTTGATATAATATACAGAACTAAACGTGGTTAACCCCTTGTTGGTTCCAGAGAAATCTTTGGGTGCGTGGAGAGGGATAGAATCCCTGCGCCCTAACAAGCATATCGTTAAAGGCTTCAAATTAGCAGTTTCCTGAATTAGGAAGTTTTTGGGGCGAAAGGGGCAGATATCGCAACCTAGCTATAATAAGGAAATCACAATTTTAACTTCGAAGCAAAGTAGACCACCCAGTAATTGCACCGATCTCATGCCAACCTAAGAAAACCGCACAGTGTGTCCATCATTGTCTCTTAAGTCAAAATTGACACAAATTGCAGTCTCGGTATATGCAATAGCATTCACACGCATAAGACACTCCTCAGAAGTGCTAACACAAACCGTCCAGCACACTTTTTTTTCTTCGTGCGAAGTCATCCCCTTGTGGGAAGCAATTTTTTCGTTATTTTGAAGCCGCACCCTGGCTCCTGCCAGGGGTCGCAATATAGCCCGACCATAAATATCGTCTAATGGCTGAACGCTGTTTCCGGGACCTCTCCACCGGTGATCCTCATCAACTTGGTGGCACTTTGTGTCATCGGTTGTTTATCGCTTGTGTGGTGTCATGGTGTGGTAGAAAGTTAGTCAGTCCGTTTGGCACTAGAAAGTTCGTTTATTATTAATGAACAGCCTAGCTGTAAATCACAACACAACGTGGCAGTGTCTTACGACAGAAAAAAAAAAAAAAAAAGAAGAAAAAGAGTAAGAGGAGAAAGATAAGAAAAAGTGAGGGGGTTAATGTAACAAATGCATACGACACGGCTACAAACAACACACAGTATAAGGTGGAATCAAGACCGTCTCCGTCAGATGGAGACGGTCTAGGTGGAATATCCCCGTGTGGGTTACAGGGACCCTTAGTGGGGAAAACAAGAATAGACCCACTGCCTCTTTAACAAGCATGTCGTAAGAGTCGACTATTTGAGGCTTCCTTCGAAGTAGGAGTGCATCTGCCTGAGATGCAAGGAATTAAAAGTCAGCATACCTCCATGCAGAACGGCTAGCCACTTGCCGAGAGCGCCGCGCAGAGCACAAACTATGTAGCTCTGGCAACGAACCCCTTGGAATATCCGAAAAAAATGCACTCGTGAACTGAAGCCTGTGTTGCAGAAGCCGTGAAACCAACCCACGACCTTCAGAGCGCGAAGCAAACAGCTTGACCACTTCGCCACAGAAACGCCCACTTATCTTGTTTCTGTGTATCTACTTCAGTCAACAGTGATTGAGCATCAAAATCATCATCTGATTATCCTTGTGTGCTAATACAAGTTACAAGAGGCTCAGTTTATTCATCCATTCTATTATATCCTTTTGCAATTGTGTCAGTCATGGGTGGAATCCAGCCCAGTACTCTCTCATCCACGGTCGTCAAGGAGTTTTGAACGTCCTCGCTTCCAGGATTCATTCATTTCCAATTTTATTTCAGTGCCTGACTGGTGATTTGAATTCAGTTTCCCAGGATTTGCCGAACATATCGTGGTGCCAAAAAAAAAAAAAATCATAGTTGGTACAATGTGAACACTTTTCCACACCATACCATACAAAGCATACATGGAAAGAGAAGAAGGACGTAGAACACGGGGTAGACCAAGAACAAGATGGAAGGATAACATCAGAGAAACTCTACAACGGCACGATGTGCCTATGGTCGAGGCAGCCAGAAGAGCTAGAAACAGAACCTTATATCTCGACACCCACAGCGGTAAAAGAGGAAGTGAAGAAGAAGAAGAAGAAGAACACTTTTCCACTAAAGTTCCTCAGGGAATGAAGTTAAACTCCACCCAGGACCGCACACCGAACGATAAACATCCTGTGACACAAAGTGCCACCATGAGAATCGCCCAGGCTAAAGTCTAGGTACCCCGTTTAACCGTTAGGTTTTATTAGGGCCCCCAGGAAAAGTTAAAGTTACTCACTTCAATAAATGTCTTATAGCTGTTCTTATCACTTGCGGTCGGGTATTCCCAGTCCAGATCGACGCCATCAAATCCATTGTCCGCGAGAAACTTTACTGCTGACTGTGAAAATCTGAAAGATTCACTCAAATGAATTCAGCTTCTGGTATAATGTTATAATTATAATATTTCAATATCTTCTTCCTCCATTCCATGCTTTGTGGTGTTGGTAGTCATGTTTATCCACAATTGTATGTCTCGTGCACTTTCAGTGAATTCTGATACAGATGATCTTCCATGTCATGATTTGTCCAGCATCTTCCCCCTCAGTTTCTCCTGCCTCTCTTCCCCTCCAAATTCCCACCGTCACGATTTCTTAAGTTGTCTCCATCTCAGACATGACCACACACACACACACACACACATACACACGCACACACACACATACACACAGGCACACACAGGCACACACACAGACACACACACAGACACACACACATACACACAGGTACACACACACACACGCACGCTCGCGCGCACACACACACGCAAACGTAGATTGTCTCCTTCTGATATGGGCAGTTAGTTCTCTTCGTGAGTCAAAATCTTTAAAGACATCTTCATTACTTTGTTTATCTGCCCAGTGTCTTCTCACTATTCGTCTATAAAATTGCATCTCCGTCGCATAGAATTTCAGCAAAGGCTGAATTATATTATGAACACAACATTACCTGTAAAATGATGGTTATCTTTACCACAACACATCCACTTTAAATTGTTCATTTTATAACCTATTCCCTGAAGCGTAAGTGTTCCTCATGCGTGCCGAAACCAAGAAATCTTAGAAGTTAAGGTGTGGGGTGTGGGGCTTACCTCTTTATAATTTTCAAAAAGACATATTTAAGGTGCTTGAGCCTTGTTTAACTGTGCAATAATAATTATTAATATGTGCTGATAGGCAAACCAACAATAATATATATTCGAATTGAAACAATAGGATACACATACACAAATACGATAAAATAGAACGCCTATACATGGTTCGGGCTGCAAACAACAAACTTTCTAGGAGGCGACGGCTCAGCCCCCCCCCCCCCTCTCTTTCTCTCCCCCCTAGAATTCCCAATTGAATTAGCAAGCTTGCCTGCGGATCTGAAGGTCGTTTACTCGGTTTCTGACGGAGCCTGGCTTTTTCACAGATGATCTTGTCTCCCAGGTTGACACAACCATAAATGGGTACACGGTGAAGTCATAGAAAGTAAAGGCGGCCGATGTGATGCTAGACACATCACATACAGAGTGCTGATTGGTCTATAAAATATAGGTCTAGCCCTAATGCCAAAAAAAAAAACCGCCTGAAAACTTAGCAAAGGGTCCTTTATATTTTTATTTTTATTATCTATGAAACATTAACACATACAATTTAAATAGGATAAATACGCTTTCAATGTCACTATGAACCTTTTCACTGTCCCTTGATCAGCTCCTACTACCGAAGGAAATCCGTTCTGCAGGGACAGCAGGATCTTCAAGCTTGGATTCGTCTTCTTTAATTGCACAAGCGTCCTGAAAATCAAACATAAAAATGCTCACGCTATGGATATGGAACTGCCAAATTTATCAGGTGTGATATAATGATATGATGCTGTTTATTAGCCAGTCTTCCTTGATGATCAGATCTTTTAAAATACAGACATATATAAAAGATTTCAACATAAAAGATCTGAATATTAAGGAAGATTGGCTAAAAAAAAAACATCATATCGGAAGCTTAAATATTTTGGTAATTCAAACGCCATGGCGGATTGGAAAAAAATAATAGCAGAAGGCATTGTACTAGAAAGGAGGGACAGGGGCCTACCAAAACAAAAATGGGCAGAGGATATAAAGACTCCTTGAATATGAAAGTACATGATGAGGGAGGTAGGTAAGTAAGTTGTACCCCACCAGGACATCACACAAACGATAAACACTCAGTGACACATAGTGCCACCATGCAGATAAGGATCACCAGTGGAGAGGTCCCGAAAACCCTGTTTAGGCTTGCGAGAGACAGAGTTTCTTTCTGGCAGACCGCGATGAGAGCGACGTTCTGCAAAGCACATGCTACACGATGCTGGTACAATGTAAGAAACAGAACTCTCGCATGCTATATAGAGACAGTTTTACCACATACCGGACAGTTATAAACAAGCCAAACGATTTCTTGACACCTCAGAAATTTGGTTTTACAGAAAAATCCTTAGGAACCCGGATGTTTTGAAAGGGGCGAAGGCTCGAAATTAGCTTATCAAAAACATCAGAAAGAGGCAACTAATGCTTTTTTTTTTTTTAATTGGATGTGTTGGCCCGAAAGAAGCAGACAGTATAGCTTATCTGTAAATAAAATAACATGTCAACCGCCCTTTTAAGGATGAACGCAGAAAAATAAACATCAGCTCGACTTCAGAGTCGCCGTGATGTAGCAGCTAGACGCTCGCCTGCGTATCGGAAGGTCGTGGGTTCATGTCTTGACGTAGCGGGAATTTTTTCTAAAATAACCTGACTCCCAAGCTGACCCAGCCTTGAGTGGGTACCAGATGCAGTCATGGGAAGTAAAGGCAGTCGGCGTAATGCTAACCACATCTCCAACCAAGTGCCGATTGATCTATAAAAATATAGGTCCATCCCTATATTCCCAATACACCTAAAGGAGTGGAAAATGGACCTTTAATTTACTTTTCTTCTTTGAAGAGTTGATGTTAAATAATTAATATAATCCTATATTTAGTTACGATTCTAGAAAAGTAAAAAGATCATTCTTCAGCGATTCTTCTTCTTCAGCGATCTCTGGTCATGCGCATAATCCACTGTGGGTCATAAACTGAGATGTCTTTTCAAGGTCTCTTAGGTTTCCCCAAAGCTTAGTTGTCAGTTCTACTGGGTGTTGCCATATGTCGCTCCGCAGCTCCGCCAGGAGAGGACAGTCTTGCAGGACATGTTCTGGAGTCTGTTCAGCACGAAGGCACTGGCAGAGAGCTGTTTGGCTCATACCTAATTTGTGTGAGTGTTTATTGAGTCTGCAGTGTCCAGTGCGTAAGCGAAAAACTGTCACTTGGTCTGTTCTGTTCAAGTGTTTCAGAAAATCTTTTCCGTAGTTATAACCAGTGTTGGTTTTCCAATCTGTTTCTGATTTTCTCCTAATGAGAGTTTTGACTTCTAGAAAAGATAGTGGCTGGTAGATCTGTGGTTTGTTACTGCCTTCCTTGGCTAAAGCATCTGCGCTTTCATTGCCTTTGATGCCACAGTGAATTTCTGCCTTATTTGACATCATAGCAAGTTCCTGTGTTAGACTTTGTAGTGTGCTGTCGGTAGGTTTGGACTCTAGGGCCTGTATAGCTGACAGTGAGTCAGTCAGAAAAACTATCCTGCCTGCGGTAATTTGCAGATTGTTCATATACTGCGCTGCCATCAAAAGGGCTGAGAGCTCTGCCTAGTAGAGCAAGTTCGTCCGGTGGGGGCTGCTAGGGACACAGTAGTGGCATCTGGGTGTTGCCCCACCATTCGTAGTTGCCTCTTTTGCTGATCCATCCGTGTAGATTCTCGTCCAGCTGTCCTGTGGGAACATGTTGTTGAGGTGTTCCATTGTGAGTGCTTTCTTCACTAAAGCGGGCTCAGCATCTTTGTTTCCCAGGTTCGGGATGGATGTTGACACATTGAGTGTCAAAGATCATTCAAGAAGTCCCTATTTGAGACATACGAAAAGCAGACGTTTCCTTGCCAATAATATTTAATCATTACTGAGAGTTCCTCAAAGCAGTCGTTTTGAATACAAAATGTAATTTAAAATATATAATTAATAAATATACAGATTGCTAGGCCGTTTATTAAGTTCTGTTGAAACAGATTACAAGTGATAGAAATGTGAACATTTGGAGTAGTCTTTCTGTAGCCTACCTGTAATTTTGCAAGTCGCCTGGTGACTGAGGTTGTATTCCTTCCACGTCAACTCTACCAAAGGCATAGATAATATGAGTACACACATTGGCTGGCACTTGAGAAACAGGGAAGTATGAGGTTGCAGTGTAATAACAGACCATCAGTGGTCGTGCTGCTACGTTTCCATGGAGACCGCGTGTATTTAGGGAAAACATAAAACATGTGTCTCAGATCTAATGAATTCATATTAAATAAGGGTCTAATGTTATGTAGAAAATACAAGTATATTTCGCGTAGGGTTGAGCTGAGTTGAGAACCAGCTTCAAAACAATTAGGGCATCTCCATAAGCCAAGGCTGTTCACTTCAAAGTGACCCGTGGATCATTGCCAATTGTAGTAGTAGTAAGTTGTACCCCATCAGGACATCACACAAGCAATAAACACCCGGTGACACAAAGTACCACCATGCGGATGAGGATCACCTGTGGAGAGGTCCCGGAAACCCCGTTCAGCCGCCAGGCTATATTTAGGGCCCCCGGCAAAAGCCATGGTAGGGCTTCAATTGCCAGTTGTAATTTATTAGTGATTTTTACATGATGGGATTCAGACCTCTGGCCAGTGAGGATCCCCATTTTAAAATTTTGGCACAGGAATAAATTTAGTTTAATAATCCTGTCATAAGCCCTTCTCACCTATCTTCAACTGGCAGTTCCAATAGCAAACGTGTCTTTTATGATCTCATTATATATCCACAATCCGACAGTATTTATAAATAATCAAATTTTGCATAGATAATCCAAACAAATGTTACGATTCAAACCACTTTTACATACAACGTTAAATTAAAAAAAGCTTTTTGACACTATTGAGGCATGGGGTATAAGTTCTTCGGGAGAAAGGTAAACGAGAACAGAGAGTTAAACAAAGAAAGTTAATACTAAACAAAACAATAATTTACAAAGTCATACAAACGTGTATCACTTTGTATACATCAAATAACACAAGGTCGTAAACACAAATAAAATCATGGCCTGGCCAGGTTCATGGCGACTGCATCAGCTTTGTTGTCCTAAAATCACCAGGCTCAAGAACGCCATACACAAATGTGTTCAAAAAGTGGTCTATACAAGCCACGCTTCTTCTTCTTGTTCGATCTTTCTGTCAGAAAACTTATATCAGGAGGCCAGTATTCTTTATGAAAGCTATCGTGCAGTCCATATATTCTCGTGTACTATACAGATTTGTCTTCTTTGTGCAGGAACAGGCCTGACTGCATCTCTGTTGTCAGCATACAGTTGACAGTGTTGGAGCACATGCTCACCATTTTCGGGTGCCAAGTTACAGGGACACGTCTCCGTATTTCCTGCACAGAAAAGTTTGAACATATGTTGACAAAGTTTGTTGTGCCCTGTCCTTAATCTGAATATAATACACTGTCCCTCTCTAGAGAGGCGATGAAGCGAATTTTGAGGAGAAAATTTGGTGTGTGTATCCATCTACTTTTCTTGGATATTAGATTGTATTAATGTCTTTGTCTCTCTGTGGGATAAGTCACTATTTGGTTGCACTATGTCACTGCCGCTTTTGGCGAACCTGTCCGCTATTTCATTGCCTCCCAAGCCACAGTGACATGGAATCCACTGCAGTACAGATTGTTCGACTGAAGAGCCTACGTGAATCAGCTGTTGCGTCAAGTCTACTAACTGTGTGTCTTTTTGCTTGAAAAACTGACATAGCATTAGTCAGAAAGACCACTCATCTATATTGCTTATTGTCCATTCAGGAAAGAACATGCCACCAGAAGTGCATCTGCCTCTGCTCTGTAATTGGAGTCTATACAAGCAATAAAGATAGTTTTTCAGTAAAGCACGGGTGTCTAAGGCTCTCACAGCAGTCTGCTATATGTCCACCAATCTGTGAGAGGAAGCCCCTTTATCTTTGTCATAATGTCTTTTCATTTCGGATATCGCTTGCTTTCTACTTTTATAGACTCTCTTAAGTGACAGCAAGTGAATTTTTAAATGAGAAGTGGCTCTCACACCTGAATCGGTTGGCCATTACTGAAATGGTTGGCACCTTTCCGTCTTTCCAGACGGCAATGTTATGCTGTGCTATAAGGATAAATGGGAATCATAGCCTACGATGATGGTGAGTGTGACTAGAAAGATCTACCTCGAGTAAAAAAAAAAGGGTTTTCCACAGTGTGAGAATTGGATTTCAGGGCCATTGCTGATATAGCATGTTTTCAATGTGTTTCTTCTCTGATGCTTAGCTCCTAACCTATCTGCAGTCATCGACTCCTTCATCTGTATTCCCTTCCTGGTTTCCTCCTCTATGCAGCACGGTTCAATGCATCCTTTTCACAAGAAAGCAGTTAATACATGTATCAGTCTATGTCCCGTTTGCATACATCTTTCAATTTAAGAAGATGCCAACCTTGACATCTTCCACCCATGTGTACTTTACCATAGAATTTCTACTTTACATTCTAAGATACTTAGCCCTTTGAAGCTGAAACTGGTTTGATTTAAACATAATATATAACATTCATGTAGTAAGTAACTTTTGAAAGATCTTAATTGTTTTGTAAAAACACTGTTTTAGTTACTTTCATTATTGGCTTCTTAATATGTGCTAACATCTACTTAAATGTAATGTTACCTACCATTTACAATCCCGTGGAGAGATAGCAGCAGAGTGACAAGGATATCTTGAAGTGTCCGTGGAATCATTATGTGTTGCAAACCGCACTCCCTGTTAGAAACAGTACCTACAGTAAAAATAGTTAATACATTTATTAAATTGTAATTATGTTAAAACACACGTATGTTACCGGCGCCCCCGTGGAAAAGGGAGAATAAGGTAAATGTATGAAGATCTACTTCACTGCACCGGGTTTTATCCCATATGGTTCAATCTCTCTCCACAGTACGGCTAGCTGGCTTCTGAGAGCGTCGTACAGAGCATGACTTCCTTAGCTCCGAAGACAATCTTCAGGAAAAAAATTTGCACTCATTAACTGAACGGCGCCGCCGTGACACGAACCCACTACGTTCAGAATGCGAGAGAAAAAGATTGACCACTTTGCCACGGAGACCCCAGCGAAGAATGGCGACCCTGCTAGACATGTTGTGGGAGACTAAGAGTATGGCTGGGGGGTTGGCTATCCACTCCCGTAAAATCAACAGCGGCAAAAACCAACAGACCATGGAAAAGTCTAACAGAGTAGCAATAAATATCCACCCGGCTAATAAAAGAACGATGATCTGGTGCCCTGAAAGTATCTTCCACGGCTAGGTAAAGTGCATATTGTTGCACAGAAAACATCATCACGATAACTGATGCAGCAATGAAGATGAACTGTTATCGAATCATACGTTCGCTGGCGAACAAATTCGATGTGTAATGTTGGACAGTTCAAAATGTTGTTCGTTAAAAAAAAAAACTGCAGCATCGGAAGGTGTGTTCACAGTGGATATTACCGCGGGTGTTGATCGATCACCAAAATCAGGAGCTCTTGGAATAGTGTCTGAACCACTTGATGCGTTACAGAGCAGAGGGTGATGCATTTCTCTTTCTCTTTTGGAGATGGGTCATTGTGTCATCACCTTGAGTCGAGCAGTAAAAGGGAGAGCATGCATTGGAAGCATGCTGAATCATCAAAAGCCAATACATTCAACTTAAAGGTTTCGGCTGGTAAGTTAATGGTGGTCGCATTCTTTGAACACGCAAGGCAGACCACGTTGGCAGACTTTAAATAATTTATTGTCAGCATCTACTCTACCCACTAATTGGAAACACAAGACAAACTGCATAAAGCCATCAGGAATAACCACCCCTCCCCGCATGCTTTCTCGCGATGTGATTTTGTTGCACGATAATGACCATCTACATGGTGCAAAAGAGTGTGCAGGAAGCATTAGCATAGAAGAAGGTGGACATTTTGCAGTCCTGGTTTGTCACCATGCGATTTTTATTTGTTCAGACCTCTAAGCAAAAGCTCTCAAGGGACAACGATTCCACACTTCTTCTTCTTCTTCTTCTTTGCGTTCACCAGCTGTACACTGGCGGAAAGTTCTGGTTGCTCGTCCATTACTAAACTGCAGTCCTGCTCCAGAACCTGAGTGTTGCGTGTGCATCAGTTTTACAGATCTCATTCTCTTGAATACAGACTGTTGGTTCCTTGCCTCTCCAGCAGATGCACTCCGACTCCAAAGGAAGTTCCCCAATTAGTCGACTCTTACGACATGCTTTTGGGGAGGCAGTGGGTCTATTTTTGTTTTCCCCACAATGGGACCCCGGAACCCACACAGGGGGATTCCACACTGATGCAGACGGAATGACAGTTGTGAACACGTGGTTTAGCGAGCACCCACTATCCTTTTTCCTGCGGTCGGCATTCGCCGCCTACCTACGCAATGAACTGTTTGATGAATTTTTCTGACTAAGCCATGATCCATAGTTCATTCCAAATGAATGCGTTGTTTAACTCTGCCACACCTTTTGATGTTTCTTTCAGGCTTTTGTAATAAAGTCACTGAAATAGGTTTAAAATTAAGGCTCCGTATCTATCTTTTTCTATGGATATTTACCCAAGACTTGGGAGCCGTCGTGGTGTAGCGGCTAGAAATGTGTATACAGATCCGAAGGTGGGAATTCAAATTTGAACTGAGTCGGATTTTTTCCACATTAACCTTGGTTTCCAGGTTGAGACAGCCTTAAATGGTACTAGACAGAGTCCTGGGGAGTAAAGGCGTCCGGCGTGATATTTACCACATCAGCCACCGAGTACCGATTGGCCTATAAAATTTAGGTCTAGCACTATATAGTATGTCTGAAGGGGAGGAAAAGTCTCTTACTTGTAAACCTTGACATGATGACACTTGCAAGTTTTATCTTCAAATCGGCATCAAAGCAGACATTTTATAACTGAACTTGGTTCCTAAGTCAACCCCGCCTTAAACAGATACCAGGAAATATAATGGGAAGTAAAGGCATCCGGGCCTGCGCAGAATAGAGGGAATTAAATGGTATGATAGAATAACTAATGTAGAACTTTGGGAAAGAACTAAACAGGCTCTAGTGGACCAAGAGGTGAGGAAAAGACGCTGGCGTTGGATAGGACACACACTGAGAAAACAGGAGAACAGCATAACTAGAATGTCTTTGCATTGGAACCCACAGAGGCATAGAAATAAAGAAAGGCCAAAGAACACGGAGAAGAGAGCTGGAGAATGAAGTTAGAAAGATGGGGAGGACATGGGGAGAGCTCCATGCAATGGTGAAGGATAGAACGACCTGGCGTGAGTTGGTTGAGGGCCTATGCTCCATTGGGGTAAGAATGGCAGAAGAAGAAGAAAGGCATCCGGCGTGAACAGTATATATATATATATATATATATATATATATATATATATATATATATATATATATATATATATATATACACACACACACACAAACATACGGGGTCATTTAAAATTAAATAATGGTGTCAGGAAACAAGATGGCGTAATTTCAGTTTTTGACCTCAGTAAGCAACATCATGTCATTTACATAACGTCGCATTATGGCACGCCTAAAAGTCTCTTTTTCTCGAGCCAAATTTCCAGCACTGGGAGCTTTCATAGTCAATACATTTCGGGGAGATGGACCTCTGTCCTGTTTTCAGGAAACTGCAACCTCCAGCACCGTTCTCTCTAGACCACCATGGCGTTTGACGAATAAAAAAACACAGCTTTCGGGAGAGGATGCTTTGGTGCTTTATTAATATCCTACCCCAAACAGGGAAAATCCACATGTCACGGGCCAGTGTAATGTTTCAAGGGGTGTTAGATAGGCTGCTTGCAGTCATGGGACCTAGGCTGCCAGCAGTCGTGGGACCTAGGCTGCACTCTCTTGTGGGACGTATGTGGGTTTAGGTTAGGTCCAGTTCTAGATGTTTTGGGTAATTTAAAGCATCCGAAAGCCGGAAAACCCAGTCTTACCACCCTCTAAAATGTTGGACTGTCCTGTGACATCATCTGCGGTAGGATATTAATTTTTTTTTTTTTAAACGATGCTTTTTACAAGCCAGTTCGCTCTGATGTTCAGGTCATGCAGGATGTCGAAGTTTTTTTTTCTCTCCCTTGGTCTATTGTATTCTAAGAACCTTTCTGTACCATTTCACTTCCGATTTTCTTTTTTAAAGACTGAGTAAGAGTCAACGGCTTAATTTTATTAGTTGTCACGTTAAAGATACAAGATCTCCTAATTTTACCTTCACCTTGTTTGCAGGTGCAATGCAATGGCTTAAACAACAGCATATAAAATAATCTGACTACTTGTCACAATTAACAGTAAGTCGTATAAAAGAAACAATGAACAAAACTATGTAAGCTTCTATCTAGGAATCTTCAACCTGAAGAAGAAAAAAAACAAACATGGTAGGTAGGTGGTTGTATCCCACCAGGACATCACACAAACAATAAACACCCGGTGACACAAAGTGCCACCATGCGGATGAGGATCACCCTTGGAGAGATCCCAGAAACCCCTTTCAGCCGTTATGGCCACAATTGTGGCCTAGCTATATTCAGGGAATCCGGCAAACCCATGGTGGGGCTTCAAATAACAAAAAATTGCATCCTTCAAGGGAACGACTTGATTTGAATAAGGTATTTCTAAAAAAAGATGATGATGTGCGCAAGCGATGATGATGGTGATAAGAGAGAAAGAAGAAGAAGAAGAAGTAGAAGGAGAGGAAGAAGAAGAAGAAGAAGAAGAAGAAGAAGAAGAAGAAGAAGAAGAAGAAGAAGAAGAAGAAGAAGAAGAAGAAGAAGAAGAAGAAGAAGAAGAAAGAAAGAAGAAGAAAAAGAAGGAAGAAGAACAAGAACAACAACAACAACAAAGAGGAGGCGATGCGGAATATGAGGTGAATGTCATTAGTCTACGATTATAGCTTTACAGACATAACATACCCACGGTAGCAATATTTTTCTGTAATCTGACTGACTGACTTTCTACCCCACCAGAACATCACACAAGCGACAAACACCCGATGACACAGAGTGCCACCATGCGGATGAGGATCACCGTGGAGAGGTCCCAGAAACCGCGTTCAGACAATTGGCCATATTTTTGGCCTGCCTATATTGCGGCCCCCGGCAAAAGCCAGAGCGGGGTTTTAAATAACAAAAAATTACGTCCTGAAGAGGACTTAAGGGTAGTGGCAGGTAATTCTGTAATCTGACTGACTGACTTTCTACCCCACCAGGACATCACACAAGCGATAAACACCCGATGACACAAACTGCCACCATGCGGATGAGGATCACCGTGGAGAGGTCCCAGAAACCGCGTTCAGACAATTGGCCATATTGATGGCCTGCCTATTTTGCGGCCCCTGGCAAAAGCCAGAGTGGGGCTTCAAATAACAAAAAATTACGTCCTAAGAAGGACGTAAAAAATATACATCATTCTGTAGTCTGCATTTTCACAGCTACATAACCGGAACTGTAGGTTTAAAAAAAAAAGAATAACATAAAACTAATGTATCCTTTTACCTTACTGTGAAAAAGCATACCGACAGAGCAAGCACTTTTTAAGGTTAAAATTTATATATTAGGTACACACCTACTGTTCACGGTACTATTAACTTGCTGTGTTAAACAGACTAAAAAGTTAGCAGACAATTTATAATCACCGACCAGTAAACCAACCACCGGCACTTACTTCCGGGTATATTTTATTTTCCCCATTTTGTTATTTCTTCCCCTTCTCCACTCCGCAAAAAAAAAAAAAAAAGTTGCAAAACAAGTTGCCATATGTTCGCCTTTCGGCAAATACACTGACCCAGTACTACAAGCCTTGGATGGAATTTAACACCCGTCTTCAACACAGTCGGCGTCTCTGGCCCTGGCGTTGCGAACGCGCTTCGTAATGCCAGGGTGCTGGTTTCTATCCCAGCTGAGGGCCTTGCGCCTTGCGTTGGTTTCGACAGTGGTATCGGGAAGCCGATCGTCCAGAAGGCAATGGCAAACTACTGGACGTAAATTTGCATAGAAAAACCACAACAGCCAAAAAATGCTGGGGTTGGTTATGCAATGTCTTGTAAAGGATATGCAACTAACTGTAACTTTTCAACACACTAGATGCGCTGGAAACTAAAGGTACTGACACTTTATAGTCTCTTATCCAATTTGTCAATGCTTCGAACAACTTTTTAGAAAATTTGCATTGAGGTTAAAGGACCCTTTTTCCCCCGGAGCTACCTCCTTTCCAAACAACCTTTAGGCATCCTCAAAGTATTTGTTTATACATTTCATATTATTTAAAATATTTTATAACATTGTCTGGTCGTTTATAATAATAATAATAATAATAATAATACTTATTATATTATTATTATTGCACACGTAAGCAAGGCTTTAGCCCTTTGAGACTCCCCAGTCCCCGAAAAATTATAAGATGCTAAACCCACCCCCCACACATATAACCTAACACATCCCCCCTCTCCCCCACCCGCCGTGGATTTTTTTAACTTCACCTCTGCAACGCATAGTATTCTCATCGGGGTGTGATTTCAATTTGAATGAATGAATCAATCAAGAATTGACATCACTGCACTCGGGACATTCTCACACGTGCTCTGTCCCCTACTTCAGCAGCCAACGAGGAGCTGACTTGCTAATAGTACCAGTTGCAACCTAATTAAAAGCCATTTAACATGGGAATCAAAACGGCTTTTGAAAATTTAACCCGTGTATTTGTCCTGGTTCATTTATAATAAACACGAAATACAGAAAGGGTTCGTCATTTATAATATAAATAGTGCATTTTTACACCCTGTCTTGTTAACCTTGCCCCAATATGTGACACAATTTTTTGTTATTTTAAACCCCCACCCCGGCTGTGGTCTGTGGCCCTAATGTAACCTAACGGTTGAACGGGGTTTTGGGACCGGTCCCCGGGTGATCCTCATCCGAATGGTGGCACTTTGTGTCACCAGGTGTTTATCGCTCTGTGTGATGTCTTGGTGCTGTTGAACGTAGTCAATCACACCGTCTTGTTGTCCTTAATATAATACTTACACGCCTGCTGGAACCATATTCCCGTCATGCCTCATAGTGTGGAAATTAGAGTATTTATTGTAGTTTTATATAAGGTGGATAATAAGGTTTGTCGTTAATTATGAGTGGATCAAAACTGTTAAAGGTTTCATGGCCGACTGACATGTACTGTGAAAATACTGAACACTTATTGACAGATATTGCAACCATGTCTTATTCTCTGTTGTAGATTTCATTTACTTGTCACTATCAATTAGTTAATCAGGTGCCGTCTCTACATTGAAAGCTGTCTGCAATGAATCTCCCACGTGCACTACCTCTGGTCCTGGTTGCACAATCTATGATACTGCTGTGAGTACATCTCTTGATGTTACCCTCCCACTTGCATCGCGCCTACTTCTAGCTTTTAACTTTTCCTTTAGTATGGTTTTTATAAGTGGTTTTTTTAATGCTTTTTTGTCATAGTAGTTTTGTTTACTCTGATGTTCATTACATGTTTTTAACAACAAGCAGTGTTTGATTAATATATGTATGTATAGCAGGTACGATTCTGGGATACGCCGCACCAATACCTAAATTATTTTGTTTCGTTTGATATATTATTATTCATTTTTAAAAATTATTCACAAGCAGTGTTGCCACTTTGGATCTTTTATATCCAAATTTAGATCTTTTTCATTGCATTTAGATACTGTTTTTGACGTCTATATCGTAAATATTTCTCTAGACACTTTTCATATGGAGTTAGATATTTTATAGATATTTTTTTTCTTTCATTGTCAATTTAATAATTACTGTGTAAAATATTTACTACAATATTTTTGTTTTGGTCTGGCACGTACATTGTGACAACTACCATTACTTGAACTTTGAACTCTCACTGGGGTCAACGCACAAATATCTGGCAGCCCCGGTACTGATTAATAAAAACGCGCGTAAATCATCACTAACTTTGTTCAAATAAGATCGCGACCAGAAAACGTCACCACAAATATAGCTGAAAGGAAAGTGAGCAGAAATGTGAACGGACCTAGCTGAAAGTGGTCAAAGAAAGAGAATTTGAATTTGAATCACTAACTTTGTTTCAACCGTATCCTCACTGGGCTGACTTTGCGTTTCTTTTTCATGTGATTTAAAAATAAATAATTGCTCACCTTCTATGTGGCTTCCATTTTGAAAAAACCTTTCAACATGCCAAAAGTAAAGTATGAGCAAAAAATTTAGAAAGAATGGTTGTATGATGACAAAATTAAAAACTGGGTATATGACCAAAGCTTTTGTAAGTACTGCAAGTGTGAAATTAAAGCGAAAATACAAAACTCAAAGAGTCATGTAGAGACTAAAAAAGCATAAGATTGCAGTTTCATTTAAAGATATTACACCGCTGACATCTGTTTTCAGAACTATACTGATAAATGAATCATCAAAAGTTGAAGTATCAGTCACAATGTTTTTAATTTGTCACTGCGCAATTTCAAACTGTGACCATTTGATCGATTTGTAAAAAATCTTAGACTAGTTCAATTTGAAAAGTGTGATGTAGAAAGTATAGTTTAGAAACTGAAGGACCTTTTAATCAGCAAACAGTTAGGCTTGAAGAATTTGGCTGTAATTGGTACTGATAATGCCTCAGTGATGGTTGGTATAAACAATGGCGTTGAAGGAAGCTAACCCATCGTTAATTATAAAATGTATGTGTCATTCATTGCAGCTAGCATTATCACATGCTTCATCTAAATATTTACCAAGGAATTTGGAATACCTTATTGCTGAAACACTTTACTGGTTTTCCAAATCATTTGTCAGACAACAACAATACAATACATTATATACAGCCTTGAATAATGGTTCCACACCACCGAAAATTCTGTCAGATTGCGAAACTAGATGGTTATCAATTTAACCAGCTGTTGAAAGAATTTGAAGCTATGGCTGAAGTTGAAGACACGCTTTGAAATAACAAGACAAAGTGAAAAGTGCTACACAGCTGAAATACTATATGGAATGTACAGTGATGAAAAAAAGTTGTCAATTCATTATCTTTTTATAACCTATTCTAATGGAAGTGCAAAAAGTTAATAAACTGTTCGAATCTAAACTTGTTGATAAATTTAAATTACTTGATGATCTCACCTTGCTATTTCACTCGGTAAAAGACTGGTGTTGCCAACTTCGGCTCCAACTTCTAAAGCTGATTTGCTCACTTGCACTATAGAGAGCTATTTGGCTCCTAAGCCACACCTTGGATATTAAATCGAATCAAAAATTGATTATTTTAAAAACAAAAGGACTGCTAAGAAACAACGAAGAGAAAAACTTAAGAAAACTCTGTCAAGATTTCCTTATCTCATTATTGAAGCAATTGAAGCAGAGACTTCCTGAAAATCTATATGTTTTGAAAAATATTTCACTTTTTTTCTGTGAGCAACATACTTCAGCCAATAAAGGACATACCTAAATATTGTAAAGTTATGAAATTTTTAGGGGCTACTGATAATAGTGTCGCGGAAGCAGAATATCAGTTAACCAAAATAAAGTTAGCTGAATAAACAAACAAAACAGAAACTAAAACGTTTTGGAGTGAAGTGAGACAATTTAATGATGCCTCATCAAACAGTCCATTCTGTAAGCTCTTTGAATGGGCCATGTCTGCCATGATACTACCCCACTCAAATGCTGACGTAGAAAGAGTTTTCAGTGCTAGGAATTATATCAAATCTAACATAAGAAACAGGATGAAATTTGACCTCTAAAATGCTATCGTGCCATTAAAATTCGGCCTGATGAGACTAGAGAAATAAGCCTACTGTTCCACTTATAAAGAAATTTGAACAGCTAAAGCATACCAGGGTCATTTTGGATCTGAAGCTTCGACTTCATTATCCAAGCTAAGTTTATCCTGTGGATCTCGTGAGGCAGACATCAGTGGAGGTGATGACATGATTATGTAGGGTAAGTCATAACAAAAGCTTTGTAATTTTTGACTTCTTCAATATGGATGTTTTTTCTAGATCTTTTCCACGCAGTTTTAGATCTTTTTAGATATTTTTTGACACCGTTTTGGATATTTTTTGTCAAAGAAAAGTGGCAACACTGTTCACAAGTAGTAAGCAGACGTCGACCAAATCGCCGCCAAGGCCAAACGATGGTTTGTTTTTGCACAACCAATGTTTATCAGCGATGAAAGTTGATCTACATGAACTATGCACAGTGAGTGTTGATAGTATGATATACTTCAGCTATCCAAAACTTTTTCAGACTGGATGTTTCAGCTGTAAAACATTTCAGCATGCAATCTACTTTAAATTACGTTACTGGAAACTTAAAAATTAAGAATAAATAAGTCGAGTGTACTTACTTGAGAGTCATGTACATGAAAAACGATATTATTATTATTATCATCAGACTTTGTGCGTACACTCAGTGTTGTTGTCATTTCTTGACCTAGAGTTATTTAAAGATGTAGATTTGGAGACAAAGGAAAAGTTGAAAAATATTGTCAACAACACTAATGCACTGCCAGGTGTGTTACTGCGACACCTTAATAATAATGAAGGAGGAGTAGACACTGCCTGTATTCACATTGAGATGGTAAAGAACGTGAAAGAAAAGGACAGCCTGAAGGCAGTAAATAGAGCTGTGGTACTGGAAGGAAGATAAAGGACCAACAGATGGCGATTGAATGTTTAATGTAATGAATCATTTACGTTTACTAAATGGGCTCTCCTAGCAGATTTGGCCGGCAAGCTAAACTGCTTCGGCCGGCTTAGTGGGGTTTAGTGGGAGTTACGTCCCTTCGCCAAACTCAAAACAACTCAAAACAAGTTTCGGAAAAAGTGGAAAAGCGGAAAAAATGACATACTTAGAGTTAGGTTTAGGGTTTAGGGATTAGGGTTAGGGGTAGGGTTAGGTGTAGCGTTAGATGTGACAATTGTGACGCCGTAGTTCCCTATAATCGCGCACAGTCGCATGCACGCGCAAACAGTCGGCGGACGGTGGATGCTACTGACACGGACAATTCGCCACCGATTGGGCACCAGCCGCCCGCTATTGGTGTCATATTTGGCAGAGTTTCAGTGACGCCACTCCCACAAGCATCAGATTGTCGGCCACTATTTCGAGTTCCTGCGTGAAAATTTTCGCATTGAACCATAACCCTAACCCCTAACCCTAACCCCTAACCCCACCCCTCATTTGACGCAAACAACCAACCTACACACAATAAGCAGCCCTACACGCAACCGTAGGACGATGATAGACACCCTACGCAACCCTACACGCACCCGGATGATGATAGGTAAGTATGCCATTTGATTCGTGACTTTATCCGCTCGATGTTTTGAGTGCGGCCACGGGGACATAACTCCCACTAAGTCCCGCTAAGCCGGCCGAAGCAGTCGAAGCAGTGCAGCTTACCGGCCAAATCTGCTAGGAGAGCCACTAAATGTTTATATTAACCCTCTGGAGATGGAGCCTTTTTGGAGTTTCATAGGGCCATAGGCTAACAAAACAGTCCAGAAAAAATTCCTTTTCAGCACTTTAAATTTTCTAGACATATATACCTTATCAACAATATGTGACTGTGTTTATGACAAGACCTAACAATACAAATTTTTTTTTGAAATATTTTAACATACCTACATCATACATATCAGAAGCCGCCATGTTGTAGCAGCTAGATGCTTGCCTGAAGATCCAAAGGTTGTAGATTCAAATCTGAACAGAGCTGAACTTTTTCAGAAATTACCTTGGTTCCCATTTCAACCCAGCATTAAATGGGTACCAGGATAAGTCCTAGGAAGTAAAAGCGGTCGGCATGATGTCGACCACATCACCCAAATGATCTTTTGCTTTCACATCTGCGGTCACTTCATATATGTATATATATATATATATATATATATATATATATATATATATATATATATATATATATATATATATATATATATATATATGTTGAGTTTTGAAATATTTCAACAGCTTAACTAATTTTAACTCCCCAGGTAATGTTGAAATGAATGGTTAATTAAATTTAACAAGAATTAACAGTAAATGGGGATGCATAATATATGAAAATATATTAAATCACCGTAGTCTGTTACAACAACTCGCGGTGCAGTTTGCCACTGTAGTACTGCTGTGCTATACAATCTGTTTTAAAAGCTCTGCAAGATAAAACTTTCTGCATTTCCGTGAAAATGGATGTAGTTTTTATTTTTAATTTATAATAATTAACAGCGAAATGTAATGATCAATTACAATGAAAATAGAGTCCCAAAACGCAGCATTGATGGAAATGAAATAATCCTGAAACACATTGATGTGTTAAAATGCTTGGGCATCTTGATAACAGCAGATGGAAGATGTATTAAAGAAGTTAAATGTAAAATAGCTAAAGCAAAGTTAGTATTTTATAAAATGAAGAATATTTTATGCAATCTTTATTTATCACTTGAGATGAGAAAGAGAATTCACAAGAACTTATTAAAATCCTATCCTGATACATGTAGGTGAATCATGAACAGTTGGTCGTTTAGTAAAAAATTATTTGGAAGTGGCGGAGATGTAGTTGTATCATGAGAAAACCAGGGACAGATTAAAGGAGCAATGAAAATGTCTCGAAAGAAATTGACTCATAAAAAAAACCCTGATTGCCCATGTTATAAAAAGATAATCTACATTCTTTGGTCATGTGATCTGGAGAAAACTTTAGTACAGTGTGATGTTAGAAAGGTTGGAGAGGAAAAGAGGGAGACAGTAAGAAAATGCTTGATTTTTATTACACACTTTTGATTTGTTTCTATCTTTCACTGCTGTTTGTTTAGTGATGATGAAGGACCTATACTAATTCCACTAATTTGTGTTTTAGCAATAAATTACACATTATCACTTGTATTTTGACTGTTTCTAATAGAGTTATAATTTTATTTTAGAAAATGCAAGAAGGATTTATGTTCACATTTGTACCTAGTATAGGGATTTTTAACATTTTTAGTTGTGACAGTAGTTTAGAGTTTATATGAGAGGATAATCAGGACCATGTTAATTACACAGGTTATGCTCAACCTCTATGGCAGGATTTCTTTTTTGCATAGTGAAGACAGTGATTGTGTTGCCCTGCTGTGGTTAAGTTCTTTTAATTGTACAGACTTTAATTACACAGGTTTTGAATTAAACTGTTATGGCAGTATTTCTTTTTTTGCATAGTGAAGACAGGGATTGTGTTGCCCTGCTGTGGTTAAGTTCTTTTAATTGTACAGACTTTAATTACACAGGTTTTGAATTAAACTGTTATGGCAGTATTTCTTTTTTTGCATAGTGAAGACAGGGATTGTGTTGCCCTGCTGTGGTTAAGTTCTTTTAATTGTACAGACTTTAATTACACAGGTTTTGAATTAAACTGTTATGGCAGTATTTCTTTTTTTGCATAGTGAAGACAGTGATTGTGTTGCCCTGCTGTGGTTAAGTTCTTTGTACAGACTATAATGACAAAAGAAATTTAGAACAAGCCACAAAGCATAGAACCAGCCATTTCTGATTTTGGTATGGAAATAAATATTGAAAGATCTCATTGTGCATAATATTTACTTCGTCACAAAAGGACAAACAATAAACATGCATCTCAGTGTTCTGGTCAAGGCTCTCAGAGATTTGAAACTACAAATTGAAGAAACCATCACATTTGCTGAAACAAGACAGGAGGAGGATCTTCAAGATGACAGTTTATTCGAATTACTAGAACAGTGCCAGAAAAGTGTTTCAGCAGTTTCACTTGCAATACATGATCCATCAAATTCAGTTAGCGGTACAGTTAAAATAGCAGACACAAAATCGACAGAGTGTCATTTACAAGGACAAACTACGGAACAGGTGCTGGATGATTTTGAAAACTTAGACGACCTAGATTTTGATGATTTCTTCGATGAGGCAGTGGAGAGTAAAATTGCCGAGCAGTCCAGTATTACTTCAGAAAATGAGAATGAAGAGTCTATTAAACAGGTGGGTGTTTAAAAGTTTAATTATAAAATATAGCTTTACTTAAGTCGTACAGAAAAAGCTTTGTAAGCTACTGTAAGGTTAGCACATGGATTCAAAAGCTGATTGCTAACTCCAGTTCTCACTGAAAATATTTGCATGTTAAGGAATAAAGATGCAAAGAAAAGATGCTGATCTGATACTGGAGGTAACACGTTGAGAAAACTTGATACAAAAATATAACTAGAGACACGGGGACCAATAGGATCCAAGGGGATAAAGGCAGACCGACAAACACATGGAGAAAAGAACTGGAAAGCGAAGTTAAAAATCTGTGGATGACATAGGGTGTGTGAGTGCAATAGTAAAGGATTGGACAACTTGGTTGAGGGCCTCTGCTGCACTAGGGGAGGAAAGAAGAAGGTTCAAATTTGCTTAATAATGGTTAGCTAAAATACTGTGGTGTGTTTCTTGATTTAATTGAATGTGTATATTCAGACCATTTGAATCTAAATTTTTCCCATTTTTGGTGTCGTCTCTCTCTCCCTCTCTCACACACACACAAACATACACACACACACGTTTCTCTCTCCCTCTCTCACACACACACAAACATACACACACACACGTTTCTCTCTCCCTCTCTCACACACACACAAACATACACAAACATACGTTTCTCTCTCCCTCTCTCACACACACACAAACATACACACACACAACGTGTGTGTGTGTGTGTGTGTGTGTGTGTGTGTGTGTGTGTGTGTGTGTGTATATATATATATATATATATATTTAAATATTTTTTTTTTTAGAGAGACAGACAGACATACAGAGAGAGAGAGAAAGCAAGAGTTGTGGTCTCTAGTAAAGTTAAACTTAAAATGTTAGGCACTGAAAACAATAAATGAGAAAAATAAAACGCCATTGACAATAGTCATGCTTCAGGCTATCGTTTGTAACACTATATTTATTAGTGCATTATCCAGCAAAATCTAGCAGTACAAAATATTGAACCCATTTTACGTGATTGATGTATGGTGCTAGACCCACAGTTGTATAAACCAGTTGCACAATGGGTAATGTGATCAATATGTCAGCTACCTTTACATCGAAGGATATTTTCTGGTACTTTTTTTAACCTGGGTCAACATGGGAAGCACAAATTAATTAAAAAGAAAGTCTCTGTCTCAGAGGGGGGAGAGGGGAACTAGAACACATGACCATTTGTAATTGCTTGTGAAATAGCTACAAACATAAACTACAAGATGTTTGGCGAAAGCAAACTGACTGAAGCCGTGGAAAGGCACAGGGGACAGGTAAAAGTCATTTAAAACAAAGGTTAAATAATTTAAGCTTGGAAAATAAACACCTAGCTTAAAGCAATGCTCTCTCTGGATTTGGCTAATGAAAAAATCAACAAATACTGTTTTCCACAAGAGTGAGAAATAGACTTGAAATTATAAGGAAGAGTTGCAGGGAAGAGAATTCATGTCTTACAAGTGTTGTTTCCTAGTACAAATGAAAATCAAACATTCACACACAGAAGGTAGTGTATTCCATAATATACCTTTAATTTTGTGTGTATGTGTTCATTTGTATTGATATGTCCGTTCTTTATGACCCAGCTTAATGACTGTGCAGAAGAAAGTGGCATAGAAAATATACACTGCATTGATGATGATGAGCCAGGTAAGATAATTTTTAACTGTATCAGATTATTGGGTTTTTCATCTTTATTCACCCCAATGATGTCACGATGACGTCACAGGACAATCAGATAATTTTGAGGGTGGTAAGATGGGGCTTTTTCAGTGTGTTTCCAGCTGTCTTTCTGCGCTGCCAAGGTTTTCGCAAGGCTTTGGCACTCACTGCCAAGGCTTTGGTGTGCGTTGCCAGCGACTTGTGTTTGCAGCGTCTTGGTCAAGTCTTTATCGCTGTGAATTTCCTTGAATTAGTAGAAAAATGGGTGCTTTTGCGACTAGTCTGGCAGACATTGTTGCAATCGTCTCTGCTGCTGCCCCTGGGTCTTAGGTTTAATGTCTTCCCTGTCCTAGGTGTAGCTTCTTCCCTGGGTACTAGGTTTAACTTCTTTCCTGCGTCCTAGGTGTAACTTCTCTTTTGGGTCTTAGTTTTAATTCTCCCCTGAGTCCTAGGTTTGACTTCTCCCCTGGGTCCTAGGTGTAAATTCTCCCCTGGGTCCTAGGCTTAGGGTTAGGGTTAGGGCAACCATTACGACACCGCCACCAGAATCTGTCACAAAAGTCCAACCGCAACGCTAACGATTGAAAGGTTATGCATGCAACTGAAACGGACACCACATTACTAGGGCGGGACGAATCTACACAGTTGGCAGTTTCACTGGTGGCACAGTCACAATCATTGAGGCCATGTTAGGGTAATTTCTTAGCCTCAATAAGTTAGGAGCGTTATTCGGAGTAGAGCCATTAATTGTATAATCCGTCTTATTACTCTATTGTTTTTGTAAATAATTAATACTTGGGTGATCTATTGCCGAAAGTGTGCGAAGAGCTGAACTGTACAGTTTCAATTTACAAAAACCCAGAAAGAAATTCATGTAGGAGTTGAACGCGGCACCTTTCGATTGTAAGGCAGACGTGATACCAACTACACTAGACATTTACACGGAAATGAGAACCAAAAACATTACCAGTATTGTACACCAGCCGATTGCGCACCAACACACAGACACATAAAGCCAATTGCGCACCAAAACAGCACAAGAAGCTCACAAAACTCAGACTTGCATGGCAAATGAAATGATACCACCCCATGAAATAGTTGACTGTCCCGTCAGCTGTTGATTTCCCCTGGATTTCCCGTGTTTGGGGTGAATAAAGAAGAAAACACCGATTATTGTCATTAAATCATGTTTCTTAATGATGTATCATATCAAGTGTGTTTGCTCAGATTTCATATGTAGTTATGTGTTATGGCTTTAAAACATCTTTATTTCACTCTTTCTTTAGTCCCCAATCCTTGAAATCACCAGTCCTTGTAGCACATTCACTGTCTTCCATTGAAGTAGATTTCATGGTATCTTGTTTTCTGTGATGATATGACAAGCCTCAATGCAGTATAAAATGTAAAGCGGTGTATTTACTATACTATTTTTCACATCACTGCTAAGAATGCGAGAAGTGGGAGTAAAGATCAGCACAGCCAGGCATGAGAGCCACACCGGTTGTACAAGAAGCCTTTTCAACCAGCATAGGACTGACAACTAAACTGCGGGACGCTGATGTATATGTTAGATGGGGAATCTGAGCACCTGTGGGCATGTCTGGAATGCCTTGAAGTTCAGCCAAGTCATAACTCATTTGTTATATGGTCCTAGCTCTGCATTTTATAATCAATTGGCACTCAGGTATTGATAAGGTCAGAATCATGCTGGCTCTATTTCCTACCTGTCAGAGTTTGAAAGACATGCGGTAAGATCCAGGCACATGTGGATAAAGGTAGCTTGACTTGCCTGGATGCATTTTCTTCTCATATTCGCACTTCCTAGTGTGGGTTCTGAAGCTCATTGTTGCTGGTGGGGGCGGGGGAAGGGTGGGAGGGGGTGGTCTAAATCCCCTGCCACCTAACAGGCATTTAGATAAGGTCGATTATTGGGGGAATTTCCTTGGACATCATGCATCTGCTTGAGAGGTGAGGAATCAATAGTCTTCATATAAATATGCCAGATCTCTAAAATGGATGTGCACACAAAACTCAAATTCTGGAAAAGACAAAAGTCCAGAATTGGATGAACAGCCAGAAGTTTCCTCAACTTACTACTGAGTTCCGTTCCCACTAAGAGGCTAAGTCGAACTGGTCATGTGATTTATAATTTTCAACACTTTTTTCATTTAAACCATAAAACAGAAAAATGCAATTAATATGTTAAAATTAAACTCTAGGTATCAGTGTCTATAACTTTTTTAACCATACCATTGTAGTTATCCTTCCTTGTTTTTGTTTTTTAAATAGTTATAAGTCGCATGGGTTATAAGTTGAGGAGCAAGTGTATCTGATATTTTCGACTTGGTGATAGCTGATTTCAGTACGATAATACAACATGCCATTTATTTTACAGATGATGTCCACCAACCAACTGATCCTGTTTATCAGGAAGTTTTGAAACAGTACTTTGGGTACTCAAACTTTCGACCGTAAGCAACATTCATATTGTAGTAATGGTACGAATGGTCATGTTCATGTAACAATAATTCTTTCTTAAAATAATTGCAAGTGCCAAAACAGTGGCAGATTATGCACTGCCAGTTGAAATGACTTATCCTTTTAATGTCATTGTTGTTGAAACACACTCAAATATGTCCCACATGTCTCTTCATAACCTCATAAAAAAAAGTAAAGGACCTTCTTTCATGCCTTTAGGCTTATAGGGCATATAGAGCTAGACCTATATTTTATAGCGGGTCGCCTTTATTCCCGGGACTGCATCCGGTACCCACTCAATGCTGAGTTGACCTGGAAACCAAGGTCATTTTTGAAAAAAAGTCGTTCTCTCTTAACCTGATAATCAAGGCAAAATGGGACAGAAAAGATGATTGAGAAAGAGATTTTTAAAATGTAACACATATGTGAATGGCTTGGACTGGTTTTTTATTTTTCAATAGTCTCAGCAGACATTTCTTGCGAACTGGACACAACAGGACTCTGCAGCCAGATGTACAGGAAATTCAAGATGGTGGAACTCAGGACTTTGCCTGTGTGCATCACACAATACTGAACATGTGCTGTAAATATGCTCTGTCATGCTGTCTAGCCAGTTAGCATTGCTTTGGAAACTAAGGTGTATGGATCAGTGGAGGATGTATATTGCACCACCGCCTTCATAGATGCCTGTGACCTTCTCATCTGAAAACCGCTGGCAAGGAGAACAAAAAAGAAGAAGAAATCCAAAGTTACTTATCATTTAAAGTCACAAACTGGTCACTTAGTTTTGCTGTGAATTGGGTACAGAGAAGAACTGGTCATCCTAACTCAAAAAGCCATGAAAAAGTACAAGCATTCTTTACTTGTTGAACTGGTTAGAGACCGAAGCACTGCTAAAGATGTTTTAAATGCAGATTATTCCTTTTTAAATTTGTAAATAAATTTAGTGAATGAAAACTGTATACACTATTTGAATCCACTTTAGGGTGGATGTTTTATAATTGATCTTGTCTCTGAGGTTAACCCAGCCTTAAAGGGGTAACAGAAAATGTCATGGGAAGCGAAGGCTGACATTTCATCGTCCAACTGTTTCTCTTATCTGGAAATCTGCAGAGGAGATTGTTTTTAAATGCAAAATTTAACAGAATTTTTCAGTTTTGCAGTCACAGGATATACAATGTGTAACAAATCTTTTTGGTATGAATTAGTGGGGTGAGGAATGGTACAAAAAGCTATGCAGGTATTAGTACAGTGGGAAGGCAGCCTTTTGAACATGCTGAATGAAAAATCCGGAATGTATGTAGGGTGAAGGTTTTTAAATGAGAAGTGTAAGTAGGTACTGTTCAAAGTTTACGGCTAAAAATAAAACCAGAAAACAAACACAGAAAATGAAAATGTATTTAAAAATTAGGGGTATGCATGTGGAAGTTTTCTTATAAACTGTTAATGGAGAGCTGGCTTATCTTATGTAATGCAGTACCATTTTTTAAAATTACCACATGACTGTACTGAATTGAGGGAATTAAAAAAAAGGGAAGTCCAAATGGGGAGGTTTGGGAGAGAACTACAGAAATGCCAGTGAATCAAGAAGTGAAGAAGAGGCTCTGGCATCGATAGAACATTTCTTTAAGAAACATTGATGACTAGAATGTCCTTGCTCTGGAACTTGCAGGGTCAAAGGAGTAAAGTTTGGCCAAAAAACACAGTGAAGATAATGAGAGAATGCTGTGAAACATATAGAAAGGACATGGTGTACGCTGCAAGCAGGAGCAAAAGACAGGATGACTTGGCACAAGTTGGTTGAGGGCCTGTGATCTGTTAGGTAACGAAGGGCTAAAAAAAATTCTTCTATTTGATTACGTAAAACAGTAGGATGGATATGTGGCGTGTTTATCAAGTATAACCTTTTTTTTAACTCTGAAATATTATTTTCATTTTTCTTTCAGAATGCAGTGGAAGATAATAAATTCTGTCTTAAATGATAAACGGGATAATTGTGTTATTATGGCAACAGGTTAGTCAGCATTATAATCAGCCATGTTCACATATGAATTTGCATAGATACACACAGGACAGACATATGGGTTGACACATACTTGCTAATGAGCTGTATCTCTGTACTGTTCTCTCTTCACATTTTTTTTCAGTAATTTTTACAGATATCCCTGGGTTTGTCATTGGATCTGTATAGTATCGTGCTTTATGCAGCATTCTTGGCAGGTGACTGTTCGGTAAGAGGAATCGAGTCGTCTAGAATAAAATCTGGTGCAGTGAAGTGGCTCCTCTTGACTTTAAACCTTGCTGTACCAAGCAACAGATATAATGCATGGGCAACACATGGTCCCTACAGTAGTGCCCAGCCTGTGTGCACTGGAGAGCGTTTTGATTCCAATGCCTTCCGTATAGCACAGTATAATGCTATTATATGGAAAGATACTAACAACCAAGCAACTCATTATACATTTATTAGTTAGTCCAAAGAAAGTCAAGTTTTCTGACTTTTCTGTTTCACATACATTTTTACAATTTACTCGTCTGAATGGTTTCTTAAGTTCCTTCTTTCTCATAGGGGTATTATTTTAATTTCTTTTGAGCCACACTTGACCTTTGCTTGTTTGTTAAATTACAACTCTTTGGGATTGAAGGATCAGTAACTGTTGACTGTGATTGAGAGATAAGAGTGCTCTCCTGGAAAAACTTAGGAAAATATATACGCAGACGTAAATGGAGATTATTGCTTTAAATAGAAAATGTCTCCAAAACAAAAACAACATCAACATTTTGCAAATTATACAAATGCATGCCAATGTCTGGCAACCTGACACATGAGCTAAGAGGGGCATCACTGTGTCACCGGCTCTCTGAAGCAGGAACAAAGAATAATGTGAGTTACAAACATAAGTATGTATTCCATGTGTGGGTTCCGTGGCCCTACACTGGGGATCGGGGGTGATGAATAGACCCACTGCCCCTTATCAAGCATGTTGTAAGAGGCAACTAATTAAGGGTTTGCTGAAATTAGATGTGCTGGGCTGAAATGCACAGATAACACAGCCTAGTTGTAAACCACAAAACAGCATTCCAGCTGCTCTTTTAAAGGTGAATGAAGAAGATATTTCTGTATATTGCTACCATTTAATACCTTAATGGTAATATATACCAAGAAGTGAATTGATGAATATTATATGTCTAATTATGTTTAACCTATGACATATTTTTTGCAGGCTATGGGAAAAGTTTGACATTCCAGTTTCCATCAGTTTTCACAAAGCGTGTTTCTATCATTATCTGTCCCCTGATTTCATTAATGGAAGACCAAGTCCACGGGCTCAAGTATGTGATATGTTTACACCCATTGCTGTTTCTGTTTTTTAATTCAGTGCATTTTTCATTCAATAATTTCTAGCAAAATCATCAACACTAATATTTGTCTTCTTCTTCATCTTCTCCTTCTTTCTCTTATTTTTCTTCTTTCTCTTTTTCTTCTTTCTCTTTTTCTTCTTTCTCGTCTTCTTCTTCTTTCTCTTCTTCTTTAGTCCTCTTTTTACAAATTTATACCAGAGACTTGTCTAGGAATGAAAGGGAGATGTTCATACTTGTTTTTCTCCTTATCTTATTCTCGTTCATTTCCCTTGTTTACTTCTTTCTCCTCTTCTTCTTTTCTTTTTAAAAGAAAGTGTATCATACCTTCTGCATATGAATGGCATAAATGAACTTTATTTCAACAAGTTGTTGAAAAAAATAGAAAGAAAGAAACACTCAGGCATAACTTGCATTCAAATAAACACAGCTAAATAAATGCCTGTATACACAGACATACTTGAATATATATAGGATGTCTCTGTGTGAGTTCCGGGGCCCTATTTTAGGGACAACAAGAATAGACCCACTGCCTACCCAAAAGCATGTCGTAAAAGTCGACTAATTGGGAGCTTTTTTCGAAGTCAGAGTGCATCTGCCTGAGAGGCAAGGAACCAGCAGTCTGCATACAAATGAGTCAGATCTGTAAAATGGATGAACACGCAACACTCAGGTTCTGGGACAGGACTGAAGTCCAGAAGTTTATGAACAACTATAACTTTCCGCCAGAGTTTACAGCTGGTGAATGAAAAGAAGAAGAAGAAGATATATAGGAGGAAGAATCAAAAGTTATCTAGACTTTTCATTCTTCAATTTATTTACATGAAGCTAAGGTATTACTATGTACATCATTTTTCTAGGCAAACTCCCTCCTTATCAGTGCACTTTGCTCAACGGTCAACACGCTTACATATTCCTTCCAAATTAAAGGTTTTCGGTTGGCTGTGAAGCCACTTTTGCACCACATTTTGCACGTCTAAGTCTGAGGCAGTAAGCTTTCTTGGTACCCACCGTGCACAGATATTATGAAAGCCAAGCTCGTCATGGGTGATTTGATGGGCAGAACCATGACTAATGTTTAACGCTGATGCTACCTCGTCGATGGTAATTCGACTATTTACCAAGACCATCTCACCAACTTGCTTAATGTTGTCATCTGTAGTGGAGGTAATTTGTAGTGGAGGTTTATGGCTGTCCTGCTCCCTCTTCATGCGTTACACTTATTTGATCCACAAAAATACAGGTCTGTGTGATAGTGCATTACCCCATGTTGTGATGTTAGTCTGCGGTGCATTTCTTAACCTATGGCACCCTTCAACCAGAGGAATCATATTACTGCTCGTTGTTCCTCTTTAGTGCAAACTTTTAATGGAGCGGCTGTGATCTGTCTGCAACAGAAGGAAGAAAAATGGTGGATCAGATTTTCATAGCGTGACACTACGGTGTAACAATAAAATAAGCGAAGACAGAAGTCAGTGTGGACAATGTAAGAAGAGTTGGGTCAAAAGTGTAGACAATTTTTGACTTACTCTCATATATTATGTGTGTGTGCACGTGCACACAAAAAGTCGTAGGTATGCACATGAGTATGCTCAGATTCATAGACACAGATACAAACATAAACATGGCACAGGAACAGAGCAAATATCGGGAAACTCGATTGCAGTGAAGTTGAAACCTCGACTAAGACTAAGACAAACATGAACATCTTTAAAGACATGAACAGATAACCAGATCTGCTGACACAGACAAAAATCACAGATACATAGACAAGCTTGCCATAAAATACACAAGCCTGCTTATACACACAAATACATTTATGCATGTGTGCATATGGACAGAGAAAAAAAAAAGATAGTGATTAGAATCCGTCTCTTGGTGTAAGACAAGCATCTTCATTGTTTGGCCACTTTCTGCCAGTATGTATGCATTCAAGAACTAGCATACACTTTTCTTTGTTTGGGGTGAATTAGTAGAATTGAAGGTTAAGATAAGTTGTCTTGTCTACAGAGCGTCCAACATAGAAGCATGTTTCCTTGGTTCAGCCCAGTCAAAAATGGCCACAGTTAAACAGGATATGTTTTCTGGAAAGTATCGCCTTGTGTATGTTACTCCAGAATTTGCAACAACTGCAATTTCAGATTTCAAAAAGTTGGACGAGCTAGTTGGTAAGGTTAATTTTCTTCTTATGGTTGCCAACACCAGAATTTCTCTTTGGTAAATAGTATTTCTTCACTGTTGTGTTCAAATCATCATTGGTTGATTGACGAGATGATGTACATATCCAGGGATTGGTCGCTTTATTGGGCTCATCGTGAGCTGCTTACCTAAAACAATATATTTATATCAAGTAAACAAACATTGCATGTTATTACTGCCCTCTTTACTTAAGGCAGGGTTAAATAGTGGTTACAAGGTAGATTATCATTGATTTACATGGTCAACAATACCTTTTATCTGTTATCATTGATTTAAATGGTCAACAATACCTTTTATCTATTATTATTGATTTACATGGTCAACAATACCTTTTATCTATTATCATTGATTTACATGGTCAACAATACCGTTTATCTATTATCATTGATTTACATGGTCAACAATACCTTTTATCTATTATCATTGATTTACATGGTCAACAATACCTTTTATCTGTTATCATTGATTTACATGGTCAACAATACCTTTTATCTTTTATCATTGATTTACATGGTCAACAATACCTTTTATCTGTTATCATTGATTTACATGGTCAACAATACCTTTTATCTGTTATCATTGATTTATATGGTCAACAATACCTTTTATCTGTTATCATTGATTTACATGGTCAACAATACCTTTTATCTGTTATCATTGATTTACATGGTCAACAATACCTTTTATCTATTATCATTGATTTACATGGTCAACAATACCTTTTATCTATTATCATTGATTTACATGGTCAACAATACCTTTTATCTATTATCATTGATTTACATGGTCAACAATACCTTTTATCTATTATCATTGATTTACATGTTCAACAATACCTTTTATCTATTATCATTGATTTACATGGTCAACAATACCTTTATCTGTTATCATTGATTTACATGGTCAACAATACCTTTTATCTGTTATAATTGATTTACATGGTCAACAATACCTTTTATCTGTTATCATTGATTTACATGGTCAACAATACCTTTTATCTGTTATCATTGATTTACATGGTCAACAATACCTTTTATCTGTTATCATTGATTTACATGGTCAACAATACCTTTTATCTATTATCATTGATTTACATGGTCAACAATACCTTTTATCTGTTATCATTGATCTAAATGGTCAATAAAACCTTGTATTTTTTGACATTGAAGTTTTCAGATATCTTTTACTAAATTAAAATATGTTTCCTGATTTCACAAATGGTTGTGTTCATAAGTCTATGCTCTATTGAATATACTTCCTTATACCATATATGTTAGCTTTCTTTTAAATTTGTGTTATAATCACTTTGTTATTTTCATTAACCATCACTGTAGCTCAAGAATTTGGTAGACCTGCCTTCTCTATCTCTTGATTATCCCCAGTAGCAGGTTTAAGCTGCATTTGCTTCGGCTTTCCCTGTTGACTTGCCTGACTCAAGTGACCCTACTATTTGTTATGTTTCTGGTACTGTGGCTTTTACAGTCACATTCTTCTGTCATTGTATTGTGGGGACACAGGGATGAAGACATGTGTCATTAACTACTTCTCGTTCAGCATCTGTCGCTTAGGCATTGCAAAAACTCCTTATAATTCCAATCGTTTTGATGTGGGTGATTCAGTATCAGACAACTTTGTGTCAATTTTGACAAGGTTTACAACACTAACTGTTCAGAAGGCAGTGGCAAACTGGTCTGTCTCTCTCTGTCTCTATCTCTTTCTCTCTCTATCTCTCTCTCTCTCTCTTTCACACACACACCACACACCCACACGAGCGCGCACACACACACTGGCACACACGCCCCCCCCCTCCCACTCCTTTTAGGTTTATAACACTGTTCAGAAGGCAGTGGCAAACTGGTCTCTCTCTCTCTCTGTCTCTATCTCTTTCTCACACACACACACAGCCAACCCCCTCCTTTTTCCACTCTCTCTCCACCCATCCGTCAGATCTTCCGATCTCTCAAGCATTTCTCTTTTTGCATCTGCACTGAGACAGTCAGCTATTCAGTGGTCGAAAGTTTGTGCTTCATATACTCAAACTAAAATAACTCATGCCTAACCATATTTGCTTGAATTTTGTACTGTCCAGGCATTGACCTTATTGCCATTGATGAAGCCCACTGTGTCTCCCAGTGGGGACATGATTTTCGTGAGTCTTATCGCAGACTTGGAATTCTCAAGCAAGAATTTCCAAAAGTGAGCCCTTTTACCACTTTATTAAAAGTATCTTTGAATAATATTTAAAAAGCAAACAAAAGACACTTTTCACGCCAGGTATGTCATATAGTGCTAGATCTACCATTTTATAGACTTGATGAAAGATTTGGTCAGCATCATGCTGATCACCATTACTTTCCAGGACATTTCCATGTACCTCTTTTAAGCAGGATTAGTCCACCGTCAGTTATAAAAATGTCTCAATACAGATTTTAAACTGTGATTATTGGGTCAACAGGCAGGCGTCTAGCAAATGAGCTGTCATAGCATTAGAGATAATTGTTGCTTTGTAGTGTAAGTAAAAGTAAATTATAGGACCCTTTTCTACACTTTCAGGCATATTGAGCATACAGGGCTAGACCTATATTCTATAGACCAATCGGCACTTGGTGGGTGATGAGGTCATCATCACGCCGGCCACCTTTACTTCCCAGGTATTCTACCTGGTACCTAGGAGCCAAGGTCATTTTTTTTTTAAAGTCTGCGTCCGTAAGGACTTGAACTCATGACCTTCCAATCTGCAGGCAAGCATCTAGCTGCTACACCACGGTGGCTCCCACTTTCTGATGTACTTCGAAGTATTCATTGTGGTTAACTTTAACTTACCTTGACATGCTGCAAGTAGTTGGCTCTCTTCCTCTTAGCATTCATCTACTGTAAAGTCCAGTGGAAAGTTCTCGTTCCTCCACTTCTAGACTTCTTCTGTCACTTCTGGACTTCTTCCGGAACTTGAATTTTGAGTGCACATCAATGCTTATTTTTATTCCCACAGTTCGTTCCTCACCTATCTGGTGGATGCATTCTGACTTCGAATGAAACAAAAAAGAAGATGGCAAACAAGAAGACAGTTTGCTGTGAGTTGGTTACAGATCTACACTTGAATGGATGATGAAAACAAACATAACTACTTAGGTTATAAAGACTGCATCATTCAGTTCATAGTGTGGTTTTTATGGGGATCCCTGGTATTGTAGCTGGAGCTGTGAAGTTTGCACTTTGTTTGACACTTTATGTGGGTGGAGTCGGCGTAGAGAGATTGGGCCATATGGGATCAAACTCAGTACAGTGACCTCAGTCCACTTAATTACTTTTTATTTTTAATTCTCTTCCTGTTGTACCTTTTTTTAAAAACTAGAGTCAACCTAAATTTTATCTAGAGTGTATTGCTCTTGTTTTCTGTATTTTAGTAATTTTTTTATTCTTAATGCTTGGACCAGTTTTTCCCAACATGACCCCCACCTGCAGTTTGATTGTTAAGGAAGCTAGTCCAAAAATGGACTCTTCCAGTCCAGAGTGTAATTTACATTGGGGGCATACACATTTTAGAAAGGCTTGGTTGGGGCATGGCACAAAAAAGGTTGGGAAACAGTGGCCTAGACCTTGTATCACAAGAATTATATTTCAAACATTAATATTTTTATTTTATTTTTACATATTATTTCTTATTTGTATCTGTAAGGTTTGTCTTTCTGGCTCTGTTCTTCTTACATAATTTAGCTTGTAAGTTCCTTGTGGAACTTAGAACCGAAATCTCACGTAATTTATTTTTGTGACTTACCGGAATCCTTCTTATTGAACAAATAAGGAATCAAAGGCTGAAAAAAAAAAGAGGCTGCCACTGAATACCACATGAGGAAATCTGATAACAGACCCTCAATTTTGGATACATAGGAAATAAAGAGTGAATGTACTAAAATTGACGGCAGTGTGGATTTATTACATCAAGTTCACGTGAATTTTTGCAAAGTGCAGCAACCTTTGCATTGCAAATACGTTTTTTTTACTATTTCAGTTGAATACATCTCCTTTTTTGAAAATATATATTTTTACCTATGTCAAGACTTTAGGTACACCCAAGAATGTCCTTATGCTGGAACCCATAAGGTAACAACTAGGGCTGTACCGAATATTCGCTTCGTATTTGCTTCGGGGCCGAATAGTGGACCCAATAACTATTCGGTATTTGGCTGAATAGTTGCGGTCGGGCCGAATACGAATAGTGGTTACCTCACAACCGTTTCTGGACTGGTGGAAAAAAAACATCAAGATTTCCCACCTTGGTTTAAACTGTCAAGCGTTATCTTTGTGCACCACCTACGAGCGTACCAAGTGAACGTCTTTTTTGTTTTGTTGCTTTGTTGGGGGGTTGTTACCCCTTTATTTCCATCTTGTATGTGTTGCGAGTATAGTGTTTTTAGGTGTGTTGCTGTAGAAACAAAATGCAACACTTGAAAATGTAAGAGGGGCAGAAAAGCAAGTGTTCTAGTGTTGTCGGCTTGATTTCTTTGAGTGGAGTGTCCTCTTCGTTGATCGTTTGAAGTAACGGGAGTTCATCATCATTTGTGTTTGTGGGTGTCGTAACTGTTCTATTGTTGTCTCGTTTGTTGTTTGATCTTCTGGCGTTGGCCGCTCGGCGTCTGGTTTCTTCGTCTGCACGGATTTCTTCGTTATGTGATCTTCAGGTGTTGGCTTCTCGGCGGTGTCCCTCTCTGTGGCCGCGGTGGTCTTTGGTGTCGCGATCTTGTTTCCATTGAGCTCGCGGGGGCGGGCGACTTGTGAGGACGGCATTGTTTTCTTCGTCGGCGTTATTTTTGTTTTTGATATTTCGCCTTGCGGGTTTTCATCTTGACTCTCTGTATGTGTCGTATTTTCCTGTTTAATACACCTGGAAATACCTTCAGTGAGACAAAAATGCTGACAACATGGAACAAAGTTTTTTCATGGAGGTGTGTCAGCACACGAACTAATACGTGCTGCAGGAGATCGCAGATTTTGGCGAGGCATAATCCCCCATGCCAGCCGGCAAAGTACATGATGATGATGATTCACTATTCGTATTCGTTTTCGGCCGAATAGTGGGTCCAGCTTTTCGTATTCGGCCAAATAGTGAAAATCACTATTCGGTACAGCCCTAGTAACAACAGATACAGAGGGAGAGCTAAAAACACACATTTAAGAGAATTAGACAGACATAAATAATATGGGAAAGAGATTGAGTCAGTTACAGGAGAAGACTAAAGATAGGATGGTATGGCATAAGTTGGTCTCACCACCTCACGAAGGATTCAGACTTGGTGCTCTTGAATGAGAGCCGAGTTTGCTAACAATTTGGCCAGTCTCTCCTGAATTCATATTTGTTGTTGTTGTTTTTGTTGTTGAAAATTAACAAATAAATGTTGTCAACAGATTCCCATTTTGGCAGTGACAGCCACAGCAACATTTGATGTGCAGAAAGACATCTGCTCCAGTTTGAGACTTGTAAGACCTAACATGACCTGTACTGGATTTGACAGGTATTTGTGGAATAAATAATCATCAGGGGGACTGAATTCTGTTTTAAATGTTATGTAATGAACAAACTTGTGAAGTTAATCTCATGACTGGTGGAATTACGAATGATTAGACCAGAGCTGTTCAACACAGTTTACTCAGGGGCTAAAATCTTGATAATGGGGATGGTCATAGGCCAGAGGCCCGAGCCTCAGATCATTAATACTAAACAGTTGGCAATGATCCATGGGTCACTTGCTAGGCAGTGCTTGGGCACAGTATTCGGCATGCAGCAGACTGTTGAAAAGCACTGGTTTAGACTCTCATGCAGACTAGTTGTTAGAGAAATTATCTGATTGGTTTAAAATTTATCTTATAAGATGGTAAAATTATTATAGATATATATCCTTTGTTGTTGTTGTTGTTGTTTTTTGTGTGTGCAAACATCATCCTCCATAAACATCATCATCATCATCAGGTGCCTTGCCAACTGGCGTGGGTGATCATGCCTCTCCATAATCTGCGATCTCCTGCAGCATGTATCAGTTCGTGTGCCGACACACCTCCATGTCATGCAACAAGACTGTCAAGCATCTTCTCTCGTTGTAATCCTCTATCTCTCCTTCCACAGATCTTTCCAGTGGTCACAACATGCTCTATTTTCCCTCTTCTCATAACATAGCTGAAAAATGAGGACTGTCTCCTTCTGATGTCTGTGATAAGTTGTCTTCGGGCTCCCGCCTCTTTCAAAACCTTTTGGTTGCTCTTTTTGGCTGTCCAAGGTATTCTAAGCATTCTTCTGTAAAACCACATCTCTGAGGCCTCTAGAAATTGTTTGGCCTGCCTACCGATTGTCCAGGATTCACAGTCATATGTTAAAACTGGATGTAAGAATTCTTTTTTCTAACTCTCAATGACAAGGATATTTTGCACAAGATGTTTTTCATTTTATAAAATGCAGTTTTTGCCTGTCCCATTCTGTTTCTTATCTCAGTTATGCATCCTCCATAATACATTACTGAAACTGTGAGATAAGGTAATGTGGAAGATTGTTTGTAATAATTAGTTATTCCCAGCTCAATACATATTGATTAAAGCAGTATAGGATAAAACATGAAACTATAATATTATCCGTTTCTTCTGAAAATTATGTTGTTTTTCCATATAACTCTGATTCCAGGACAGTTGGGTGCAAGTGGAAGACTGTTTGTAATAATTCGTTATACCTATTATACTTCACACATATTGATTAAAGCAGTATAGGATAAAACATGACACTATAAATAATATCAGCTATTGCTTTTGAAAATTATGTTTTTCCATATGACTCTGATTCCAGGAAAGTTGAGTGCAAGTGTGGAAGATTGTAATACTTAGTTATACCCAGCTCTACACTTATTGATTAAAGCAGTATAGGATAAAACATGAAACTATAAATAATATTAGCTATTTCTTCTGAAAATTATGCTGTTTTTCCATATGACTCTGATTCCAGGACAGTTGGGTACAAACATAAAATCACTTTAAGCCTCAGAGGTGGTTTGACAAAAGAATGCTTACAATATTTTGGACCGACACAATTTGATTTAAATGCTTTTGAAAGCTTTGACACAAGGGAACCACTTAGCACAAACATAAGAGAAACAGTTGTGAGTTATAGAAGATGTTGTTACAACTTGAAATATTTATATAAATAAAATCAGTGATACCAAATATTCTTTGTCTTCTTTCATGTGGAGAGGCATGATTGCCTACACAAGTAGGTAGTTAACAGTAGTATTCTTCATGTGATTCATTTATTCCAGTTAATTATAAACGTTGCTTATTTTCAGACCGAACCTGTTCCTTAATGTTGAGGCCAAACATGGTGATATCGCAGCTGACTTGAAGAATTTCATGCAGAAAGTGGGATACAAGTTTTGCTTTGATGGACCTACTATCATCTATTGCCCAACAAAGAAAGTAACTGAAGAAGTAACAAGTGCTTTGAATGGTCAGAATAATTTCTTTTATGTCATTTATAGATACTGTGTCTTGTGTGGGTACAATGTGAAGGATATTAGTTTTTTTTCTTTTATTCTTCTTTTTTTTTCCTGTAGTCCCTATTTTACCTTTCAGCATCTTCTTCTTCTTCTTCTTCTTCTTGTTCACCGGCTGTGAATTCCGGCGGTAAGTCACGGTTGTTCGTCCAAAATGGACTTTTGGCTTTTACCTTGACCTGAGTTTTGCGTGTACATCCGTTTTACTGGCTTATTTGTTCGCAGTTCTCGTTCCCCGCCTCTCCGGCAGATGTACTCCGACTTCGGGGGAAGACGTCAAGCCTGTTTCTAGGTTAACTGTGGCCATTGTTTTGTGTGGGTCGAGATGTTGCCTCATTTGTGTGGTGTCCTCTTTGACCTTTAACAGGTGTGGCCCCCGGAATGTCGTCCTTAAGGCAGCTCTATGTAGAATTGTCAGCCCTCAAGGGAAGGCAGGGGCAGATCATGGGCATTCCCCGCCATCCAAGGAGGCTTCCATAAATGCAGAGCCGACACATGATGCTCTGGTTCTGGGCTCACCCAAGGAATCGTCACGTCCTGCACATGACTGCTTAACCTCACAACCGTGTATTGAGCTTCCCGCGCTACAAGGCTGCTCTCTCCGGAGATCAGCGGGGAGCAGCCCGCAGGTCTAGGACGTTTGTGGCCACACAAATAGGTACATTCTTTTTCATCTTACGTTAGACACCTTTAACGTTGTTTCAGCTGTGCCCTAGCACGACAGAATGGGGTAGCAAAATGCGTCAGGCGTGGCTTCACCTGTTTGGTCCCAACACTCGGGCGAGTTGGACCAGTGATACGGACATTCGGACTTTTCTTAATCGGTACGAATTATGATCGTCGGACTTTGAGCTTGCATGTGTGCCGTGGGGTATAACTTTGTCGGACATTATTTCCAAGCCAGCATATGAAAAGTTGCTTGCTGTGGTGTACCTCAGCGCGGTGACGACGACACTGAGGATTGAGGATGTGCGTAGGTAGGATCTTACTGCGAGAAGTCGCCCACAACAGATGTTACTCGTCTTGGCTGCGGGTAAATCTCTCGGTCAGGGTTGAGTCTCAGCAGCACAGTTTTCCATTCGCTCCCGAATTTTAACCAAGAGTTGTCATTTGATGGTACATTTAGCAAGCAATCCTTGAGTTTCGTTAGACTTTTCACCCATGCGTTTGGGGGCGGGCTGGTGAGAGCCAGAAAGGACACTACACCTCTAGGGGCCGCCAGCTCCCAGATCCCCTGCCAACTCTGTTAATGCTCATTTGAGACATTATCCATGGCGCACGACTGGGACGTGCAGCAGGAGTCTTGCATGAGGTTCCGTAAAACCAGAACAGTGAAGGACTGGCGCCCGAGAGGGGTACGGAGTATCTCCTTATACACCTCACATCAGACTTAACTTTGCCTCATGCCTGTGACCGAAATCACCGCGCCACCCTTTCAGCATCTGGTTTTGAGGAGGCATCTGTTGCGGGCCTTGGTGTGTACTGTGTAGATGCTGGTTTTTTCATCTATCACTTGCCCTGGCAGCCTCTAACAGCTTCCATTGTGTTTAATTGACACTGTCCTGTGGCAGTCTTAATACATACCTGGACCTTTAATCTGCTGTCTCTGGATTTAGTTCAGCACTGCTTTCTTCTCCACTTGTTTTCTAATATTGTTTCTGAATCGGTCTCTTCCTTTTACTTTTAAATTTCACTGTAGACATTTAATTTCTGTACATTATGGACACAATTTGTCTGTCTGCCTTCACTAGCTGCAATCTCCGGTGGAAAGTTCTGGTTATTCATCCAGTTTTGGACTTGTTCCAGTACCTTAGTTTGAGTGTGCCTCCATTTTTACAGATCTAGCTAATTGTATGCAGACTGTTGGTTCCTTGCCTTTTAAGCAGATGCACTTCGCTTTTTAAGGAAACACATAATTAGTTGTCTTCCACGACATGCTTGTTAGGAAAGGTGGGGGGGGGGGGGGGGTTGTCTCCCCCCTACCTCCAGTGGAGTCCTGGAACCCACACGGGGCGTGGTAACACAGAATATCACAAGACACCAGGGGGGAAATGGCACATAGATGGAGATAAATATCTGAAACATGTTCACAGTCTATCAGTGCATGTCCACATAAAATTAAAGAGAATGACACAAGACAGATAGCTACAGAAAAGAATTACAGAAAAGAATTCCCAGGATGCTTCATGACTAACACTGAAATACTTGATGAGGTGGTATTTTCTGTTCATGTTTCATATTTACATATCTGCATCCAGGGTGCAAACTGCTAACTGAGCTTTCCTTAAAATTACTTTCAGGTCTTGATGTACCATGCATGTCCTATCATGCATCTTTGTCATTTTCTGCTCGCAGGGAGGCTCATCATTCCTTTTTGAATGACAAAATTCAGGTGAGGACTTTTGTGTGTGTGTGTGTGTGTGTGACTGTCCTTTCCATACGGTTTGATCTTGGTAAGCTCCACAAGTGTTTTGTCATCACCATCGGAAAGTATTGATGTAAAACAAAGCTTATGACGGACGACAAACCGCTGCAACAGCACTTGTGCAGCCTCCACCTCCATCATTCATGCAGATCCTGAGAAATTATTATCACAGTTTAGAAGATGATCTGCCTTCCGTTCTTTAAATTCAGCTGGTTTAGATTTGGAAACTCTCTTACCAGTGGTTTCATACACCTGACAATATGTGGACATAACATGCACATCTGTGCAAAGTCCTGTAAGGATATCCACTGCACAGCCAACCCTAATTTAGGATGTGTGGCCTCTCATCAGACAAGTGCTATCAGAGCTGACAGTAATATCCAGTGCATCATTGTCATGTACAGTGATGCCTGCCTGCTGTACTTGAACTTGACGAACAAACTTCACGGTCTGAGAGAAAACTATGTCCTCTAATTCTTGTGACTTCTTGTGAAATGTTTTGTGATAAAGACCTTGCTGGTTCATATTTTCACAAAAATTATTGAACGTGGTGGCACCCACTCCACAAACTCATGCAGAATAAACAGATTGGTTGTTGCTGGCAAAAAATATATCCCCATAATTACTTCTTGAAGCTAAGCACTTTCTACAGACTACTTTTTCCCAACAAAAACAGTAAACTTCTGCATGCACAGTTAATCCTTGAGTTTTTTTTTTTTTTTTTTTTGCTGTCAGTTTTCAAAATGAGACAAGTATTTTTGCATAGTGGACAACACAACATTTTGATGATTTCATTAATTTAGGAAAAGTCAACTACTCATCTGATCTCCAGTTTTTTATGTCCATTATTGTCAGAAACACACATGCCGGTTCTCTCAGGAAATGTTTTAGGTGATTGTTGCAAATATTTCTATAAATGTTTTCAACTTTTCAATTATTGTTGCAGATATTTCTATTAGTATGTTCCCACTTTTCAGGTTTAAAGTAGTAAAGGACCCATTTTCACCCAATTCTATGTACAGTGCTAGACCTATAATTAACAGACCAATTGGCACTCAATGGGTGATGTGATTAGCGTCATGCCAACCACCTTTACTTCCTAGGACTTTGCCTAGTACCCACTGTAAGTTATGGTCTCCCTAGGAGGCCATGGTCATTAAAAAAAAAAAAATTCAACTCCATACAGATTTGAGACAACTTTTAGGCCCACGGTCGAGCATCTAGCCACTATGCCACAGCGGCTTCCACTTTTCAGGTGGCTATTGCGGATATTTCTTTTATTGTTTTTCACTTTTCAGGTGGTTGTAGCAACTGTTGCATTTGGAATGGGTATTGACAAACCAGACATAAGGAGAGTTATCCATTATGGAGGTAAAATTTAAGAAAACATTTAGGTACATTTTAATATCACTCAAAACTTCACGAAGGTTTAGAGAGAACAATAATGGAGGGGTATATGCTGGGGAAGAGAGGAAAAGAAAGGCCAAAGAGAAGATGGGTGCAGGATGCGATGGATGATCTCCAGATGGGTGTATTGGGCGCAGGACATCTTGCTTGTGATCAAGAAATTTTCTGGTAGGTCCTTATGGGACCAAGGTTCTGCAAAGGTAATCCAGAGATGCAACAAATTTAATGAGTCTGTGATGTCATTTTAAAAAATCCAAAACTAATCCTTTTTGTGATTCAGATATTTAGTAAGACTTAAAAAGAAAGGGATCCATGGTTCCAGACCTTCAAAAATAAGAGGGTGTTAGCAGGCTTTACATAACATAACCCTTGACCCGTTACGGTGGTAGAGGTGCATCGATTAGAACACTAACACACAAAACCGGCATTCTTTCTCTGTCTTCCGTTTGATGAATAAGTGTATAATAACTTAGTCCTGTCCATTTCTTGATGTTGTCATTCTAGGTTCTTCTTTGTTCTCTTCTTCTACTACACCCCCTCCCCCTTTTCCCCAGTGTTCCTTGAAATAGTCTTTGCAAACGAATCATGTCTCACCAAGTGCCCGAACCAAGCTAGCTTCAGCTAACCTGGGATCACTGGTCTATGCTACTGTTATATTGCAGTGAACGTGCAATTAGAAAGTTGAATTAGGCCCTGTAGAAGGAGATGTACATAAGATTAGGTCTTATTTCATGAAACTTATGCAATCAATTACAAAGGTTCTACCGGAGGTCCGAATGAGGCAAGTAAAATATTTTAACTATGTTGAAAGGTATAATACTGTTAAAATCAAACTGGAGGGAAAAGTGAAGGCAGACAGGCAAAACATATTTTGCTACCTAATGTCCCTATATAGGTTTAATGGCTTCATTTTGAAGAACAAAGAATAGATTCAGCCCCTCCCCCACACCAGCAATCATGTCCTAGGAGGCAGCTAAAGGGCATTTCCTTCAAAGTCAGAGTGCATCTGCCTGGGAGGCAAGGACCAACAGTCTGCATACACAGATGTCTGATCTGTAAGGTGGATGTGCAAGCAAAACTCAAGTTCGTGAACAAGATCAAAGTCTAGGAGTAATGGAATAACCAGATCTTTCCGGTGAAGGTTTAGAAGAAAATACTTATATGCATAAATGACTGTGTGGTAAATTTGTTATAATTTGTTATTCATGCATATATAATTTTTATGTTATCGTAGTGCAGACAAAAACATTTATTTGTATTGCTGAAATACATTAATGTTTGAAGAGATGAATTAAGGAAATAAGCTTTGTTTGGGTAAATATTAAACAATATAGGCCACAGAATATGGAGAAAGATGTACATGGAAAGCTTTGCAGAAATGGCTGTCAGAACAAGAAGAAGGAAAATAGTGACATTTCTATAACTTCTGCATTTGTTTCCAGCACCCAAGGACATAGAATCTTACTATCAGGAGATTGGAAGAGCAGGCAGAGATGGATTACCTAGTGTGTGCACAACACTTTTCTCAAGATCAGATTTCAACCTCTCAAGGTAAACTTGTCTTGTTAAACTCTTTCGATAGCAGAAAAGTTGACAGCAAAAAATGGGGCGGCTTGTTCTGCATTTGCTTTTAAAGGAACAGGTGGCACATTATGTTGTTGTTTACATCTAGGTTGCAATATCTGCCTTTTTCGGCGCAACACATCTGATTTCAGCAGAACTCTTATTAACACTTTCCTGATCAAATCGACGATCATCAAATTTTCGGTCATATCCCTTAGTGACCAGATTTGATGATCATTGAATTAGTGACTTGTAGACTACAAACAGACAGCTTACCGATAGTTTTCAAAATGCGCTCTATCCAAAATATTTTATTTTTTCCAAGATGGCTGCGCCTTTGATTGGTATCTGTTTGAGCAGTTTTCTGTGAAATTGTGTTAATTTTCGTTACAAGCTCATATTCAACCTTTTTTGTCATGTCTAATGATGAAAGCCAAACCCGTATTATGGATGATTCAGAATCTGCCAGCAAATGTAGTGCTGAAAGCGATAATTCCTGGATAAGTAGAGATACATAAGTGGATGTTATCGTCATATTGCAACTGAAAGTAGCGATACCAATGATAGACTTGCTGTCGGAGGTGATGTACTTTGTATATCCACAATAGATGGATCACATTTATATGAGGTAATGTCTATGGTCATGGTGTACATGTAAAAACTGAAAAGGTTTCAATAAATGATTCCCAAGGAAGGTGACGGGCATCATCAGCCAGGTCAATTTTTTATCCTTGCCCCACCACGCAACGAGCCTAGCTAGCCGGCAGTGGTATAATCAACCGCCACTACTAGTAAGAATGCAGTCAAACCAAACTGCAAATGAGATTTTTTTAGAGCAGAACATCTGGAAGGAAGGTGAGGGGAAGGCCATGAAAGAACTGGATAAATGGTGTAGCTGAAACCTACAAAAATAGATGAACAAATCCATTACCTGAGAAGTGCAAGGTAAATAGGGAGGACCACGATACTGGGCTACAAGCTGGTATCAGTTAGACCAAACTGCAAATGAGATTTTTTTAGAGCAGAACATCTGGAAGGAAGGTGAGGGGAAGGCCATGAAAGAACTGGATAAATGGTGTAGCTGAAACCTACAAAAATAGATGAACAAATCCATTACCTGAGAAGTGCAAGGTAAATAGGGAGGACCACGACACTGGGCTACAAGCTGGTATCAGTTAGACGACAGAAGAAGAAGAATGTTTATGGTACTTTAGTCTGTTGACAGTATATAATTTTATTACCTCTTTCTTTTCCAAACCAGACATTTCATCTCAGCAATCCCCAGTGAGAAGTTCAGAGACCACAAGTTAAAAATGCTGCAGAAGATGGAACAGTATTTGTCTACGACTTCTTGTCGTAGGAGGTTAGATTCTTTACAGATCAGTTTTGCTTTGTTAAGTAATGAGCAGGGCTTTATTTTTCTATAAAAAACTAATCACAGTGTCCCCCCACCCAAATAAATAAAATAAAAAAACTGCTGGTGCTCACTGCCAAGTGTCTACTACAGTAGCGCTGAAAAAAGTTATGCCTAAAAGATGCTGGTACCGTGTACACCCCCCCCCCCCCCCCCCCCCCCCCCAAAAAAAAAAAATTTGCCCTCACGGTAAGATAAGTTAAATGTGCAATTTTCTTTTTTTAAAAAGCCAGTCATCTTATTTGGCCAGAAAAGAACCACTGGAACGTGTGATAACTAGAAAGATTTGGTGGAAAAAGACATAGGAAGACAATAAAAGATGATTCTTGACAGCCCAATGTTGTAGTGTGGAAAGATGTCAGCACATGGCCCATTACATGCTGTGAATGTTGGCAAGATGCAAAGTATGATCACCTGCGCTAGTCAGCAGAGCACTTGATGATGATGATGAACTGCATACTACCTCAAGTATGTGTAGGCATTGGCTAGTTGAAATATAGTGCTTTTATTGTGTTTAAGGCAAAATAATAAGCAATAAATATAGTTCCCAAAGGTGACATGTTAGTTCTCAGTATAAAGTTACACTTGTCTTTAGACCATACAATTCCAAAGCATATTTTTGTAGGGCCAGTCTTCCTTAGCCTTTCAGGCTGATAAGGCAGCAAACTTGTCTTCCTTCAGCTTTTCCTGCCAATAGTTGTAATTTGTTGGTAAGGTTCCTGAGATTATGAAAGCATGCAGGGCAGGAGAAATATGACTTTCAGTTTAGTTCTTCTCAGAAATGAAGATTAAACAAAAATAGTGTGTTTTTCAACCAGATCATAATCTGATCACTTGCCACCTTGACAAAGAAGTTACAGAGAGATCTCTAGCATGTTAATATTTATTGATGGAGAATTGAGTTGAATTGATTCAAGAACTGACATCACAGCACTCGGGGCACTTCCACAAGCACTCCGTCCCCATCTTCAGCAGCCAGCACAGAGTTCCAGTACCAATAGTACCAGTAGCAGTCTGATTATATGTCTGTCTTGCCTTTCCTCTGAGCGCCTAGTATTAGCCAGAGTCCCTCATCACTCCTTGCTGCATCACTGATGATCAGTTAGCTGCTCCTAATTGTACCCGTCCTCCCATAAGGCCTTATCCACGTCTGTCTTATCATCCATCAGTATACCACCAAGTTTTGCAGAGCCAGGCGATGATGGAGATTCTTTTCACTTTATCGTCCTGCCCTGAGAAGCACAAAACCTGGCGCTTATGGTCTGAGCTATGACCATGTAAATGTCCCTTTCCCGGCTTGAATACGAGGAGCCCTGCTAACAGAACTGTTTCCTTTTTTCCTGGGCAACTTTTTAGACTGACCAGTAACAAGCATAGTTGTCAAAAATAGCATTTAGATGAGATTTGGTTGTGAAAGGGTCTTTTTTTATATAGAAGTTTAGACATCAGAATTTCCAAGCCAGGTCACGCTAAACAATTTTGTTTAAAGCACAGAGAGATGTAACAAAATCCATTCTCTGCCCTGTCCGTGTTTTTTGGTTACTCCCACTATCCCACTGTTTTGTGTTCAGTTAATTATTGTTTTTTATCCATAAATGAAATTGATATGATTTTTGTGTGTGGTCTGTAAAATAGTTTTTTAAATTTGTTTTTAAAGGATTATTCGACTCTCCTTTAAATAACGGTCGCTAGCTGGAAAGCCGACGATCGCTTAGTCGGAGTTCACTCCCTTGGCTGCATTGCAAATACGGAGTGGAAAAGTCACGAATCAAAAACAAGGTCAACATGGCAGTTAGACATCAAGCTCCGACTCACATTAGCAACCAGGTTCTTGCGACGCACGACTTAGTTGCCACGGATGTGACTCCTGCAGATCTGTATGCCTTAATAACCGATAAGTTTGGGTTAGGGTTAGAGTTTGGGTTAGGGTTAGGGTTAGATGTGAAAATTGGGCACCAGCCGCACACTATTGCCGTCATATTTAGGAGAATTCCAGTGGCGCCACTGCCACAAGCATCAGATTGTCGGCCATTATTTGGAACTGCGTCAAAATTTTCACACCTAACCCTAACCCTAACCCAAACTCTAACCCTAACCCTACCCCTAACCCTAACCCTAACCCTAACCCACACCCTACCCCAAACCCTAACCCACACCCTACCCCAAACCCTAACCCACACCCTAACCCTACACCCTACGCAACCGTATGATGATAGGTAATTTGTTTCGTTCCCTCTTTACGCTCCGCATTTGCAATGCAGCCAAGGGAGTGAACTCCGACTAAGCGACCGTCGGCTTTCCAGCTAGCGACCGTTATTTAAAGAAGAGCCGATTATTCTTTGGGGAAAACTTGAAATTCTAGAAATAGGGGTCTTTCGCATTGTTTATTCTAGTTCACTGGGGTGAAAGGGCTAAGGTTAAGTTTTTTCTCTAAAATATGTCTACATGTTCTAAAATTTCCACATTTCAAGAACAATACACTTACTAAACGTTGATAGACTTTAAACCGAATCTGCATTGATAGCTCAGAAGAAAGTACACAAAATATAAACATAATGCAAAGAAACACTTCTTTTTTATACTTTCGCAAATTGTGGCATATTTTTCAGGATACTGCTGTCATATTTTGAAAGCGGAAATCTGAAAGAAATTGGTGGTACTCTGAACTGTTGTGATAATTGCCGTTTAAGGTAAGTTCATTTATTAATGAAATCATAGTTTTACATGTTACATTATATTTTCATGTTAGTCTTAAAGTAATTCTCTATATCAAGGATGAGGAACAGTTTTTCCGGTCAAGGACCAATTGGATATTCATAACATTACCTGTAGATAATACAAAATTATCAGCTTAAAAATGTGCCTGTTATATTAGATCCAACATTTCATCAGCTCATCCCTAATGTTTTGGCTGTTGCTATGGCAGGCCCAGACAAATGATTTTGCGGGCTGGGCGTTTCCCACACCTACTTTATATAATATGTGGATATACACTTGGAGTTGTCATAAATCTATTCAAGACTAATTCAGGGTAATTAACACTTCTAAAAATCTACACCTGGGGTTTAAGAACCAGAAAAGGCTAGAAATGCTAGTGTAGTTATGCTAAATATAGGATTAGTGTAAGGGGTTTGATTGGTCGGTTAAATTGACGAAGTCCCTAGGTTGAAAGACATGAAAGTCAAGGTTAAAGTGGGAAAACACGAGGTTGGGTGAGTTCACTTGGGAACATGAGATTACTAGGGGAATAGCAGAATAGCGATTCATTCAATGACAGGGCCCTAGAGGGATAAGGAGTGTAAGTTGATCCAGAGCTGACAGTACTGAAAGTGGATCGACTGCATCAAAAGCTACATTCAAAGACAGCTGAGAGGAAGACATGTGATGTGTCCTGCTGAGTGCTAATTGTGTGCATGTGATCGTTAAACGTTTAAGGCTTGGCTGTATTCTTCAAAGTGCAAACACATGGAACCTGTGTGATGAAGTAAGTGTTATGCTGTAGATTGTCGGTAGACTATAGACTGTTGGACTGTATTCTCGTAGCTCATGTGTCGTTGCCAATAAATGTGGAACTGTAATCAACTGGCTTCGACTGTGGTATGGGGAAGTGATTGCGAAGAAGCTCTGTCTCGTCTGATGTGTGAACTTGAATTCTAGACAACAGCTGTGTCTTAGTTGTACGAGTTAGACCCAGTACAAAGAAACACATTACAGCTATTACTATGTGTGGGGCATCCATTTAGTGTTGGTAGTTGTCATAAATCGATCCCGCTTTATTTCATAATAAACAAACAAAATACTAGTCCTTGATGATATATTACCGGTACAATTATGGAAGAAAAGGCTAAACGAGGGCTGGCATATAAACTTTAGCTGAAGAAATTATCCCATCATAAAATAAATTTCAGCATAAGAATGAGACATGCACTGATTCAGGTCTTATCTTCATGGGCAGAAGATAAGATAAATGCCAGTTAAAAAGTAATCATTGCTTGTCTTTGACTGTGATGTTTAAATGCAGTAAGTTAAATTGTTATGAAATTTATGAGACAAGCTTTTTAACATGTTTATTTAAATGCAGGTCTGCTAAGATATGTCATGGCCTAGACGTCTCAGCTGACTCTGAGAAATCTGTTGATTACAGGAAAGAAGCAGCTGATCTTTTTAAAGCTATAGAAGTAAGATTTTATATTACAAACATTTCTTCTTCTTTCACCTGTCGATATATTGTGATAAGCCTGTTTACAGCTTAGCTGTGATATTTGCACCTTTCAGCCAACACATACAATTTTACCAAAATTTGATTCTGTTATCGTGTGTTTTATTAAATATTCTTCATCATTCTGTGTGGTTTATTTAATATTCTTCATCATCTTTTGCCATGCTGATAAATGTTAGTATTTTTGGTTTATTATCTCATACACTTACCAGTATTGTATTAGAACCTGTTATTTAGCTATTTGGTATTTATCTCGTTTTGTGTTTGTATTTAAATTCTCCTTTGGGCCCCAAAGTCTTATAAATCGCCTGGTTAACAGAAATGGTTCTGTTTCTGCCTGCGCTTTGCTTTGAAGTAGCAGTTATATGGATTATATTTACAAAAACATTAGCTTTGGTTTAGTGGGGTGGGGGGGTTGCCTTTTTAGATAAATTAATATTTTACATGTCTCTGTAGCATCATAATATACCATTAGCCTTTTGTCGGTTGCATAGTGCGGGGGTCATGGTATGAGTCATCATATACATTTTGTTAGGGCGCTCTGAGTAAGGGTGAATGAGCTGACTGGCTTGCTGGCAGGGCCACGCCTGGCACAGGAAAAGTAATGGGCTGGGCCAATGTTCTCAGTACTCTCAAAGAGGCAAGACAAATAGATGATTCAGGAGACATTGGTGAATCTGCAACCTTATCAAGATTACAAAAGCTTCATGTAAGAAGAGTTGTGCCAGAAATGAACACTATACCCGTAGCCAAAGAAGAATAGTAAACCAACACAGAACTGGTGTTATCGGTAGTCACATGCTGAGGGGGATACTGAAGATGGGATCTGAGCTCTTATTAACTTGTCTGAAGAGTATGATCAGGCAATTAACCGACTAACTCATGTTAATGTTTCTGATTTTGTCAGGCAACAGGAAATCGCTATGGTCTCCAAGTCCCTATCCTGGTTCTTAAAGGATCTGAGACGCAGAAGGTGCAGTTCTTTAAATCAAACAAAATATTTGGAGCAGGAAAGTAAGTTTATTAGTTCAGTGTAAGTTAGTTTGTAAGTTTGGAGAATTACTAAATGAATTGCTTGTCACCGATTACCAGGCAGTCATAGCACCAACAGCAGTACAAGTACAAGAACACACTAATGGACTTTATCAGCATGCGACAACTATGATATGAAGATCAACAAAGGCAAAACAGAGGTTACGACATTCTCCAGAAAAGGAAGAATAGTTGTTCAGAAGACAGAAAAATTAATAAAGAAATCCAACAAATATGCATAAAGCCAGTCAAGTTTTAGGCCAATTGGCACCAATTTCGAAATGCAAGCAAGTGAATATGAACACTAAAAGAGAATTGTTTAACACAGTATTCTTACCAAGGCTGTGCTATCAATGTCATACTTGGACACAGTCTTCAGAAGACAGAAGGAAAATAGAAACTGGAGAAATGAAATGTTTATGTACTATGCTAGGTATAGCGAGAAAAGGTCGGTTTAGGAGCTATGATATCAAGAGGAGAGTCGGCATAGAACCAATACTGAACTTTATTGGTAGACAACAGCTCATATGATTTAGCCATTTAACAAGATTGGCATCAGACAGGGCACCACAGAGAACAGTGTTATACAGATACAGCAATACCAGACCAGAGGTCAGCCACACAGAAGATGGATCATAGAAATATCAGTGCCACTGAAATACTTTATACGAAGAAAACAGAAGGGCGTGTTGCAGAGATCTCTTCCTGCCTTGACGCTGAGAGGCATTCCAAGAGTAGAGAAGAGAAGAAGAACTATATGTTTACCCTCTTGCCCCGATAAAGTCAGTTTTCCTGCTTTTGCAATTTTTGATTATATTTCGTCTTTGGGCAGTGACCAATGTGCCTGTATAACAGCTTTGGTTTAGGTGGGCAGGATTATATTTTTTTTTTACTTTTTGAAGGTGAGAATTTTAGCATGAAAAAATTATTTTGTTTGCTTGTGTGTCATGACATTTTAAACTTATGATGGTGTCTTTTTGATCTTTGACAACAAAACTCCAGTTTTCTTGGGCATCGGGAAGGAAAGTAGTTATTTCTTTGTTCCGATTGTCCAATTGCATTTAATGATTTTTTTCCTTCAGATAAAAAAAAAAAAAAAAAAAAAAAATCTTTGCGCAAAATAAGGACTTGAGGGCCGCACTAGCTGGCATGTTTGTCTGCTTGGTGGCCATTGGTTTCTGCCCCCCTGGACGTTTATAAAAACTGATCAAGACTCAAAATTTCTCTGCTTCTTCTCTTCTTGGAAAGGGGGGGGGGGGGGCGCACAGAGCTTCAGAGAATTATAATTATGCATTTCTTTTGAACCAAATTTTGACTGTTAATAATAAAATGATGTTTTATTTGACTTAGTAACCAAGTTTGGGTTATTTTCTGGTTTATATTTGACTTAGTAACCAAGTTCAGGTTATTTTCTGGTTCATATTTGGCTTAGTATCCATGTCAGAGTTATTTCACTGTTATCAACTAGATGTTGGTTATAACTGACTATTAATAACCAGACTGTTGGACATTATGCATTTCTTTTGAACCAAATTTTGACTGTTAATAATAAAATTATGTTTTATTTGACTTAGTAACCAAGTTTGGGTTATTTTCTGGTTTATATTTGACTTAATAACCAAGTTCAGGTTATTTTCTGGTTCATATTTGGCTTAGTATCCATGTCAGAGTTATTTCACTGTTATCAACTAGATGTTGGTTATAACTGACTATTAATAACCAGACTGTTGGACACAAAACCATGGTCTTTATCCTATAGCCACATGCTATGTAAATATGGTAAGCATGTATTTATGTGACACTTTTTAAAGACTCTGTGATCTAAGAACTATCTAACATTGAAACATCTGGAAATTACACTAGCATTATGACCACCAACAACAACAAATATGAAACAGTGAGCAATTTATTTTTAATAGATTAGGAATTTTTGTATCCACATGTAACAGTTTACTTCTTGACAGTCTGGCTTGTACAGTGATAAACTGAAATAGCAGAACTCTGGGTATACATTTGTTTTATTTTGATGCCTATTGTTGACATTTTTTGTTTCAATCTGAAGGTACAAAAGTGCAAGCTTCTGGACAGCTTTAGGTTTGTATCTTCTTTCCGTGTTAATAGCAGATTTGTAAATTATACAATTTGAAGGGAAATGGGGACGTATAGAAATATGTCAGTAATACACTACCAATATTATGCAGGTTAAAAATGTATAAGAAGGACTAGGACTGGATGTAATCAATTTTTAAAATAAAATATCCAAAATAAAAACTCTTTGGACTTATTCCCGTCTAGGTTCTGTGGCCCCATTGTGGGGGAAACCAGAATAGACCCCCTGTCACCCTAACAAGCATGTAGTACGAGTTCACTAACTAGGGTTTTCTTCAAAGTTGGATTATATTTGCCTAAGAGGCAAGGATCTAGCAGCTGCATACAAATAACCCAGATCTGTAATACAGATATGAACACCGCACTCAAGTTTGGAAAAAGACTATAAAGTCTAGGACTGGACGAACAACCAGAGCTTTCCTCCTGATTTTTGCAGCCAGTGAATGCTAAGAATAAGAAGAGGAAACCCTTGAGGTTATGTTTGGAACATATAATATCTATCATTTACCATAACAGATTATTATGTTTTTTTTTTTTGGTTAATGTTTGGAACAATTGTAATATGTGTTCTTTTACTTGCTTCTTCTTTTTTTCTATAGTTCTTACCTTTTTCATGATAGGAATTTAAAGTGTTATGTTTTTATTTTCTCTGTTGTGCAGTTTAAGTATCCCATCCATTCCTCTCCATCTTTTATTGTAAAATAATGACATAAATGCTACAGAATACTGATTACAAATTGCTGATTTAAGAATCGACTGATAGCATACTGGGCATATTCCTAAGTGCTCTTCTCCCTCAGCAGATGCCTTAAGGTGTAGATGCTGACAGTAAATAATTAACCATAGATGGGGAAGGTCCTTTTATCCTGTGGTCTAGCGTATATGATGAAGGTCTGCCTAAGATATTCTTTTCTTTACAGTAGTTGAATTATCCCTAAATAATCCATGCTTTTCAACTTTCATGTTAAGGAAGAGCATTGATCTACGAGGGCTATCTGAGAGAAAAAGCTGTTCAGGGAGGATTTGGCTCCACTGTGGAAACTACTCAGAAGGCCAAGACGTGGCTAAATCGTTTGAATAGAAGTGATGAATGTCATCTTTTTATTACACCAACTGGAGACCTGCAACAGGAGGAAGAAATGCAGAAGAAAAAATCTGTTGTATCTGTTTCCATGAAGTGAGTTTTAGGATTAACTTAAACTTTCAGTCTCCAAGCATGAAACATGAATAATTCAAATGTTCTTACTCCGAACTTCAAATATAGTAGTGGTTCTTAAACCTAGTAACATTAACAGACTGTCCTTGATTGTTAACTATCTGGCTCTGAAATGTCCATAATCCGGCATAGCTACATGTTATAAATCCCTGAGAAGCAGCTAAATCAGCATTGCTGCATTGGCCGGCCCCAACAAGTTGAGTTAATGACATTGGCTCTGTTTGTGCCTGCGCAGGGTTTAGGAGAGCCAGATATTATATTTACTAAAAGAAAATAGCATGGGGGGAGGGGGGGATGCTTTATTTTTGTTTCATAGTCGTTATTCATAATCCCCCTTTAACCTTTAGTAATCGGGTCACAGTATGAGTGGCTGTACAAATTATTTTGTACGCTCAGAAGATTACTTGTGTTCATATATTTATAAAACAAATTTTGCAGATGTTTGAAAACTTTAAAAAAATGTTTAGTGACCTGTGTTTTTTTTTTTTAGGACTAAAATGTCTTTGAACTTGAACGCACAACCAAAAAATGTAGATAGACCAAACAAACAAACTGAATACACATGGAAAAGGGATTAGAGGATTAGAGCTGCATGCACTGGCAAATGATGGGGCTTAGCCAGTTGGCTTCCCCATGTGGGCTCCGGGGGCCCCATTGTGAGGAAAACAAGAATAGACCCATTGCCTCACCAGTAAGCATGTCATAAGAATCTTCTGATTGGGGGGGCTTCCTTTGCATCGGAGTACATCTGCCGGAGAGGCAAGGAACCAGCAATCTGCATACAAATAAATCATCTGTAAAATGGATCTTAACACTCAGGTTCTGTAACAAGACTGTACTCCAGAAGTGGATGAACAACCAGAACATTCCACAGAGTTTACAGCCGGTGAACATAAAGAACGAAAAAATGAACAAACTTTATTGTCAAAAGGTTAAGAATTGGGCAGCAGGCCCCTCTAAAGTTCTGCTCTTTTGGTCTCACTCCTTTCATACATAATTGTATTCATATATCAAGTAATAGTACACATTATCAACAACATCAAAATAGCCAATACAAGCACTGGAATTTGCTTATTTCTAACTAGAACAAACTGTCATAATTGTAACAAATCTGGGGGAAATGTGCGCTATTTCTAAAATATTTGTATTCTCTCTGGGGGTATGTAATCTGTGCTCAGATAATATTCTAACAGTTTCTGATTGTATATGTATATAGGGATTAGTGTTATTTCTTTTTTGTTGTGGAAGGTGAAGAAGGAGACAGTTGGTTAAAGGCCTGTTCTCCATTTGTTGGGGAAGGGCAGAAAATGTAGAATGATATCCATTTTTATATGGTACTTTTGCGCTGAGAGTAACATTTGTTTACTTTGGTGTAGGGTATCCTTTTACATATCCATCAGTATTGTGATCTCCTTAATAAATGTAATCAGTGTGTTGCTTTGACACTTTACTTATTTTGTGTTAATTGATTAGCATAATCGTTGGCTTGTTTTGCTTGTCTTCTTTTACATTCAGATCATTACAGTCTTTTTTAGTCCATGGCTGACACTGTGGCAGCACTAGCCACCTTCTGTGCTCTTTCATTGCCCTCTTGGCCTTGTGTGAAGATAAATGTAATATTGAATTATGCATCTTTGTAGTTACAATAACTGCCTGCATTCAAAACTGTCCCCATCATTCTCAGTGAATCACTTAGCAAGCCCAGGTGCAGTATTAATTGAGTAAATTTGTATTTTCTTCCACCTATGCGCTGTTAAGCTGACTATCATGTCTCCTAATGTAACACAGTTTCAGAATACTTGACCAAAATTGCAAGGTTTCTCACTACCACAGTGAGTTAGCTATCTTTCATTTAGTTGCGTTAAGAACCGACATTGTAACACTAAGGACATTCACATAAGCGCTCCTTCCCCATCATCAGCAGCATGTGCAGAGTTCCAATTCCAATAGTACCAGTGACTGATTGTATGTCCATCTCATCTTTCCCTGAGTGTTGAGCGTTGGCCAGATCCCCTGGTCATTTCTTGCTGCACCAATTTCTTTAGACCGTGATGATTTGTTTTGTACTTCCATACTGTTCACTGAGTCTCAGAGGGCCCTTACAGCACCTAGCATGTCATGCATCAGTTTAAGTAGTGCGGAACCAGCCAGTCTGTCTGCCTGCTTGTTTCCCCAACAGATCTGCCTACCCTGGAGAAAATATGATCAGGCGCTAATTACTCTGGGTCTCTGAAGTGATGCTGTCCTTCTTACTGAGTCATCACCCTCGTTGTATTTATTTTAATTTTGTTTTCAGTAGGTTCTTTTTAGCTGTAGTTTTTTTTTTCTTTTGTTGTTTTGGTAAGTGTTTACTTCATTGAGGATTAGTTGGCTGAACCGCTAAGAACACCGGGCTCTCCTGTGAGGACTCAGTTTCGAATCATCAGTAAGGTTGTAGGTTTTTTAGGGGCAACAGTCAAACCCTAACCTCGCTAGCCATGCAGCCCTAAATCCTGTGGCTCAAAGACACCCCCTGCCTACACCGCAAACTGGTAAATACCGGCAGTAACAACAGTTGTTTGTTTAAAGTTTTTTAAAAATGAATGTTTACTAAATATCTGCCTTGAAATTTGAATTTTTCCGCCATTGTCATACCGACAGGCCAAGTCAAGCAGTTGCTTCAAGCTATGTTGTGAAGCCGAGCATTTCTGCATCACTGACAGCTGATTCTGTTTCTGGATCACAGTTGTTGCCAGCTACATTGCAGCCATCTGCACCACCAAAGGATGACAGAATTGTTAGACTTGAAACTGATTTGTATGTTAAACTTGTGAAGACTCGAAACAGCATATCTCAGGAGACGGGATTCACACCTCATAATATTGCTAGCAACAAAGTGTTGTTAGACATGGCAAAGTTCAGGTATGCATATTCTATTAACATCTTTTTTTTTCCCCGTTTCCCTCTTTGGGTACCAGGACTCCGTTATGGAGGAAGAAATAATAGATCCCCCCCCCCCCCACCACACACACAAACACACCCAGCATGTTGTAAAAGTTTACCAATTAGGGATGTTTCTTGCAGAAGCAGAGTGCATCTGCCTGAGAGGCAGGGAACCAGCAGTCTAAATACATGTAAATAAACCAGATGTGTAAAACGAATGTGCAGCTGGATTTTAAAGCGAGTCTCCTATCAACTACACTAACGCTACCAAAGTCTAGAAGTGGACGAACAACCGAACAACCAGAACTTCCTTCCAGAGTTTACAGCCAGTGAAATGAGGAGGAGGGGGGGGGGGGATGGGGGGGGGGGGGGAAAGAAGATTCACATCTTTTTTCTGTTTGACTTATCGTTCCTATCTCACACATTTGACATGTTGAAGAAGTTATGATTTTCTTTTTCGTCAAGCCCATTGCTCAGTACCTCTGAGCTCACCAGACATTTTTTTCAAATTTATTCTCCCTAGCATTTGACTGTCCCCAGATTACCCACTGTATCTTTCTCCGGTTTCTAACTGTTGACCTTTCTGACACAGAAGACCCTAGCATTAGCTTAGCTGCTGGCACCATAGCTCTGACTGTCATTGGAACACTTACATACAAAACGAAAGTGATGTGATTATCTATACAAATGGCTCTGTGTTGGTGGGCAAAGTGCAAAGGGGTTCACAGCAAAGGTGAATGGACGTCGCTTAGTGCAGGAAACCCTTGCATATTATATCACATCTAGTTTGAGAATGGAGGTGGAGGCAGTCTCTGCTGCCTTCCGCTGGCTTGAGAATCAGCTGTACACACAGGCCGTCATTGTAACTGACTTACAGAGCATGTTGAGAAAGGTGAAGACAGGCATACTTCGTGCAGAGTGACAAGGAACCAGCAATCTGCATACTTCGTGCAGAGTGGAAAGCATCACATCGGAGGTCCCGTGTAGTTAGCGTCCTTTGAATATTTTCTTGAGTTCATCCTGGTGTGTTGGGAAATGAGCAGGCTGCTAGACTGGCTGGCTCTGCACCGCTTGGTGGTGAATTAATGTATGACAAGCTAGGTATTGTGAGGGCCCTTTGGGAACCAGTCAACAATGAGGAGGCACAGATAGATCATTACGGTCTGAGGAGAATGGGGCTGCGAGGAGTAACCAGGGAACCTGGCCGACGCTCAGCACAGGGGAATGATGAGATATAGAATCAGTCAGTTACTGGTGCCATCGAAATTAGAACTCTTCACTTGCTGCTGAAGATGGGGACGGAGCACTTATGGGAGTGTCTTAAGTGCTGTGATGTTGATTCTTAATTCAAAATTGGAACACTCAAGCCTTTCTTCCAGTGTAGGGTGGAAACAGACCAGCGGGTTTCACACATTCTGACTTTCCCATGTGGATTCTGGGGTGTAACCAATGCCCACACCCCCTAATCCAAAAAGTCCACTAATTCTGGATGTTTCCTTTTAAATAAGATTGTATCTGCCTGAGAGGCAAGGAACCAACAATCTGCACATAAATAAGCCAGATGTGTAAAGTGGAAATTCATGCAAAATTCTAGTTCTGGAACAAGACCAAAGCCTTGAAGTGGACGAACAACCAGAGCTTTCTGGAAAGCAGTAAAATGTAGAAAGCAGATAGGCAAAAAGAAGGAAAATTATCACTTATTCAGTCTAAGTGACATTTTATTTTGTATTAATATTTTCCTGCTTCAGGCCAAGCACGAGATCCTCGTTATTAAAACTTGAAGACTTCCCTGAGGTCAAGGCTGATCGGTTTGGTGACAAGTTCCTGGAGTTTATTAAATCATTCTGCAGTCAATATGACCTGAAAATGGATGAATTTCCAGAAGAGCTTCATGCAGCGGTATATCATTTTCTAATGTAGTGTATGTTTAACCCCTCATCTTAAGGGATCTCCATGATCTCGAGGCATGGTGTCCGCTTCAGGTGCTAAAGATTCCGGGTTCAATCCCAGGGAAGGGCTGGGATTTTTTTCACGTCGACTTGGACTAGTAATGCTCCCCTGGTCTCTGGGTAGACGCCCGTGTGCATTGTTGCGCATTTAAAAAATCCCTTGGCATTTGGAAATCAAAAAGAGTAGCCTAAATGTGCTACAAGGGAAAAATTTGAGTTAAAATCTACCCAAAGTATTTCAGGATCCTCGCTGGTGCTACAGAGCCTGTGCACTGTGATGAGCTTCTTTGGACTCATACTTGAGTTAAAAGAAGAACGGTGCACTTATGGGTTACACCCGTGTGCCATGATGTTGATCTGTTGTTCAAAACCTCAAACCCCTCACCATAGGTAATGACTGTTCAACTGGAGGCCAACCGGCCAAATCTGCCTGTGGATTACTGCAAGCTGTGTTGAATTCATGATCTTTCCTTTCTGGGGCTCGGGCCCTGGTTCATTAAGATCACCATTTTCAAAATGTTTGCCTCCGAGTAAACTTTTTTATTAAAAAATTGCCTCATTCGGTGGGTATGAGAGATGTTTCTGTGTAAAAAAGTTATGAAGATCGTAGATGATTGCCTCACCTAATGGTTAATGACTCATAAATGAAAAGGAGATGTAGCACCTAAGTGGCTAGGCACTTACATGCTTGTCTGATGTGGTCTAGGCCTCAGCTACATATCAAGGTGGATATTTCTATTTTTTCAAATTGACCTGGCTTCCCAGAACCATCCAGCTGAATGTGGATACCAGCTTATGTCCTGGGATGTTGAGCTGGCTATCTTAATTTTGCCAGTGTGTCAGAGATGTGGAAAGGTCCCTTTACTTTTACTTGCTAGTGTGTGAAATGTGACATTGCTGGTTTTGTTGTTTAACCCTGAGAAGCTGTAAAACCAACACTTCCGACTGGGTTAAGTCCCCCATAAATGTCACTTTACTGACTTGCCATTGTGGTGCTTATTCATGAGAAGCATATCTAACAGCACTGTTATTGTTTGCTCCCGTGCACACATTTAGGAGGACCAGTGTTGATTATAATTACTAAAAACAACTTGGTGGGGGTCTTGTGAACAAATGGCTTTATAAATATAAAATATGATGATTACAGCTAGTGGTTACCCAGGAGTTGAGGGGCGAAGTATGAGTCACTGGTCACTCTATACACTTTTTGTAATGGTCAGAGAGAGGTAAATCACTTACTTCTCTCCTGCATTCAAGTTTATTGATTAATCCTCTTATTCAGTGTGGAAATCAATATTCCTTTGGTCCATAATGGAATTGTTAAGATTTATTTGACCTATGTAAAAAAAAAAAAAATTTTTTAAGAAGATTTTTTCCCCCGACGAATTCTTGAAATATGGGTCGTTTGGTAAGTTTGTTTTCCAGGTCACTGGACCCAACGTGTTAAAATCTTGCAGTAAAGCCTGTGAGAGGGCAGCCAAATAATACATTTGAAAATGTTTAAAAGAAAACTATGTTATTTCCACAGGGCACTGACGACAGTATTGGTGCTATCAAGGATACCTTAATGAAAATCTCAGAAACCCAGCGGCAGTCGTACATCATGTTTGCAGTAAACAATCAGTCATTGGTAATTTTTTACACCTAATATGTTCTGTTTTCCACATCATGTTAAAGTTAATCAGCTATGCCCTAAGTAATAAGTTTTTAAAAAAACACTCATAAAATGTAGTATTGTAAAATTAGTTAATGAAACAAAAGTTATTAATTTTCTTGTGCAAATTGTCAGGTGTGGAGTTTTAACTTACTGATTGTTTCTTTGTTGTTGAACATTGCTATTCTGTTGTCTTTGTGGTCAAGTAAGTTAACTCTTTCAGTGCCAAACAGTGCATCATGTGTGGCTGGATTGGTTCATGGGCACCATCAACTTACTTTTTATGTGTGTGTGTTTTATTTTCTGTCAGGACAATAAAGCACCCAGCAACACATTTGTCTTCTGCAATTACTGGGCATTTGATACCTGGGGATGTAGTACACCTATGTTTTTTTATGAGATGCGACTAAAAAAGAGTTAAAAAACAAGTTGTAGTGTGTGACGCATGATGTTTATTGACTTGGCTGTGTTTATCATTAACTTTTTGAGATGGTGTGTGGCCAAAGCATTTTACTTTAATTTTTCTTTCAGGTCATGGAGGTTTTAGCAGTCAGTTCATGTTGTGTGTGGGGGTGGGGTTTAATCCTTGAAAACACCAAAATAAAACATAAAATTTACCAAAGATATTCTCATTCTATTTTTTTTTTTTAAAGGAAGAGGTAGCTTCACGTCGGGGCTTAAAAGTCTCCACTGTGGTCACTCACTTATGTGAAGCCATGAAAGAAGGGTTGAATGTTGATATTCGGCGCCTTGGGGTGACCGAGAAAATGGAAAACCTGGTTACCAAGGCTATCTGGGCACCGCCTGTCAATGGAGGTAGGTACATAGGATACTTAGAATAATGTTGTAGTGTATTGATTAAGCTCTTTTTTAATTGTATTTAAACTAATGTTGAATTTTGAGGTAAACAAATTTTTAAATAATAAAGATAGGCGACAAAATCATCTTCTTCTTCTCCGTTCATCCTCCAAGGATGTAAATGAGTTGTGCCCCTTTACAACATGGTTGTGATATTTGCGCCTTTTAGCCGACATTGCAGGCATTTGTTGTCCAGGTAAGCCTTCCCAGTGCAGAGATACAGAAAAACCCATTAAAAATTCAAGTGTTTACTGTTATAGCCACATATATGCAATGTGGTCAAATATGCACAAGTGAAGAAGTCAGAAAATATGTTCCAAGGATACTGGTTTACTCATCTGTGGTTCAAATCTGCATCAAATCAGATTTTTTCATAAATGACTTTAGCTCCCAGGTCGACACAGCCTAAAATGGCAGGGTTCGTAGTGGACCTGGAAAAATTCTGGAAACGCAAGATCCCTCTGAAGGTCTGGAAGAAAACTGCATTTTTTAAATGAAAACTGAGGAAAATCCTGGAACTTCACCCACCAATCCTTGAACTTCACCCACCAATCCTTGAACTTTGCACGCTGTAACCTGGACACAGATAACAAAAGGAAAACTCCGGTGATTTTCAGCAGTAGGTCTTTTTGCGGTTATAGTTTTTGTGTTACACCATTTAAACTGATCATCAGCAAACTGCGCGGGAAAGATTGTAGGCTGGGAAAAGTGACATCACTTAGATTTCTCAATTCTACTTTTTGCGTTCAGCATTCCATTCCTCCCCCTCCCCATTTTTTCTTTGATATTCCACTTTTCTACCACTCTTTTCTCCTTTCTACCTCCTTCCTCTCCCTGTATCATTACTGTTTTCTCTTACTCTTCCCCCTGCCTCTCTCTCTTCTTTTTCTCTTCATCCTCTGTCTCCCTCTCCTCTAGTCTTCATCTCCTTGACTTTTCTCTGTCTAGTAGCTGTGTTCAGTATATACGAAATTGTGCGGTGGGGGGGGGGGGGGTGGGGGGAGAGGGGGTGCAGCCTCAGGCTTTTTGTTTTTTCTTGTGAAATTTCTTTTCTTCTTCTTGTGATCTGTTTTATTTTTTAGCACCCCTGACATTTGGCCTCTGTTTGTCACTGCCTTTCTCTCTTTCTGTGTCTACCTCCTTCCTTCCCTCCCTTCTCTTGCTCTGCCTTTCTCTCTCTCTCTCTCTCTTTCTCTCTCTCTCTCTGTTTCTCACCCTATGTCTGTTTGCCTCTATATATTACCCTCTGTCTCTCCTTCTTTTTTGTTTACATTTCTCTGCTTGTGTCTCCTTCTCTTCATCTCCCTTCTCTCTCCCTCCGTCCCTCTCTTTGTCATATTTTTTGCTTCTTCCCTCTACCTCTCATTTCCTTCTTGCCCCTTTCTTCATCTGGCCATTTTTACCTGCCTCTCCCCTACTCTGTCTTTCACACTGTTTCTTCCACTCTGCCTCAGCATCCATCTTCCTTCCTCTGTATATGACTCTCTCTCTCTCTCTTTCTCTCTCTCTCTCAGCTTGCTTTCCTCTGCGACCAAAACTAGAAAACAAAAATGTAAAAACACTATATTTGTGCTGGTATACCCATATATTTGCGCATGAATAAAGTACCGTGTGTGCAGCTTATACCCTTGAACAAGGAAAAATACCTTGCCTCAGTATTACCCCGACAAAACCTTAAAAAAACAAAGAATACCTTGAAAAGCTTTGAAATTGATTGGTAAATTTGGCTACGGACTCTGAAATGGGTATTGGATAACATCCTGGGAAATAAAGGTGGCCGGCAGGAAGCGAATACCTCGACCACCTGTTGCCAATTGGTCTATAAAAATATGGGTCTAGAATGATGTACCCTAATGCGTTGCTGGTGTAAAAAGGATCCTTTACTTGTTTATGCTCTGTGATTTGCACTGAAAAGTAACTTTTTTTTTTCTTCATATAAAACAAATTTTTTTTCAATAACTTTTAGAAAAAAATCAAGGACCCTTTTCCATGCCTTTGGTCATATTGAGCATATAAGGCTAGAGCTATATTTTATTGACCAATCAGGACTTGGTGGGTGATGAGGTCAGCATTGTGCCAGCTGCCGTTACTTCCCATGACTTTACCTGGTACATACTCAACGCTGAGTTGACCTGAAAGTGATGGTCATATCTGAAAAAAAATCTGGCTCCATCAGGACCTGAACCTACAACCTTTCGATTTGCAGGTGAGCCTACCACTAGACCACGACAGCTCCCTAACTTTCATGGGCAAGGGCATGTAGCTTTAGTTTTTCATTTTATAAAATGCAGGTAGGTAGGTAAGTTGTCCCCCACCAGGACATCACACAGGGATAAACACCCAGTGACACAAATTGCCACCATACGGATGAGGATCACCCGTGGAGAGGTCCCGGAAATCCTGTTCAGCCTTAAATATGGCCTGGCTATCTTTAGGGCTCCCGGCAAAAGCCAGGGTGGAGCTTCAAAATAACTAACACATGGGGAAAACAGTTACTATATGATAAAATGCAGTTGTTTTTTTTTTTTTTGGGGGGGGGGGGGGGGGGTTATGTGTCCTCTCATGTTATTTAGTCTCCTACATAATTTCACATCCTACACGTGCACCTGCCATAATTTTTATTCATTTTTGTTAAATATTAGGAATCAACAGCCTGACCAAAATCAAGGATCAGCTGCCGGAATATGTGGAATACAACCATATTAAAGTTGTTGTGGCTCTACTGGTGCAGAAGCATGGACAGGAGAAGAATAGTAACGATGAAATTGTTCTTTGTGGAAATGCACCATTTAAGCAGGAGATTGTTGACATTGATGTCAGTGGTGACGAGAAGTGGGAGGTTAGCTCATCTAAGGTGAATACCATTTTGTCTGTTTGCATCTCTCTCTTCCCCTGTCTTTGTCTCATGTCTATTTGCCTCTCCCTGTCCCTGTGTATCTCTCTGTCTGCCTCACTCCCACTTATATCTGCCTCTCTGTGTCTGCTTCCTCTCTATATCTTTCTGTCCGTTTGCCCTGTCTCTCCAATTGTCTACATGTGCCAGGGTATGTTTGCCGTTCACTCTCTTTGTATATCTTTCTGCCCTCTCTTTTCCTGCCTCACTCTGTCTCTGTTTGTCTGTTTGCTTCCTTCCTCTGTGTCTGTTTGTCTCTCTTTCCCTTCCTCTGTATTTATTTCTTGTTATATCTCTCTTCCTCACTCTCTGAATCTATCTATCTCTCTCACTCCATCTCTGTATCTCTCATGTCTGTTTGCAGATCTCCCTTCTCTATCTCTTTATTTTTGTCTCTTTTCCTGCCTTCCTCACTCTCTGTATCTCAGTGTTTGTTATGCCTGTCGCTTCCTTCCTGTGTATATCTCAATTTATTTTTGACTGTCACTCTCTGTGCCTCTTTAAGTCTATCTCTTGCTCTCTTCCTATCTCCATCTATCTTTTTGCCTCTCTTTTCCTCACTTCCTCTCCATATCTCTGTGTGCCTGCTTCTCTTTTTCCCTTCCCTTTTTTTATGTCTGTATCTGCTTGACTTTCTCCCTTCCTCTTTGTACTTCTCTAAATCTGTTTGCCCTCTCTCGATCCTGCCCTCTCTCTTCATCTCTGTACCACCTTCTCTGTCTGTCTTTCCTTCTCTCCCTCTATCTACCACTCCTGTCTATTCCCCCTCTTAGTGTCATCTCTGTCTCCTTCTCTCTCTCTCTCTTTGTCTGTTTCTTTCCCTTCATCCCCAATCGCTCTACCTTTCACTCCCTCATCCCCCTCTAACTGTCTTTGCATCCATCTTTGTGTCTCTCCCTTCTTCTAGTTCTGTCACTTTCTTTTCTGTCTGCCTTTCCCCCTCTCTCTCTCCTATCCTTTTCTTTCCTCCTGTGTCTTTGTCGGTCTCTCTTTTTCTCTCTCTTTTTTTTCTAATATCTGGTTTAGAACTCTACCATTTCACTCTGTCATCTTATATTTTGAGGAAGTTGATTTTACCCACCTGTTTAAGTTTTCTACATCTTTATTTTCTTTCTCTGCCTCCCTTATCAATTGTTTTCTCCTTTTTGTGTGTGGCTGCTTTACTGCTCAATAAGCTATATTTGTCTTTTCCTGGTGGTTTTGATAACTATACCTGTCAAAATTTCAGCATGTTTTTTCTGTATGTACCATATTGTCTAAATTGTTTTTGCATTTTTTATCTCTCTAGATATCAAAGTGCAGCACACGCACAGCATAGTTTGTTCCCTTCTCTCCCCCCCCCCCCCCCCCCCCCCCCCCCCCCCCCCCCCCCCCCCCCCCCCCCTCCGCCCCCCCCCCCCCCCCCCCCCCCAATTCCCCCCCCCCCCCCCCCCCCCCCCCACCCCCCCCCCCGCCCGCCACCCCCCCCCCCCCCACCCCCGCCCCCCCCCCCCCCCCCCCCCCCCCCCCCCCCCCCAATTCTAGAAAAGATGCAAAAGCACATCTGTGTGTGTACATCTACATGTGTGCACACAAATAAAGCACACCCTTGAACAAGGCAAAAAATACCTTGAAAAAATAATTGGTGAAATTGGCTACAAACCCTGATACAGTGACTCAGCATTAACCCATTATTAAATCTTTATGTACTGCTCTGTGCTATAGGATTCAAGGAAAATGTTTAATAATCAATCTTATTGCTGTAATTCAACAGGCTTCTGCAGAGACTAGACAGTGTTTAAAGCGACAGAGGACACAGTCACCCCCTCAACCTCCTGTAAAGGCAAGCTGTTCCTTGGCATTGAGTCCAGAACCAAACTCCTTGGAGCCAAACTTTCTTCAGAAGTCAGTGTCTGATACCCAGACCAGCTGTCTACAGCAGTCCCAGTCTTCTCAGAGCCCTAGTCAATCCAGTTCTCAAGCCTCGACGAGAAAGCTCCCGTTCTGGATAGCAGGATCAGCAAACAAAACCTTGCTTAAGAAAAAAATGAAGTCCAACAGTCTTTTCAAATAAACTTTACTTACCACAGTAGCTGGGATATTGGTTTGTATTCTGAAGGCCCAGGTTCAGATCCTTGGGAATGTGATGGGATTTTTTAAATATCAGGATAAAATATAAATTCCTGATCTTCACAGTAGAGTTTGTGGTGACTGCACTAGCATAAGTCCTACATTCTCCGGCTAAATACACCCCCTATGCTACCATAAAAGGCGGCATATTAAGGTAACACACCCTCCGACACCACCATAAAAGGTGGAATGAGAAGGACACAAACCCTGACGCCACCATAAAAGGTGGAATGAGGACACAAACCCCGACACCACCATATAAGGTGACATTACAAGTAGGGCTGTACCGAATATTCGCTTCGGGGCCAAATAGTGGACCCAATAACTATTCGGTATTCGGCCGAATAGTTGCGGTCAGGCCGGATATGAATAGTGGTTACCTCACAACCGTTTCTGGACTGGTGAAAAAAAAACATCAAACCTTCCCACTTTGGTTTATACTGTGAAGCGTTATCTTTGTGCACCACCTACGAGCGTACCAAGTGCCCCTTTATTTCCATCTTGCATGTGTTGCGAGTATAGTGTTTTTAGAAGTGTTGCTGTAGAAACAAAATGCAACACTTAAAAATGTAAGAGGGGCAGAAAAGCAAGTGTTCTAGTGTTGTCGGCTTGATTTCTTTGAGTGGAGTGTCCTCTTCGTTGATTCTTTGAAGTAACGGGAGTTCGTCATCATTTATGGGTGTCGTATCTGTTCTTTCGTTGTCTCGTGGAAACGGCAGCGGCTGAATGTTTTGATCGACGTTCGGTTTCTTGATTGTCTTTGTTGTTTAATCTTCTGGCGTTGGTTGCCCGGCGTCTGGTTTCGTGAGCTCGCGGGGGGCTGGGCGACTTGTAAGGACGGCATTGTTTTCTTCGTCGGCGTTATTTTTGTTTTTGATGTTTCGCCTTGCGGGTTTTCATTTTGACTCTCTGTATTTGTCGTATTTTCCTGTTTAGTACAGCTGGAAATACCTTCTGTGAGACAAAAAGCTGGCCTAATGCTGACAACATGGAACGAAGGTTTTTCATGGAGGTGTGTCAGCACACGAACTAATACGTGCTGCAGGAGATCACAGATTGTGGCGAGACATAATCGCCCATGCCAGCCGGCAAAGCACATGATGATGATGATTCACTATTCGTATTCGTATTCGGCCGAATAGTTGGTCCAGCTATCCGTATTCGGCCGAATAGTGAAAATTACTATTCGGTACAGCCCTAATAACAAGGTCAGTGAAAGCTTTCAAACCAAAATGTTGTCCTTATAAATTTTAAATATCAAGGTGCAGCAATATAAACCTACTGATATTTTAACCTTAATGTGTTCAAAATGTTGATTGATTATCTTCCATTTATGTTAAACCGCTTCATATTAAAAGACAATTTCAGAATATTTTTTTTTTCTTTTTTTCACTTTTGAACAGAGAATAAGATTCCTGAATCTTATTCACATATACTTCCTCTAATTTTAGCTTCACTCAGTCTTGGAAATTTGCTGATGAAATTTTTGAAAGCATCCTCTGTTGTCTCCATGGTCTTGACAAAGTTTATCATTAGACCAGAAAATCATTGAGACTGCAAAAGACATTACTTACTTTTTGCCAGTCAACCACAGTTTAAGATCTGCAGCACATGTGTGGCAACCAGCTCTTATCTTGATCTCATATTCTGCAGCCAAAATACAAAATGTATGCCTTTTTAATCACTTAAGTTATATTTTGTTATTGTGAGAGAAATGTCACCTCATCACATACATAACAGAAGTGATCAGCGCTGTTCACACACCCTAAGTATTTCTAATAAGATAGTATTAATAAAGACAAAGACACTAGCTTATAATGGCAAAAAAAATTTCCAAAGATAAAACATTTATACAGAAAGATGATGTAATCATAGGTAGGACTGGATCATCAAAATCTGGTTACAGTTTCAGAGGGATCCACGAGACAACATAGATAGAGAGCTGACCCGTCAGCTCAACAGACTCTCAGAAAACAATCAAATTGTTCTCCAGTGGATCCCGGCTTACTGCGGCATACCACGAAATGAGTTAACAGACAGACTTGCAAAACATGGAACAAAGGAGAAGCAACACACCCATTCATTGTCATTACCAGAAATCAGAACACTAATCAAGGGAAAATACAAGGAATTATGGAGAGAACAAACAGTAAACATCCACAAGACCCCATCAGGAGACTCAACAGAAAGCAACATTCCTCAATTTCCCGTGTACAAACAGGACACTGCAGGCTCAACTACCACATGCATAAAATAAAGACTGTACAGTCCCCCACAGTGTGCCTGTCAAACAGGACCACAAACACCTGAGCATATTCTGCCTACAACTTTGAAAAGACACCTGGCCTCAAGAGCAAAATGTGCAGAGCAAGCTATGGGGAACCATGAAAGACCTGCTGCTGACATGCAAGTTCATTGAGTCAACCCACCTAATGGTCTGATCTGAGCTTACAAAACCGAACGCACAGAATAAGAAGGTAACAGTTGTTTTATTCATTAGAAAATAAATTACAAGAGTTATGTAATATATGTAATTTACCCTAATTAAGTAAACGTAGCGTATAGCTTGAAAACTAGAGCTTATGAACATTTTTTATGTCATTTTCGTTTTCAGCACACCAAAATTAGTTCAGATCATATGTATTCATTTCTGGTACGTTTTGGTTGTTGACTAGTGTAATTTTTGTGATGATCACCCACTCTTCCGTGATAATATTAATAGTAGACATCCTGTTTTTTTTTCCATGTTGGGAATGTTCATTGTCAAAAATTAATATCTACTTCTTCGCGTTCACCAGCTGAACTCTGGCCGAAAGCTCTGGTTGTTTGTCCACTTCTGGACTGCAGTCCTGTTCCAGAACTTGAGTGTTGTGTGTGCATCCGTTTGACAGATCTGACTAATTTGTCAGCAGACTGTTGGTTCCTTGCCTATCAGGCAGATGCACTCAGACTTTGAAGGAAGCTCCTAATTAGTGGACTCTTATGACATGCTTTTGGGTAGGCAATTAGTCTATTCTTGTTTTCCCTATAATAGGGCCAGAGAACCAACATGGGGAAATATTAATTTAATTATTTCTGTTGACTTCTTGAAAAATAGTTATTTGTGGTCTTTACAAAATACTGTTAGTTGGCATTCATTTTCATAGTGGCAGCTACTTATCCTAAAGGATATGCTCTAAATCAGTTTTGGGGAACATTTTTTTACTTTCATGAGCCAGTTGGAGATTATATAAATATAACATCATTCCTGTGCCATTCAGAATTATCGTTTAACAAATTAGCCTGTTATTTTTGGTCAAATAATGTCCAGTATTGGACATTCTTTACATGTTACTTAAAATTATTACCAGAGGTGGACTTTTAATATCTATCAAATTTGTAATCCATCACATTTATACAGCATGTAAATTCTAATTACTATAAGTTAGATAACATCCAAACACGCTACTCCATTAAAATATTTACAAACATGTTAAAACTATAGTAAAACTAAAAGCAGAATACACAGTGGCTAATTTGTTGCGTCATTTGCATTTGCCTAATGGTTTGAAAGTTATAGGCTCTCTGGGAATTGTTGCTGAAGCTACGGATGTTGTGCATTGTGCATCATTCTCGACAGATGGCTAGCCATTGTGCAGAGAAAACTCAAACTGTATAGTATAAAACCAAGTGCAGTGAAGTGGAATTTTTTTTTTTTTCACTTTAAGCTCTTTTAATCATAAACCCATAAATTGTCTATTTAAAACTAATGAGATGGTTGCCATTTGTAATGTTAATTAGATCATGTTGCCTAATATCGCAGCATTTCTGTGTGAAACGTATGTCTGCCTCATCACTCCGCACAATATGGTATACATCCTGCCAGGCTCGTTGGCAGATAGTCATAAATGTATATAGCGTTAATTTAAAAAAAAAAGGGAACTGCAGCCATTGTTATATGTTAATTAGGCCCATTTTGCATCATACATATTTAACAAATACATACACAGTTAGACCTCACTGGCCCAATTGCAGTGATACATAATTGCTAAGGGATTTATTAACTCTTTGAGTCCCATGGGGTTTAGCATCAGATGTCCAAGGGGTAGTCAAGAGAGATGTAAAATGGCGCATCTTGCAATCGTTAGGCCTCTAGGTGCAATGAACGTATGATGCCTTTCTTGGAAATAAAACAGTTTTTTGAAAAGTTATTGCTATAAAATGCAAATATTTAGTCTTTAGTCATTTTCACCGTCTTTTATCACATTGCACTATAACTTGTCTATGTGGTATCCGCCACTAAAATAATAATGATTCACTTAGAATTTACTCACAGGCTTCATTGAGGTGCCATTGGATTAGATATTTTAATCTCTTTCTAGCTGTGATGGTTTCATAAGTAAAATTTTAAAAAAAACTATATATAAAACTTCACTAGCATCCCTATTAAATTACATACAAAGACAGCAAATCAGATGGTTTGCCAACTCAGAAAGAACGCCCTGTGGCGCCATGCCATACAAGGCATACGCCAAACGAGGAGAAGTATGTAGAACACGAGGTAGACCAAGAACCACATGGAAAGATAACATCGGAGAAACTATAACAGTACACAGCAAGTCTTGTCTATTGTCGAGGCAACAGGAAAGAGTAAGAAGCAGAACCTTGTATCTCAGTCGACGCCCAGCGTGGTTAACAACAAAACGAGCAGTGAAGAAGTTAAAATTGAAGTAAAAAACTTATGCTTTTGGGATGTAGTCTACAGTATTGAGCGGCGTCCGTGGCTTAGGCGTTGCGAGTCCGACTCGTAATTTCAACGTACCACGATCGAAACCCTCTGCTGGCTGCGTGGATTTGTATCACGGTATAGGGCGTCACAGGTCGACCAGCCTTAAATGGGTACCAGGATGTATGTCATGGGAAAGTACAGGCAGCCGGCGTAATGCTGATCATATTACCCACCTAGTGCCGATTGGTCTGTAAAAATATGGGTGATCTTCCCATATGCCTAAGGCATAAAAAGGGATCTTTACTTGTTACTACAGTGCTGAACTTTGGTGAAGCCTGCTATACAAGAAACTTATAGGACTAATCACACCAGTTTCCGGCTTATTTGTAGAATAATAGAGAACCGCGGAAGAAGTAAACCAGGAAAACCATGTGCATAAATCAGTCAGCACAGGTCTTTCAATGCATGAAGAAAGTGGCATACAGCAGACGACTGTGGAAAGGCATGTTCATGAAGTTTCCTCGACCTGCCCAAGAACTGAAACATTTGACAATGCACTCTTCGGTAATTTTTCTTGACATTCAAGATGGATCTGTGTCACTTAAGCCATGACGCCCCTTATTCAACCCACGGTTAAATTATTCTATTCTGTCTAGCTTCTCGCCGTGACGCAAGCCAACCGGCCTTACAAGATTTAGGATTGTGTGGATATGACACGTTGTAGTCTATGTTAGTCCGACACCACTTCCAAAAACAGCGGGACCAAGCAAAGGCGCAGAAACGTGGAGGCTGGGGCACGTGGAGGCTATTGCACAATTAAATAAGGATTGAGCCTCTCTCCCGGTCCTAACAAAATTGCTGAGGGCAGTATGGCGGAGTGCTTGAAACTTATGTGTGAAATATGACGGCTATAAACACCCAAATCCACCTGCTTTGAGTACGTCGTGAAGAGGAGACAGACTAGAGATTGTTGCGATTGTGAAAAGGCTGGAGTAGAAGACAGGCAGAGGGCGAACCAAGAGAGAAGAAATTGGACTGTTTGGGATCTTGAAAGAGCATCAGTATCAGAAGAATTTGGTAGTATACGCCATATTTGTGTTGACATCTTTGTGTCTTTCCAGAGGATGGCATTATATCGTATTCTGGTGATTTCAGGACTGTTGTTGCCATGACATGCATTTAGCGTGCTTTTTCTCCGACGCTCAGCTCTTAACCTTTTTGCAATCTTTTTTTTCTTTTACTCCCATTTTCCCTTCCTGATTCCCCCCCCCCCCCTCCACCCCCACTTCCCCTTTCCATGTAACTCGAGACATGGCATTCGTTTCAACGAATATGCCTCAAAACCTGTATAAGTCATGTCCCGCTTGCACACATTTTTATATCACAGTAGCGGCAAAGATAGTGTTATAAAAAAGAAACAATATCTGACATTTAACTTCACAGTAAATGAGAAATATACAAGTTTCTTATATCTTGGAGACCGAATTACAGATGACGACAGAAATACCAAGAGAAAGAGAATGAGCAGGGCTGTGTTAAAAAGATACAATATTCAAAGACAGCTAGAAAGATAAAGAACACACTGAAAATGAGAATCATCCAACGTTACCCCCCCCCCCCCCCCCCCATAAAAAAAAACAACCGCCCCCCGTTTTTGAGAAAGGTGCAAGGTGCCTGAGCCCTCAATGGTCCGACTGCTGGCTTATATTTGTTTTCAAAACATGGCTCCAGTATTGGTCTTGCCAACCATGTATTGCCACTATATGTGCAGCTTAGACTTTGTATTCGTGTCCGTAAGAAAATGCAAAATTCCATGATTGTACGGGTTTTGAAATTAGGTTTCTATGGTGAAACCCCAGCGTTATAACGTTCGACCAGTCGCTCCTTGACAATAACAAACGAATGCATATTATCTGGTATCGTGGTGTTATGAAACGGCCAGGAACTTAACAACGTCAGAATAAGGCTGGCATTATTGATTTAATCACGGCGGGCTTGCAGAAGGCCAGTAGAACCTCCCCGGAAATCTACATCTTTGTAATAATGAACTAAGAAATTGCCAGGACACGACTGAAATAGCATACATGTCCATTTGTGAAACAGCCAACAAACAACCTAACGAGGATAATAAAAGAATTGAAAGTCTATTAGACTTTGTCAACAACAAAAAAGAATGTGCAGATAAAGACAAACGTTTTATTCATTGTGTCTATAAAAATAAAATGGTAGTCTTTTCACTGTCTTCTGCTTTTTGTCTTCCATTAAAGCGAAGCCTTGAACCGAAGTCGACCCCCCCCCCCCCCTTTTTTTTCCCCACCCCTACCCTCACCACACACCATTTAATTTTTTTTTTAACTTGTAAAATGAGACAAACTTTTAAACGGTATCTGCTTGTCCGCTCTTTTCTAACGTCCCCTACATATTATGGCTACCATGTTTTTCTACGCCATTCGATAAACTGTCTTGTACAGTAAATGGTATAAAGCTCAGGTTACCAACACAGAGAAAACATTTGCAGGGCGCAGCCGTTTACATTGTCGATGCAAAGGGGAGCTCAAAGTGCCTAATCTTAGTTTAAGAGCATAATTATAATACTGTTCTGATTGGTAAATAAATACAATCATATTTATGAAATATACCAAGAGAGATTATGCTTGATGGACTGAAATGATGGCATGGAGGGATATCATTAAGAGAACTGTTCCAGGCAACCAGGGATCGTGATCTGTGGAGATGCACGAGCGCCTACACCATTTGGCAGGACACATGATGATGTTGTCTTCTTCTTCTTCTTCTTCTTCTTCTACTTCTTCTTCTTCTTCTTCTTCTTCTTCTTCTTCTTCGAGTTTACCAGCTGTAAACTCTAGCGGAAAGTTCTGGTTGTTCATACACTTCTGGACTGCAGTTTTGTTTCAGAACCTGAGTGTTGCGTGTTCATCCGTTTTACAGATCTGACTCCTTTGTATGCAGACTGCTGGTCCCTTGCCTCTCAGGCAGATGCTGTCCGACTTCGAAGAAAGCTCCCACGATCTCACGGCATTCTTATGGGTAGGCAGTGGGTCTATTCTTGCCCCCCCCCCCCCCCCACAATAGGGCCCCGGAACCCACACGAGGAGATGATGATGTGAAATATGATAAACAAATGCTTTTAAATAGAATTTATATGTATAATTAAAGGGCTCTGTTGAGTCTGCTTTTCCTGTCAATTGTATGATTCTCCAGTTCTCAGCGCACCTGGTACTTGTATTTGCATAAATGTATGACGCCTTACATACTATAACAATCACTTATGTACAATATACCCCACTGGCTTCTGTTTACGTAGCTGGGTTATTTGAAATGTAAACATATGTTGTTTTTTCTTTCGTTCTGGCTCCCGTCTACCGTTTATTGACGTGTGGCAGACGGAGTGGCTGTTTGTAAGATCTGCATTGCCATGACAAACAGTATTGGTGAGATCGTACACCCCATAGCTATCCCAATCTGCAACTCAGTCCACCTCGTGGTAAACGTCGAGGTAGAGAAGCGCAAAGCGAACTTAGAGAAATATTGCTCGACCATTTGACTGATCTGTGTCGGTACGTGAAACATGCGAAGGGCTCGCCACAGTAGCCTATGGGGGACTGCCCCGTAGGCGTTGGCTAAGTCCAACCATATAACGTGCAAATTGGTTCTCTCATGCTTGGGCTCTCTGGATAGCCTCCCAAATCATGGTCGCGTGTTCAAGGCACCCAGGAACGCCTGGAATACCACCCTTCTGAACACTCGTATCAATGTACTTGTTAGTCATCAGATACTGTGTGAGCCGGCGAGCCATGACTGAGAAGAATATCTTACCCTCAACATTCAACAGCGAGATGGGCCTGAATTGGGAAAGACTCTTCGAGTCCTGCTCTTTGGGAATGTAGACCCCATTTGCCTTTTTGACCACTCTGGACATATGTGATTGCGGATCCACGCTTGTCTCAACAAGACGTGAAGCATTTTAAGGATTTTCGGGCAACGCTTGTAAAGAACGTACGGAACACCGTTCGGACCTGGGGCAGACTTGCCGCTGGCTTTTTTCACAACGTCCTCAACCTCAGACCAAAGGGGAGGTACCAGTTTAAATGGTACCTTCGGCACCGAAGGCTGTTTGAGTCCGCTAAGGATCTCTGGATTGTCATCAAGAGGCTCTCTCCTCTTCTTATCAGAGTACATCTTGCTTAGATGTAGCTCAAGTTCTTTCTGACTGACAACCAGAGTCCCAGACTTCGGTTGCTCGAATAGACCTCGGGCAAACTGATACGGGTCTCTAAAGAATTTCTCTCGCTCCCTTTTAGTTCTTCGTCTGTTGTTACAGAAACGCTCGGCGCGACAGAGGGCACTGTGTTTGTTTTTTAAATGCACCCACACTTCGTACAGCCCCTCCCGTTCGCTGCCCGTAGCGGCTTTGAACTGTTTTCTGAGGGCATTCTTGTCTGCCCGACACTTCAGAATGTCCCTCTGCCTCCTGCTAGTATTCTGCTTGGCACCCGGCTGTGCCTTAACTACTGTCCCGAACTCGCGGGAGCAGTGTTCATATATTACATCACCAAATTTAGTAAGCTTGTCGCCTAGCGACTTCTTGTTTAGAGTTTGTTTAAGTACCTCACATAATGTAGCCTCCAACTTACACCACACCACCTTCTCGCTCGCAGGTGGAAACCTGATTCTGGAGCGCACTTCTTCAGAAATCATCAAAGGTGCTCCTCCGCAGTCGACGTCATGGGCCTCTCCGGGCGAGTGGGGTTCCCCCTGCCCGTCGTTCCCTAACGACTCAGAAACTACCACAGGAGTAGTAGTTTTGCGACGGCGTTTTACTGCGTGGAGCACCCTCGCATTTCATTCTTCCGGCATGCGTTCTCAGACCATGCAACCCCGTGAAGCTTTTCCCACATGTACAGAGCCAGCCCGGACGTTGGGGCGAGTGTCTCAGTCCGGGGGCTAGCAAGGTCGTCAACGAGGGTATCAATCAGATTGGGCCCTTCATTCTCCCCCCCTTTCGGAGGGCCCTGGGGGCATATTTCATTGTGGTTGTTCGAAATCGGAGGTATTATACTGTGTTAGGGGTGATCAACCCGGTCCACAGTCGACATCTGTCTCCAGATGTCAGTTTATCCCCCGGCGATACCGGGGGGCCAGTCTTTCCATAGGTGTCAAAAGGACTTTCCCGATAGTCACCAGTCTTTCCTGGTAGTCTTGTGGGCTAGCCACGTACAATAAGAATAAACTCACAGGGAGCAAGTACAGCGGGGATCTACAGTCATCAGTAGAAATTATCCTCTTTCGACACACGTTTCGGCCCACGATTCCTAAACGTATTCGGAGGTGGGCCCACCTGAGTTCATGAAGCTCAGGGCTGCTTCCCCGCCGCACAGAATTACCGGATGGTGTTATACTTTCGGCCAGAGACAAGACGACTTGGTGGTTTCGAAGGAGGTACTGTGAGATAAGAAGCCGCCACGGCAGCGTAATTAGAATGTTATTGAGTGGGGTTGGGGCGAACTTTGCCTCACATTTTCTTCTATCCTGTCGTTCGGGACAGTTCATCGATCGTCATGCTTTCGATCCCACGTAGAACCAGACTATGCGATGGTTCAAATGCTGTTCTTTTAGCTGCGCATTGATTGATTTATTCTTATTTTTTCACTTGTTGCTCATGGGTGTAGAGGCGTCGATTGGGGGGGGGGGGGGCTGAACCAAGCGATGTTACCAGAGGCGGCCACATGAAAATGGCTATTAAGTGTGTGCACTGTTAGGCAAAACGCAGTAGTGAAAAATAATTATTCTTGTATTTTCCGTTGTAGAATCTTTGTAAAGGCAGTTTTGTAAGCACTCCTTGTGTGTGTTGATACACAGTGCATATAGTCGTCATCATCCTTTGTGTGCTGTTAAACGGCACATTAGGCTCGTATTCGATTCCTCAACTTTGCTCTGTTGCATGCAACTCTCTCTGTTTCTGACGTGAAGTTCGATTATTATTTATCAGAACAAGATCAAATTGTTTTATCACTAATGGTGGGGGGGGGGGGGGGTAATTTCTTGTTTATGCAAAAGTACTGTCAGCAAGTTTTCCGGGAGCAGTACAGACATACTGCAGATCATGTCTGTGCGGGGAAGGGGTGGGGGGGGGGGGTAATGAGGCAGTGATGCGCCATACAAGATTCTTAATGTCTATTAGCCTCTCTTTCTCAGTCCTACCCACTAAGACCAGGTGTTTTGGCTTTACAAACCCTGTTGGCAGCACGTGGGCCACATACGCCGATACCCAGAGTAAGATACAGCAACATGAAGATATTTGCGAAGGTTGGGAGTCGCGCATACTAAATCTACCCACACCTAAAAATAATTACCAATTTAATGGGCTAAGAAAATTCTTGGCCAATAGTGTAATCTCTCTAATGTTCTGTAGCTTACGCCCTCTCCCCCTTACACTATCCACGGCCAGCTCCAGATTTGCAGACATATGCAGCCGGACGTGCACTATCGCATGGGTGTCGGCTTCTTTTTTTTTTTTTTGCAGTACCCAGTACAGGCAACCTTTTTTGGCATGTTTAGCCCGGCTCGCTAGTGTAGTTGGTTAAAACCCTCTGCGCAGCGACCGGAAGACGAACTCCTTGCGGTCCGGGTTCACGCCCAGGTTATACAGAAAAGCCTAATTTCTCCTAGATTTACGGTATCTTTCATGGAATCAAGACCTAAGGGTTGCGATATCCATAGCACCGAGCCAAAGGGTTTACAGCTCATGGTTTCTGGATACTTAAAAAAGAGAATGTGGCATCCATTTCAGCGCTATAATAGACACTCCGTGGCGAGTACCGCCCCCCCCCCTCCCCACAGTAAAAAAAAAACTATTCGTGGTAAGTACCGGCTCTTTTTTTTAGGGGTAAAATTTCCAATATGTAGACTACATGGTGTGTATGTGTGTGTATGTTGTGTATGTGTGTGTGGCTGCTGTGTGTGTGGCTGCTGTGTGTGTGGCTTAGCTAGGCATATTTACGCAGACAATAGCCTTTCAGCGTGGAGTAGGGAAACAACACTCACCTACACAGCTGTAAAAAAAAAAATACTCTGCTATTCTACACATGTTTCATTCTACATACATGTAATTGTTTTTCATTTAACATGTTCCCTTTTTTTTTCTCTGTACACAGCGTTATTCTCCATAGTTAAGCTAATCGCTGCATCAAGGTCGCCAATTTATGTCTAGCAGTAATCAATAAATCCGAGCTTATTATGGGGTGAAAAGAAGAAGGAATGTGCACGCTGCAAAATTACTAGAAAACGTGATTTCATTACCACCTCTTCCACAACACAAACACGTATGCGTGTGTTTGTGTGTGTGTGTGTGTGGGGGGGGGGGGTAAAGTTTAGGCAAAGAATATATATATATGTGTGTGTGTGTGTGTCTTAGTCCCTACAAGTGTTAGGTTAGTTGCGTATCCTTTACAGGACGTTGCAGAACCAACCCCAGCAGCACCTGGCTGTTGTGTGGTTTTTCTAGGCAAATTTACGTCCAGTAGTTTTCCATTGCCTCTGGACGGTCGGCTTTCTTGATACCACTGTCGAAACCAAATCGCATGGCCCGCAGCTGGGATCGAACCCGGCATCCTGGCATTACGAAGCGTTTGCATCGACTTAGCTACAGAGCCGACCCCTACAAGTGTACAAAGGTAAGATATCCTTGGGGGCAGAGTAACTCTGGGGTTACTCTGGCAAAAACAAAATACAACAGTGATATGTACCCCTCTCTTGATCCCAGGGTTGTTGGCCAGCCTACCCTTCTCAGATAAGGGCGACAAACTCCTCGAAGGACTCGTGTACACATTACACACGTTAAAAGTCCCTCAGTAAATAGAAATATAAAAGAACAAGTCGAATGGTTCATCTGAAGAACTGGAAAACCGTCCAACAGAAAGATATGTTCAGACCATAAACAGATTTAAATCCACAGCTGTGCTTTGGGGGGAAGTGTGAGTGTGTGTGTGACCTGGAGAAGACCAGATCTCTTATTGGCATAGGTTAGTTGCGTATCCTTTACTGGACGTTACAGAACCAACATCAACAGCTCCCTGCTGTTGTGTGGTTTTTCTAGGCAAATTTACGTCCAGTCGTTCTTATTGACATAAAAAGGTTAGTTGCGTATCCTTTACAGGACGTTGCAGAACCAACCCCAGCAGCCATTGGCCGTTCTGTGTTTTCTCTAGGCATATTTACGTCCAGTAGTTTGCCATTGCTCTGAACGGTCGGCCCCCTGATACCATTGTCGAAACCAACGCAAGGCGCATGGCCCGCAGCTGGGATCGAACCCGGCACCCAGGCATTACGAAGCGTTCGCATCTATTTAGCCACAGAGCCGACTCTTATTGACATACCTATGCGAAATTTAAGTAATCCTTTGGCTAAATGTGAAGAGATAGACAGAGAGAGAGAGAGAGAGAGAGAGAGAGAGAGAGAGAGAGAGAGAGAGAGAGAGAGAGAGTGGAGAGAGAGAGGGGGGGGGGGCGAGAGAAATGACACTTTGTCTGTGTCATTTTGGGATGTATTGGTAACCCCATATTTTGTGGTGGTCATTATGACAACTGTAGCTATGCTAAACAGTTGAATCAGTCTCATATAACCTGTCTCAGAAAGCTGCTCAAAATCATATGGCAATATAAGATCCCAAATAATGTGGTTCTTGATACAGCAAACCTGCTAGCAACCACACGATACTTAAGAATTATCGGCTGGTCTGCATTACATCAATGCTACCATGAATGGCTCGATCTGTTTGCTCAAAACGGCTGGAAAGTATTGCACAAAGCACACATTCCATAGCTCCAGCAACAACTACCCAGGGATCCTCGAAACCTCGCAGTCGCAAACCAAAGGACAGAGTCTGGACTCGACCCCACAACATGTGCACAGGCACACAGCTCTGTCGTGATGATCCTACCTTTCGTTATTCAGTTCTGATTTTACGAGATGACACTCTAATTCCTCCAGTTGTTACAGTTATTAATTACTTGATGCTAGCATAGAACTCGTTAACTATTACCAGCAGCTTATTTACTGATCCCTCACGCAAACTGGGGCAAATAGTAAAAATATACTTCCTGTTATGTTACGAAATGTATTCTGTATCTCATAACGAAATGTATTTTGTATCTTAAATTGTTTAAATACTTACTTAGTCGATTTTCTTTTACCATAATGTGTAGAGGTTTGAACAACGGATCAACATCATGGCACGTGGGTGTAACCCAGAAGTGCTCCGTTCTTCTTCTAACTCAAGTCTGAGTCGAAGAAGCTCAGCACAGTGAACACGCTCTGTAGCACCGGCGAGGATCCTGAAATTCTTTGGGTTAATTTTTAACTCCATATTTTGCCCGGGCAGCGCATTTAGGCCACTCTTTTCGATTTTCAACAGCTAAGGGATTTTTTACGCGCGCAACAATGCACACGGGCGTCCTATCTCACTACCCAGAGACCAGGGGGAATTACTAAAAGTCCAAGTCCACGTGCCAAAATCCCAGCCCTTACTAGGGATTGAACCCGGAACCTCTAGCACTCGAGGCGGACACCATGCCTCGAGACCACGCAGCCCTCTTTTTACCATAAGGTGTAGAGGTTTGCCAGAGAGATCGCCAGACTTCTCTGTCCAGAAGAATTTGTTTGGCTTTGTTCCATTCCAGTCCTCTGTAAGACAAAGACCGTCGGAAGCTGTCGTGTCTGCAAAGCCTAGGTCGTCCTTGTACGGCGACTATTCTGTTTAAATATCGTCCCAGGTCATTGCCGTACCAAGTCCAAGTAACTTTTTACTCTAGGGGGTAACAAATGACAACCCCAACGACAAGCAGAAAACGCCACCAACAAGGTCAACTGTTGAAACTTCTCCATTTGAGAACACGTCGGTTACAGGCAACATCAATACGTTTATTCAACAATTCTCCACAGGTATAATGTGTGTCCATTAAATGAATATTCTACGATTCCTGTTCTTAACTTAATCCCAAATGGTCTATGTGACACTGACCATAAAATAGTTGTGTTAACAGCAAAACATCTTACATTAAAGAAACACAGAAAGAAATTGACCAAAAACAAGGATCTCATCAAGATAGCAAATCTGAAACAGGAAAGAGTAAAAGAACAGTTACAACAGAAAGTAGAGACAGCATTCAAACAACTTCCACATGTAGTTGGCAATATTGAGGAAGAATGGAGTAAATATAAAAACACTATGCTTAGTATTGCAGAAGAATTATCTGGAAAACGGAAGAGTGGAAACAGACGGGGAAATAACAAATATTCACCTTGGTGGTGCGAAGAAGTAAAAGACGCAATTAAAAAGAAAAAGGACTTATATAAATAGTGGATAAAATCAAAAAAAAGAAGAAGATTATATAAACTATAGACTGCAAAGGAGAGAAACCAACAGGAGTGTCAAGAAAGCAAAACAAGCATCCTGGGAACGTTTCGGTGAGTCATTAGCAGAAAATGAGAAAACAGTCAGCAGAACATTTTTCAAAGTAATTAAAAATATGCGGAAAAGAGATGAGAGCTACAACCCCACTGAAATAATTAATGATAAGACATGAAGGCCATTGATAGATCCACCCGAGATAGCAGGAAGATGGAGGGAATACTTCAATGAGCTCTTTAATCCTCTAGGAGATCATCAGGAAAGAACAACTGAAGAGCACAGAGCAACAGTGCTAGAACCACACATACTAATGGATGAAATAGAAAAAGTCATTAAGCAGTCTCCCAAAAATAAAGCACCAGGAGCTGATAGATAACCAACAGAGATAATTCAAACAGCAGATGAAAGCAGCATGAAATGGCTTCACAGAATATTTAATGCAGCATGGGTACAACAAACTGCCCCTATTGATTGGCAACACGCAATAGTTATACCATTGTGGAAGAACAAAGGAAGCAAACGAGAATGCGGTCAATACCGAGGCATCTCTCTTTTAAGCCATGTTGGCAAAATGTATGCCAAGATAATAGAAACAAGACTGAGACCAGTGATAGAACCACAGCTGGCAGAAGAACAGATGGGATTTAGGAGAAATAGAAGCTGCACAGATGCAATCTTCACACTTAAACAGTTAATAGAAAAGAACATTGAATACAATAGGAACTTATTTGTGGCATTCGTAGATCAGGAGAAGGCGTTTGACATATTCGACAGACAATTATTATGGAAAGTAATGGCAAGATATGGAGTGTACAAAAGTTTATACAGGGATTGTAGAAGTGTAGTTAGAATAAATAAGGGAACATCTCATCCATTCACAGTAACATATGGAGTAAGACAGGGGTGTGTCTTATCACCACTGCTGTTTATCACCTACATCGACAGTATATGCAAGAATGCCAAGCCCATGAATGAAAATATTAGTAAGATCAACGAATTACTCTTTGCAGATGACCAGGCCTTGATAGCAGATACAGCCATGAAATTACAACAACATCCAACATCCATGAATGAAGAATGTAAAACAAATAATATGAGAATCAACACTTAAAAGACAGAAGTAATGTCAATAGGAAAAAAGAAGACAGATCTAAACATAGCAATAGAGTGCAAAGGCATTAAACAGTCATCTGAGTTTAAATATCTGGGAACAACATTTACCGAAGATGGGAAATTGGATAAAGAAATTACCATTAGATGCAGTAAAGCAAACCAAGTATTGGGGCAGCTAGCGCCCCTATTACAGCATAAGACAATCCCAATCAGCACAAAGAGACATCTTATTCAAAGCATATTTATTCCAACTCTGTGCTACCAGTGCCAGACATGGTCACTCGCAACAAACCATAAAAGAAAATTAGTAACCACGGAAATGAGATGTCTGAGAAGGGTTGTAGGAGTGACCATAGGAGATAAGATCAGGAATGAGATCATAAGAGAAAAAGTCGGCACAGAACCAATTCTGGATTACATACGAAGACAGCAAGTGAAATGGTTTGCCCACTTAGAGAGAGTGCCTTGTGGCACCATACCATACAAAGCATACATGGAAAGAGAAGAAGGACGTAGAGCACGAGATAGACCAAGAACAAAATGGAAGGATAACATCAGAGAAACCCTACAACAGCACGATGTGCCTATGGTCGAGGCAGCCAGAAGAGCTAGAAACAGAACCTTATATCTTCCTCGACACCCACAGCGGTAAAAGAGGAAGTGAAGAAGAAGAAGAAGAAGCTGTACTTAACGACGGTAGGATAATTCCTTTCCTCAAAAATGGAGCTCAGAGAGCCTTTGCTCTCCCGCGAACTGCGGCATCACGAACATATTACTACAAGCCTCTGCCATACCTAAATTTCTGGTAACTGTCTTCTGTCCAATTCTTCTGTCGGCAAGTGACGTCGTGTCTCTCGTCATATCTTATGTTCATCAGCGGTCGGCCCTAGTGTGAATCTTCATACAACAGCCCTGGAGGTCTGGTACCCTGGTTCTGTCTGTTACAGTTATTAATTACGTGACATGGGCATAGAACTTGTTAACTATTACGAACAGTCAATTTATTGATCACTTACTTAAAATGGGGTAAAAACTAGAGAGTAAATATATTATTTAGTCAGGAGTACTGACAACATGGGTTTTCCGGTGCAGATTTGCGAATATATATATATATATATATATATATATATATATATATATATATATATATATATATATATATATATATATATATTTCAGAGCAACATTAATATTGATTTTCTTCCTCGGATTGGCCGTTATGTCTTAACCATGTTAATTGTTATAACATAAACAATATGTGCAGAGCTAAAGGAAAATGTCCAAAGAAAGGGACAGTTAAATTACCTGAGCATGTGAGCGTTTCTGGGCCTCATTTGGACCTGGGGGGGGGGGTTATAACTATTGCTATGCCCCTAACAAGCAGAAGAAGATTTACTGAACAAACAACATCAGTACGGTCTGACAAGAATGATGCAGAGGGGAATAATCAGGGGATCTGGTCGATTCTCAGGGAAAGACAAGACGGGCATTTAATCAGACCGCTTCTGGCACACTCGGTACTGAAACTCTGGCTAGCTCTGGAGATCGGGGAGTATCGCTTAAGGGAATATCCGAATGCTAAGGGGCGCAGACACAAAGAATACATAAGAGAGGCTTAGCCCCCCCCCCCTTTTTTTTTTTTCCCAACCCCCACCTACATATTTTCCAGGCAAAGGGCAGGGGACGTTAAGGTGATCAAATTTAGTTCAAAAGCATACTAAACAGAACAATAATAATGTACTGAAAAGGCAAATAATATCTATAATTATATACTTGAAAAAAATAAGAACTACAAAAACACTTTACTTTGAAAAAAAATTAATATTTATGATTAAAGAGAACAGCCTAGCACCATTACAATATTATTGTTGGAAAAAAAAAATTAATATTTATGATTAAAGAGAACAGCCTAGCACCATTACAATATTATTGTTGGAAAAAAAAAATTAATATTTATGATTAAAGAGAACAGCCTAGCACCATTACAATATTATTGTTGGAAAAAAAAAAATTAATATTTATGATTAAAGAGAACAGCCTAGCACCATTACAATATTATTGTTGGAAAAAAAAAATTAATATTTATGATTAAAGAGAAACAGCCTAGCACCATTACAATATTATTGTTGGAAAAAAAACAAATTAATATTTATGATTAAAGAGAACAGCCTAGCACCATTACAATATTATTGTTGGAAAAAAAAAATTAATATTTATGATTAAAGAGAACAGCCTAGCACCATTACAATATTATTGTTGGAAAAAAAAAATTAATATTTATGATTAAAGAGAACAGCCTAGCACCATTACAATATTATTGTTGGAAAAAAAAGGGAATGGGGAAGGAGGGGGGAGGGGGAAGAGCTCCTTACACTTTTTAATTCGTGGAGTGGGTGAGACTCAAGAGGCCTGAGCTTCCACGTTCCGATCTCTATGCGAATGTTGTAATATCGGTTTTTACATTGCAAAAGAAAATGAAAGAATGCAGACAAACAAACATAAGTCATAAAGAAGCACAAAAACGATTTGTCGCCCACAAGAACGCTCTCGCTTTGTCTTACGGAAATGGGTAAAACCTAGTTAAATACATGATTGTCCCCCCCCCCCTTTTTTTTTTACACACACACACACACGCACGCACGCACACACACCACACAAGTAATGACCACACAGAGACAAACGTTGTTTATTTTTACAGTCTTTGTACGTCACAAAAATTGAGAATAAAAAAATGTCTGCAGGACCTCACTCACAGCCCATGTATAACAGACAGAGCAATGGGGCATCCAGGGGGCGCCAAAAGCGTGCTCCCATCACCACTCTCAACAAATATTGGATGGGGAGGGGGCTGTAGAAAAATCTGTAAAGAAGCTACCAACCCTTACCAGCCGCGATTCTTTTTTAAGTGTTTCTTTATGCATTTACTATTATTTCAAATTAATAATTTTTTTTTTTAAATTTGCCATTCAGATCTTAATAATTAAAATAACGAAAATGCTTATTATCAACACCATCATCGTTATTAAGCACTTAACAAGCATGAAAAGCCTTGCGGTCCCTCCCTTCTTATGAAATTTGTCAGGAGGCAGAGCTGTTGTATTTTTGTGTTGGCGTCACTCGAGACAACTACTGCAATCTGACAAACAGCAACTAACGTTTTTTTTGGACGCCACATAATTAATTAGTGCTGTGGTCACTTTACGTCTGAGTGTCTTAAGTACTCTGGTTAAAGGTGTCGTTTAACTGTGAATGCCTGGTTTATTTTTGTTGCATTTTCTGTGGCGTTAATGCCGATATTGTTGCTTGAACCTGTTGATTTCGCTGGAACCGTCTCAGCTCAACACAAGTGATCCTCATTGATGTAGGTCTGTTTCTTTTCTGCCCATGCTATCTCGTGTCCGTTTACACTCATTCATTGATCTTGTACTTTGTAATCAACATTGATAGAGTATGGTAAGTAAAGTTAAAGACCCTTTTCTACGCCTTCGGGCATATTGGGCATGTAGAGCTACACCGATGTTTTATAGGCCAATCGGCACCGTGTGATGATGTAATCCACAAAAACGCCAGTCCCTTTTACTTCCCAGGACTTTACCTGGTGCCCATTTAAGGCTGGATCGACCTGGGAGCTAAGGTCAGTTGGGGGGGGGGGGAGAGGTCTGGTTCTGTTAGGATTTGAACCCATGACCTACGAATCTGCAATCGAGCGTCTAACCCCTACACCATGAAACCTCTCTGGATAGAGTATAGAGTACGTTAAAAAAAACGAAATATGTTAGAATGAGATCACGTACGTACAATGAGAAGGAGGCAGATGAAGCTGAAATATATATTGTATGATCTAATAATCCCGAAAAGTTTCTTTGTTCTGAAGGACTTAAGCTGACATATTTAAAAAAACACACAACTACATAGGAACTTTGTGTTCGTTCTAAACATTAATGTGCTATACTCTACATTATATGGTACGAGATAGCAAAGTAATCTTTACTTTACGCAGTTAACGACATTTCCCCCATGCCTGCTTTCTAACTAACTAACCACCAACCAACCAACCAACCAACCAACCAACCAACCAACCAACCAACCAACCAACCAACCAACCAACCAACCAACCAACCAACCAACCAACCAACCAACCAACCAACCAACCAACCAACCAACTAACTAACTAACTAACTAACTAACTAACTAACTAACTAACTAACTAACTAACTAACTAACTAACTAACTAACCAACCAACCAACCAACCAACCAACCAACCAACCAACTAACTAACTAACTAAACTAACTAACTAACTAACTAACTAACTAACTAACTAACTAACTAACTAACTAACTAACTAACTAACTAACTAACTAACTAACTAACTAACTAACTAACTAACTAACTAACTAACTAACTAACTAACTAACTAACTAACTAACTAATTAACTAACTAACTAACTAACTAACTAACCAACTAACCATTTAAGCAGTTTTGCCTGTCTCACACACACACACGTACACAATATACTGTAAAAATGCAGAGTTGGTCACCTCTAAAAAGCTCGTCGTTACGTATGGAACGGAGTAGGTCGTCTGCAAGGGTCTAGTTAACCATAGAATACACACTGAGATAAGTAAATATTTTGTTATTTAAATTATATTTCTGTAATGTCATATGATATTCTGATGACAAGCCGCAAATAGTTCTATTTTTTTTTTTAAACACAATCTTTCATGAGAAACAGAAGTCACAACTGTAACTATTCGACCTCCTTTCATGACAAGATTTTTTGTTTTTGTTTTTGCAGCTGTTCAAATCTATTTACAGGTACGACATATAGGATAGACTACGAGGCTCAAGATGTGTATACACGGCGCAACAGTGTGATAGTCATGATGGTTTCAAATATGTATTTGTTTTTTCGTGAAATTGAGGCAGAGAAAGAAAGAGAGAGAGAGAGAGAGAGAGAGAGAGAGAGAGAGAGAGAGAGAGACAGAGAGAGAGACAGAGACAGAGAGACAGAGACAGAGACATGTCAGAGACAGAGATAATGAACAAGAGAGCGAGTGATCGTTAGAGAGAAGGAGAGAGAGAGAGAGAGAGAGAGAGAGAGAGAGAGAGAGAGAGAGAGAGAGAGAGAGAGAGAGAACTTCATTGTCAGTATAAACAATTTGGCAAGCAGGCCCATCTTAAAGACGCTCTTTTCAAACACACCTTTTACACAGCAACTGCATTTTTTTTTCTTTTACTCAAAAGCAAGTTATGCTCATATAATAACATACACATTCGGACTATCAAGTAAATACACAAAAGCATGGATGGTAAATGCATGCATTCAATATTGAAATAAATAGTAGAGAGAAAAACATGTGAATTCAGTGAATTCAGTTACAAAAATCGTCGCAGATTCACTGCCGTCTTGGACCGGCTGGACACTTGCCTGGTAGCTCCACGAGTCCCTTGCTAATCTGTTTATGTCAAGCGATATCTGTTTATGTCAAGCGATATCTGTTTATGTCAAGCGATATCTGTTTATGTCAAGCGATATCTGTTTATGTCATGCGATATCTGTTTATGTCAAGCGATTTCTGTTTATGTAAAGCCATATCTGTTTATGTCAAGTGATATCTGTTTATGTCAAGCCATATCTGTTTATGTCAAGTCATATCTGTTTATGTCAAGCGATATCCATTTATGTCAAGCCATATATGTTTATCTCAAGCCATATCTGTTTATGTCAAGTGATATCTGTTTATGTCAAGCCATATCTGTTTATGTCAAGTCATATCTGTTTATGTCAAGCGATATCCATTTATGTCAAGCCATATATGTTTATCTCAAGCCATATCTGTTTATGTCAAGTGATATCTGTTTATGTCAAGCCATATCTGTTTATGTCAAGCCATATCTGTTTATGTCAAGCCACATCCCTTTATGTCAAGCGATATCCCTTTATATCAAGTCATATCTGTTTATGTCAAGCGATATTTGTTTATGTCAAGCCATATGTTTATGTCAAGCCATATATGTTTACGTCAAGCAATTTTCATTTATGTCAAGCCATATATGTTTATAAGTCATTTCTGTTTATGTCAAGCCATATCTGTTTATGTCAAGTGATATCCATATTTTTACAGACCAATCGGTCTGGTAGTCTAGCAGTCTTAGTTTCAGCTTCATAGCAAACGGGTCACCCCATCCTTGCTCCGCTCCTGTGCCAACGAAAAACACACTGAATGTTTATCAGTCCCTTGTGGTAAGATTGACAGACTGCTGTTTCAGCATATCTAGCATACACTCGCAATAAAGCATAGGGTAGCCATCCGAAGTGCTAACACAACAAACAGTCCGATATAAGAAATGCAGTTTATCATTGATGGTAGCAGAAGTCACCAACAGATCAGCAGTTGCCCACGCGATCAATTTTAAATCACATACGAGCACCACCAAAATGCATCGCGCCATTTTCTGAACCTACAATTCACACCACCACGTTGGTTACAGTAAAAAAAAAACATTTCAAATAAAATCCGCAGCTCACAGTGTCACGCCATGCTTTCAACTCAGAAGCTGGGCGACGAAACTATATCTAATCTACAAATGGAGCAAAACTGCATCGGCCACTGTCCGGCAGAAGCAAAAAATTTGCCTCGGCTCCAAACAGTTCACCCGCCTAGCGTTCATTTTGACCGGAAGGCTACCAATCGGTACCAGGTGGGTAATGTGGTCAGCATTACGCCGGCCCTGGTCTGATATCATCAGTTCTCTTTGTGCCTAGTGGCATATGAGGCTTCAGAGAGGACTTTCCATGCTTTTCTGAAATGGCAATCTTCAGTGCAATTTTCCATGTCAGAGATGCCGCACTAATGTCACTTTCCATCCTTCGTCTCCATGTTGTTTTTTGGCGCCCAATTTTTCTCTTTCCCTCTGGTATCCACGTGAGAGCTTTTTTTGGCGGGTATATCAGGATTCATTCTCATAACGTGGCCAAGCCATTTCTATATTGTCCTCCGATATAACCCTGATTAAATCCGGATGTCAGTAACAAATGCTGCCGCCAACGGACATTCCCCTTTAATCTTACAGCTCAGTGTTTCCAAAACTTTTCTTAGTCATGTTGCTTTTTTTTTTTAATTACAATTTTTCACGGCGCCCTAACCTAAGTAAATGTATGACTATTCTTGTGTAAGAGATAAAAAAAAAAAAAAAAAACTCGTAGAGCTTCGAATATTTCGCGGCATCTCTGTGAAGAGGTCGCAGCTCCCCGGGGCGCCGCCGCGCACAGTTTTGGAATCATTGTTATAGCTGGCTCTTCCATCTTAAAATAGGTGGGTGTGTCAAAGCAACGAAAATATCGAGAAAAACAATATTATTGCTTTTAAAGCGATACTGAATAACGCTTAAGCTAATTACTCCAGTTTGTAATGCGGGCATCACATTTGCAGACTGATTTCTCTTTTTATATAAAAAAAAAATTGTCAGCAAATGGTAAGGACATTCTCAAACCGCTAAGACGTTGTTCCGAGATTGTCAAAGTGTAGACATCAAGGAGTGTATAAGTGGAATATATAACAGTGTAGACATCAAGGAGTGTAGAAGTGGAATATACAATAGCATAGACTGCACAAGCTGTGTGGACAGTAGAAAAACATACAGTAAGAAAAAAATTAACAAACTTGACGACTACACTTGCTTTTTTTTTTACTGAGGCAATGGAGTTATTAGTAACGTCACTGAAGCCCCCCCCCCCCTCCCACTCACACCCCAACTCCCAATTTATGCTTAGATGGCGATGAAGGTGTGGTTGGGTGGGTGGGTGCTAAGCTCCCCCCACCAAACATTTTTCTTTACTTAATTTAGGAAAAGGGGAGAACCTCAACCACCATCTACACACACAAAACTATACAATTTGTAAGGCGGTGTTCGGGGTGGGGTGGGGGGGGGGGGGGTTCTAAGGCGCCCTAAAGTTTTCTTAGTGGCGGTGCGCCTGCTACTACTACCATCAGTACTACTACTACTACCAACACCACCAGCACTACTATACTTTTGCTACTTAGGGCCAGATAAAGACTTGACGAGGCTATGTTAAGTCCTGAAATCCTGCCGTGATAAATTACACCAGTTAGTCTCAGAAATAAAGAAGATGAGAAATATTGACATCTTAAGAGATCTGAACATCAAGGAAGATTGGCTAATAAACAGCATCCTTTCTCGAAAGCTGAAATATTTTGGTCATATCAAGCGCCACGACGGATTGGAAAAAATTATAGAAGAAGGCATGGTACCAGGAAGGAGGGTCAGGGGCCAACCGACACGAAGATGGGCACAGGATATAAGTGACTCCTTGAGTGTGAAAGTTCATGAGGTGGGAGAACTGGCAAGAGACCGAGTTTCTTACAGGCAGACTGTGATGAGAGCGACCTTCTGCAAAGGACCTGCTACATGATGATGAGTCTCAGAAATAGGCCTATTTAAATGTTTGGAAACTGGAAATATACTGTCGTTTAATTAAGCGAAATAATAAAGACTGTGTTTTCAAAATCACATAATTTATATAGGCTAATCCTCTAAACGTGCTAAAATGCATTACAGGACACTTATAAAAAATATATTAAAAGATTTTTCAGGAACTGCAGATTGCGAGGCCCTTAACTTGAGCTTATTTATTTAATAACTAAATTCCCCACTGCTGCTACAGCATTCGCAGAAGTAAACCAACAGACAGACATAACGAAACTCTCATTCGCAAAGTTCATCCTTTGCTTCTCAACTGACTTCAATCAACTGTTAGCCATTTACGCTGTCTATTCTTTTCTCCAGCAATAATACTGGGTATCTATTTCCATCGACATAATAGAATGCCTTCTTCGTAAATCTCCGGAACATTTCGTTAAGGGATGGCGAGCTAAATATTTTTCCTAAAAGCCTAAAATAATAAATATATTTTAAATAGACAGTACATTTATAAAAGTGACTATGTAAAATATGTAAAAATAGCGTACATTTGTGCAGATTAAAAAAAAAATCTGTTGTGATTTCAACGAACATAAATTATGCAAAACGCAAAGGTTAACTGCGGCTCATCGGCTGATATAGCCTGACACGCTTGGCGCAGGACGAGAGTCGCCTGTTCTGCTAAACCTCTGACGAAAGATATATCAGTTTGTTGGCGGTGTGCTACTCATGACCATTGTTGAACGGGTATAATAGTATTTGTAAGTATTTATGTGTGTAATGTCTATGTTTTTACATATTGTAAATTACCTAGGACAATGGGTTTGGCTAGATGAAAGGTGAGTCAAAACCTGGTACCGGTGGATCGCTTTTTGTCTGCTAGTGAAATGACTTGACGGCTACCGAGTCCAGTTACTGGTATAGAAAGGAAACAATCCAACGCGTGGCAGGCATTATGTTCGAGTGTGATGTGATGTAACCAAGCTCTCGCTATCTTAATCCCTGTTTACGTAATGTAAACGGTAATCTTTACCTACGAGACTGATAATGAAATCTCTGTACGCTCAGCAGCGTATTTATTCATTCATTAAAACCAGAAGGGTTTGATGAAGTGATTGATTATTAACGTGAGAATGTTGAACTTATAAAAGTTAGAGAACAAAAACCGTTGTCTGGTGGTGTTATCACACCGAGTGTCCTTTGTTGGCACGTTGTAAGGACCTGATATCTTTCTGAGAACTGTTTTTAATCACATTTATACTGGTGTGCAGTAGCTGCAGCAATTTATATGTCATATGGATCTGCCAGTCTCTTCCTTCTTTCTGTTCTATTTTTTTTTTATACAGTACAGTCATTTGTTGGTGGGTGGAGGGCATTTTCAACATATGAATCTGTCCTGCAGCAGTATAATGGATGCTGGTCATAAGCTTAGAAAACTAAACAGAATTTGTATCATTTCTTCTTCTTTGCAGTCACCTGCTGTGTAATAATCTCTGGCAGAAAGTTCTGGTTTTTCATCCACCTCCGGACTTGACTCTTGTGCAGAATTTTTACAGATCTGGCTTATTTATATGCAGACTGTTGATTCCTTGCCTCTTTGGTAGGTGCACTCCGACTTGAAAGGATGCCCGCAATTAGTCGACTCCTACAACATGCAGCAATTGCTGTTGTCATTCTGTTTCAATTTAAAAGGTTTTTAATGTCATCTGTCCATGTTCTCCTATGGATACCTCTTCCTATCAGATCATATCTTGTTATGTTATCACATTTAACATCTTTGGGCATTCCCATAGGTGCTCAGTCTTCTGGGGCAGCAAACACTCCTAGGTACCTCTGCTGATTGTTCCCATGAGAAATTGGTTATAGTATCTCCAGTCCCGATCTTGACAGCCTAGCATATGACACCAGAACATCTAGAATAAGAATGGAGGTGGAGGCGGTAACTGCAGCTCTCCGGTGGCTAGAGAACAAGATGCATACACATGTTATAATTGTAACACTCTGAAAGCATGCTGAAAAAAGTGAAGACAGGGATGCTTTGAGCAGAGTGGCAAGCTTCACTGGAAAGGTTACGGGTACTGAGCATACTTTGGCAACATTCATCATGTTATGTTACACTTGGCCAGTGGCATGTTAAGTGTTGATGCCATTTGTTACATTGCGACACCCCTAGTCATTTTAGTACGCCGCACATCGCCACGCAGCCTTTACAGCACGTCACTCTGTACTGCCGAACTGTGACAATTTACCAGCTTCCTGCTGAGGTCTATATTGGAGTCCCGGGGTAAAACGTCCTCAAGGATCCAACTTTATACCACGTTTGCTTCCGTGGGATCCCGGGGTAAAGCGTCCTCAAGGATCCACACGTCCGTCTCCTTCGGACTGTAAACATCAAACTCTTTGACAACAATCCTTCACAACGTTACGTATTGTTTTGACGTCTTATTTGCTCACTCAGTACCGGTGCGTTCTAGTGCACATTCGCACGTGACAGGTGGGTAATGAACAGGCAGACAGATTGGTTGGATCTGCACCACTGGGTTGTGAATTGATACATGACAAGGCAGATGTGGTCAAGCCCCTTTGGGAACAAGCAACAGAATCAGTAGAGAAAGAAGATTATTGTGGCCTGTAGATAATGAGGCATCTGGGTGTAACCAGATGGTCTGGCCGGCTGAAGAGGATGACGTAAGATGAGCATGTATGGGAATACCCCGAGTTCTGTGATGTCAGTTCTTGACTCAACTCTCGAAGATGGCATAGATGTGCTCCAAGCTCAACTCCTAGGTTACGCAGAGATTAAACATTATCCCTCAGCCGGCTATCCTCTGAATAAAGGTCCCAAATTATCGAGGCTAAAAAAATACCCTAACAGGGCCTCAGTCATAAGTAAATTGCAAACCTCTTCACTGGCAGAAAAATAAAATAAAAAATCTTCAAATAAATTTGAAATAAACTAATACATTTGAAGTGAATTTCTGTCATCCTGTAAGAGGTCCTTTGCAGAATGTCGCTTCCATCATGGTCTGTCTGAAAGAAACCTGGTCTCTCAAAAGCTGTCCCACCTCCTGCACTTTCATATTCAAAGAGTCACTTATATCCTGAGCCAGTCCTTGTGTTCGTTGACCCATGCCCCTCTTTCCTGGTACCATGCCTTCTGCTTTTATTTTTTTTTCATCCTGCCATGGTGCCTGATTTGGCCAAAATATTTCAGCTTTCGAGACAATCTTCCTTGATGTTCAGATCATTTAGAATGTCAATATTTCTTCTCTTCTCTGTCCATGGTATTCTGAGAATCCTTCTATAGCACGGCTATTCTACTGGTGGCCCAAGGCCGAATCTATCCTGCAAAGGCCTAGCAAGTGGCCCACTGTATTATATTAATGATCTTTTTAAGCTGGGGCTCTGGCCTGTGACGATCCCCATTTATCATGGTATTCTGATAAACCTTCTATAGCACTTTAGCTCAAAAGCCTCCAGTTTCCTTGTTTCTTTCAAAGTTCTCTGCCAGTGTTGGTAAGCTTTCCATGATACATGCTCCCAACTTTAGAGTTTTCTTTAGCCTGGTGAAAGTTTTCTATTGTAGTACTGTTGAGCTTAAGCCCCTCATCACAGTTATCCTTACTTGCTCTGTCATCATTCTCTTCCCCAGTTCATGTTTGCCTCGCCACCAGATCTTTGAGTTTTGTTTTTGGCTTTCATGATAAGTTTCCTGGGATAATAATGTGGTAGTTTTCCCTTGCTTTCCACATTCACTTGGCTTTAAACCATGTCCTCGGCCTTCTTTAAAACTTAAGATCTTCAACTCTTGTGTGATTCCAGTACTAACTTATGGGTGCAAGAGTCAGAAAGTAACAGTAGCTCTTGATAAAATATTAGACAATTTTGAGAATAGATGTTATAGAAGAATACTGAATCTCCACTGGATAGATTTCAGATCCAATACGGAAATACGAAAAGTGACCAAGCAAGAAAATTTACCAAATTTTATAAGAAAGCTCCGTTGGAATTACATAGGCCATGCATTCACAATGGTTAAGACAAGACTACCCCATCAAGCCCTTATATGGACACCGGAAGGGAAAAGAAAACGGGGAAGACCAAGAGAGACTCTGTGTAGAACCATCATCAGGTGGCAATGAACCGCTAGACATGGAGAGCTATGACCTATTCCCCGCCTTAGGCTCAAGAGGAAAGACTAACTAACTCATCCTTCAGCAACCTTTTAGATTGCCATCGCAAGTGCCATGCCCTGTGATGCTCCTGTTAACAACAGAGGGCACCTCAGAGGTAACCACGTACCCCTGTGTATACTCAGTCCCCTTAGCAGCATTGCGTTTACCATCTTCTAGTGCAGAGCTATTCAAATAGCAGCCCATGGGCCGAATCTGGCCTGCGGAGGCCTAGCAAGTGGTCCGCTGATCACTGGCAGTTGTATTATATTAATGATCTTTCTACGCTGCGGTTAAGGCCTCTGGTCCTTGATGATCCCCATTTTCAAAATGTTGGCCTCTGGGTAAACTTACTTGAATAGCCTGCTCTGCTCTGCCGCACGGAGGTGCAGCTAGGGTTTTCTCTTCGCTGATTCTTGAGACCAGAATGGAATTTCCCAAAACTCCAGTACTTTTATTTCTGTACATGATTAAAATTGACATTTTGGACTCCTTACAAAATTATTGGAGAGGGAAGGCTGAGACCCCCTTATTTTGTCTGGCACCCCCCCCCCCCACTCCCAATTTTCAGTAAGAAAATGTGTGCAGCAGACATAGAGGTGGGTGATATTTTCATAGTGTTGGCACGCCTGCAGTCTGATTCTTGATTCATCTAGTAGATGCTGGCTGACAGTAGATTCAAATTTAACCTTGGGGTTAACGTAACCTTATCTCTGGGGTTAACAGCCTTATCAGTGGGTCAAGGTTTTTGTCAGTTGGCGTGGCCTTCAGCAAAATATTTAATTGAGCGTTAACATGCCATATGCATGATTTAACTGCTGATAATCTTGAATAGTCATGTGAAAATCCTTGTTGAAACATTAGTAATGAGTGGGGGAATAGGAATAGTATTATGCAACTTCAGCAATTTAGTCTGGTGTGATAGATGTCCTTGATTAGACCAGAATGTTTAAATATATGGTATGTCATCCACTGTGCGGCAGATTAAAATTTACACTTGACCGTGTAAGGACACATTTATAGATTTGTTTGCATTAAATGTTTCTTTTTTCATGGTGTGGTTTGAAAATCTTCATGTTTACCTGCCATATAGTAACAAAATCGGACATGGAGCATACTGTTTTATACCTATTTTATAGACGACTTGGTACTTAGTGGGTAGTATTTTCAGCATCACGACAGTCGCCTCAGTTACTTCCCAGGAAATACCATGGTGTCAATTTCAGGCTAAGTCGACCTGGGTGTCCAGGTCAGTTTTGAAGGGGAAAAAAAATCAGCCTGAAAGTGAATTTGAACCCTAAACCTTCATGCTGGCAGGCGAGCGTCTTGCGGCTCTCACCTACCATATCATTATGTAATACATTTCATTTACGAAATTATATTTCTGGTTCATTGTATATTTAAAAAAAAAAATGGAACAAGAGCATTTTGTCTTACAAACTACAGTTAAGTGATGGCACCATAAAACTTCATGCCATGGGGGAGAGTTAAAAGCTTTGGCTAATTCGGGGGCTGAGTGGTCTCGAGGCATGGCATCTGTCTAGAGTGCTAAGAGGTCCCAGGTGAAGGCTGGGATTTTCTCACATGGACTTATAGTAATTCTCCTGGTCTCTGAGTAGTCAGATCGGACGCCCGTGTGTAATGTTGCGCACATAAAAAATACATTGGCAGTTGGAAATTGAAAAGAGCAGCCTAACAGCGCTGCCAGGGTAAAATTTGGAGTTAAAAATCTACCTAGAGTATTTAACGGATATCATTTAAATAACTTAACCTAGTTATTTAAACGTATAATGGATCTTCCCAAGAATAGCATTAAGATTGATAATTTCCAGACTTTGTCGTTTATAGTTGTCTTAGCATGGTATTAGAATACTATACAATGGTACATTTTCTTTTGAACTGAACCAAACTTTTTTTTTTTTTTTTCCACTGACAGAATTTACCAAGGTTTGACATACTGAATCTTGAGAAACATGTCTGCCAAAGCAATTTATGAGGCCAAAGGAAAGGAACTTTTGAATAAGTTTCTGGGAACTGTTGCTGAAAAAAATCGTTTTGTATCCATTGATGAAAACGTGAAGTGGAATCACCTACTACAGGACAATCCGTGGCTTAACAATGAGGTAAGTAATGAATACGATTTTCATTTTCACCATCTGCATAAAAAAAAAAAAAATCTGAGGAAAAAGTAATTAATTAAAAGATACTTTGCATGGTTAGAAATGCAATTTGCTTGTTCAATGATTCCCAATCTGTGTGCTGCGGCGCCCCCGGAAGCTGCAACCTCATCCCAGGGGCGTCGCAAAATATTCATAGATACAAAAGTTTTATTTTTTTAATCTCTTACATGCGAATAGTCATAATTTTACTTAGGTTAGGGCGCCGTGGAAAAATTTTAATTGAAAAAAGGTGCCGCGACCAAGATAGGTTTGGGAAACACTGCTAGCTAGTTATTATGAGAGAGTTAAAAAAAAACATGTCAGTACTGCCTCTGTTTGCTACTTTTTGTTTTGTACATGAAAAGGTTTTTTATTTTGGTTCGTGACAGGAAAACCCCAAACTTGGCCAGTCTCCACATTATGAGAGAGTACAGGTGCTAATCAGCGGCGTCCGTGGCTAAGGCATTGCGAGTCTGACTCGTAATCCAACGTACCGCGATCGAAACCTGCATGGGCTGCGTGGATTTTTATCGTGGTATGGGACGTCCGCAGGTCGACCCAGCCTCAAATGGGTACCAGGATGGGCTGTCCTAGGAAAGTAAAGACGGCCGGCGTAATGCTGACCACATTACCCACCGAGTGCCGACTGGTCTGTAAAAATATGGGTGCTCTTTCCATATGCCCGATGCGCCTAAGGGCGTGTAAAGGGATCTTTACTTTTTTACTTACAGGTGCTAATCATTAGCCCACTGACTACCACGACCGTTAGCCCTTGTACTTTCCAGATACCACGTATTTTAGTGTGTAGATAGCTTCACAACTATTTCACATAAACCCATATTATGTAACTTTTCACCAAACTGAACGAACAACAAATTTTGAGAAAACAAAATTTTTTAATCTTGTTGTACATCATCTTGGGGTTCTGAACATTGGTGGAAAGTTTTCCAATACCAATAGAACTAATTATTTTTGTTTGTTTTTGGCTGAAATAATCTTGGATGAAAGCGCTGCCTAAATGTGAAATAAAATTCTGCAAATTTTATTGGCTGTTAACTATTTTGCTCCAAGAACATCTGATACAGTATGACTGGACTGTCAAACTCAAAAAGCCACAAAAACGATCTTTTCCTGAAACTCGCATAGCGAAAAACTCATCCTGGTAAACATCAAAAATAGCATTGTGAAATGGTTTTTGCTAAACTCTAAGCCAAAATGGGACACAATCTACACTAATCAACACTTCTAACAATATATACATGAAACAATCTACCCAACCTAATGTAACATAACACACCTACCTCTGACTGCTACGACACGTCTCTAAGCAAAACATCATCTTCCAGTTCTGACAATGTTTTTGATGGCAATTCGTAAGAATGAACAAAGTCACAGTCATGAAACTGTTAAAGTATCTTCACCTTCACTTTCTGTTTTAAAAGAAGACAATATCCCATAGTATCAGGAATATTCCCCAAGCATGGAGGTATATTCCACCATGGCGGCCCTAACGATCAGCTGCCATTATCAGAATACTCATTTATATGCCATGGACATGGTAGCTCACTGAAAATTTTGTTTTTGAAAATTTACATTAAACACTACTCAATTGTTTCCAGTCTTGCCAGTGTTTGGAAGCATCTCTGTTAGGCACTTTCTTTAATAGCCCTCTCTCCTTTGTCTCACTTTGGCTTGAATCTCTTCAGTGTCATTGAGTTAGCAAACTTTCCTTACTTTCTTAAGTTGTAGGACCAAGAAGTCACACAGAGCAAGAGTATTGGGTGTGTGGAACCAATAGAATGTATTGCCAAACATTCCTGTATGAGACCTGTGCTGTATACGAGATAGCTGACTTATGAATGGTTCATTGGTTGCTCATGTAATAGAAACTTCATGGAGGAGCACAACTGGAGTATTCTGGCCCTAAGAAGTCCCTCTTTACTGAATGTTTTGATATCTTTACATTCCTAATACTCCTTGGGGGCAGTCCAGTCCAGGTTGCATTTCCCAGTGCAACTGAATCTTGCCGATACTGAAGCAAGGGTTAACCGCTAATGACAATCACCCCATCTTGTTAGTCGCTAAGTGAGTTTCGTCAGGCCACTCTGCTCTCAAGAAGGCAATCTATGCCTCATTGGCGTTTCGCCTGCAGCATTTTGACCAGGAGCGAGCCAGCTTCACTCCGTCTGCCAACTAGTCTTTGTCGTGGTCATGCATTGGGTTACTTTGTTTTTTGGGCCACTCTGGCCATGTAAATTCTTCTTAACCCAGTCATGGTCTCACCTCCGCCAGTACCCACAGGGAGCCAACTGTAAGTGGACGTGGTGCTGTGTTGGGTCTGGGCCATGCAACAATACCACAGTTTGAGTCATGTGTGTGTTTCCTTGGTATAAATTTAACTGTGAGGCACTATGGAGTGGAGCTATTATCATCAAGTGCTGTGCCAACTGACGTGGGCGATCATGCTTCTCCACAGTCTGCGATCTGCAACTGCGTGTATCAGTTCCTGTGTTGACACCCCTCCTTGCCATGACAAAAGACTGTCAAGAATCTTCACGCTGTCTTCCTCTGTCTCTTTTTCCACAGATTCCAGTGGTCACAATATGTTTCATTTTCTCTCTTCTCATAACATGACCAAAAAATTATATCTCTTTCTGATGTTTGTGATTTGTCTTCGAGCATTCGCCTCTTTCAAAACATCTGGGTTGCTCTTCTTAGCTGTCTAAGGAATTCTAAGGATTCTTTTGTAAAACCACATCCCTGCGGCCTAAGATATTATAAAGCTGTTATCGCATAGTAATCATTTCATTGCCTTGTCAAAGCAATAGTCAGGAGTTTGGAACTCAGCGGAAGCATATAAGTATTCTAGAACTTTATTGATTGAGTCAACAAATAGTTGAAAGGTGGGTGCCACTATAATTCTGAGATATGAGAAGGTGGTGAGAAAGAACTGGTCACCAGCAGTGTGGAATTCAGTCAACCACTTGTTGCTGGTTGTTGACACAGGCTTGTGAAATGGGTACATGCTTTTTTTTTTAAATTTTGTTTCAGGAACTAAATAATTAAGAAAGCTTATCATTGCCCTGTCTAATGCATTTAGTAAATGTATTTTAAGTTGTATCATTTAAGCTCCCTGGTTGTTATAAGGTCATCTTAATATATTTTACATTTTAAAGTTTGCTGGAGATTTAATGGAATGTGTGAACGTTTACAATTGATTACTAGAAACTTGTTGTGAAGCCAGATCAGCTCATTAAACGCAGAGGCAAACTTGGTCTCATCAAAGCTGGCGTGGACATCAGTGGAGTCCAGGAGTGGTTGAAGACAAAACTGGGAAAAGAATTTGAGGCGAGTGCTCTCTGGTTTTTCTATATGGTCATATTTACTTCTGAATTGTTCATTGTTGTTGGCATCTTTCTAAACAGCTTATTAATTCATTTTTTGGGGGGGTCTTCAATGCACGTGCAAGTGAAAACAAACCAGCACACACACACTCACTCTTTCTCTCAATTGGTCACACACACTCCCCCTCTCAGCCATTAAGGGACGGTTAATCTCATTTATTTGCTCTAAACTAGCACTCACTCTTTGTCTTTTGTTTCTAACACACAGACAAATCTTACCTCATCATACAATAAGGCACTGTTAGACTTCATGCACTTTAGCTGTAAACTGTGGTTCAGGTAATCCTATTGCTTTCGCATATTCTGGGCCAAGGTGAGGGTTGTCTGTTTCTTTCGTCTCACAGCTTGTCCTTCGTAGACAATTCAGTCTGTTAAAAAGATGTTACACCAAAGAAAAATAAGCAGTATGCCAATAAAATTGTTCTACTGCCACAAGAACATGGTTTATGAATTGAAAGTTCTCAGCTTTATATGAGATTAAAGTGTGTAGAATTTTTTTAATACATTTTGCAACATGTTGTGTAATCTAAAAGTTAAAGAGATAAAAAAAGATAGGGAAACAAATCCCCATGTGGGTTTTGAGACTATGGAAGGGTAGGGGGAGGGGGGACACTGTGACATCTAACAAGCATGTCGTAAAAGGCGACTAAATAATGTTTGGCTGAAATCGTATGTGTTGGGTACAAATATTGTAAAGCACCCGAGAACATACTAACAACCCTTTTACAGGCTTAAGACAAGGAAAATAAGAAAAACAAATTACTCAGGAAGATAGCTGGTCACCTAACTTTTAAATGTGTCATGGCATAGCAGTGTCTGCCTTGACTTTACTTTTATATAACATGACCTACTATGGGGAGATTTTTCTGGTTATAAATGAGCTGTAATAAGGCCATAACTAATCCCTCATGTTTTTTTAATGAGACAGTTTCAGAATTACCTTCCTTTAGTTTATGCTGTCTTTACCAGGAGTGATTTATTTGTCTGACTAGTAGATGTCATTGTTCAGACAGTTCCTTAACTAGCTCAGCACTGGTAATGTTTCTTGTTCTCTTAGTAATTCAAAGTATCTCTCATACTACTGTAAAGATGTGGTTAAAAAAAGTAACCAGCGTTTGCTTTATTCAAAATTTTTAGTTATAAAAAACCATGATAAACAATCCAGTTATTTTGCTTGCTAGTTAGGGATTCTGAATTAGTCTTTACGTGCATTATCATCATCTACCTTGCCAAAGATGCAGTGTTTGTTCTCCACAGATCCTGTGTTTTGATCATATTCTTCCATGCCACTGCTTGCCACCTCCAATTCTTCTGCCACCGATCTTTCCAGTTACCACAGTGTTCTGCATTGTATCTCACCGATTCATGTGACCAAAGAATGGCTTGTTTCTTTTTCTTTTATAGTGAAAAAATCATTAGTTAAGGAGCCCTTTTAAGCCAATAGCACATCAGAAATAAGATGCTAGGCTCATATTTTTATAGACTATCTGGCACTCAGTCGGCATTGGGGTCAACGTCCTGCTGGGCTTCTTTACTTTCCAGAACATTACCCGATACCCATTTTTGTAAGGCTGTGATGACCTTGGAGTTAAATTAAATTTTGAAAACAGCCAACTCGATGTGTATTTGAACCCAGGACCTTCTGGTCCGGCAAATAAGCATCTAGCCACTAAACTACGGGGATGTGTTTGCTCATAACTCCTCGTTTGGGTTCCGGTGCCTTATTTTTGAGAAAATAAAAATAAACTGTTGCCGTAACAGGCATGTCATAAAAGGTGACTAATTAGGGTTGTTTTCTTTGAAATCAGAATGCATCTGACTGAGAGGTCAGGAGCCAACAGTCTGCACCACTGTACCATGATCCTCGAGTACATGGGTTTCATTTCGTGGAGGACTGTTTGTTTATTATGAAAAAAATCTGTTCTCATGGTTTTTAGGCAACAGTACGAGAGTTGCATTGTAGAAGATATTAGGCCTTACCACATATTTGCAAATATCAGTTGGTACTGCAACTAATTTACATTTTAGAGATGACACACTCATGTTTATAATTCTTCCTCTTAGCATTTAGCTATTGTTCCCCTACTTCTGAACCTTAGTTCAACATAAGGCATGGATGAATACACAGAAACTAATATGGAAGTTAGGAGGCAGATTGGGCTGATTAAAGAAAATATTTAGATGACCTAGCACAAGAAGCGGAGACAGCAGTAGCAAAAAGAAATCTCAGAGACCATTACAGTAACGCAGGAAATTATTAGGCCTTTCATGTGCACATCCTTTTATTAGTTTTTGTTTTTAAATGTCAGTTGTAGGTTTCTCTCTTGTCAGGCAGATGCTCTCCAGCTGAAGGAAACATCCATAATTAATTGCCTTTTACAACATGCTTGGTAGTATAGGGGGCAATGGGTCTCTGGAACCCACAAAGGGAAGTCTATAACTGATGAGACAAGTGAAAAATGAGTTAAAGGTTATTTGACTATGTTAAAACTTATTCAAACTGAGCTGATGTTGTCACAGTGTTGGAAATGTTTTGCTTAGCTGCTCTCTGCTGTGGTCTGCAGTTCTTCTTCATTATCAAAGCTAACTGTTCAGAAAACAACAGGCCATATCCTCCCTGGAATTTCTCTTCATCCTGGGCTGCTTTATTAGAGGTTACAGTGTTAAATCATTGGAATATTGATTATTTCCATAGCAACGTGATTTGCATGATTTTCTGTAAAAGGCACAGATATCACACAGTTGTAGAAGGGAGGCTTTAATTCAAGAGTTATATTGCTGGGCTGGAGTTTAGCAGAGGGCATAAAAAGTGCCCCTATGTCTTCGACTATAAATTATACCTCTGTACAAAAGTCACTAAAGCAATCTTTTTTTTTCTTTTCTGAAACCGCCCACCATCGAAATGGAACTCTTGTATGTTGAGGATTGTGAAGCAGATTAACTGGCTTTAAAGCCACGCTATTCAGGGTACAAGAGAACTGAAAATTTTGTTGTTTGGTAGGCCCTCTAAATGATAATTGTTTAGTAATGTCTTGTACATGTGCAGCTTTTAACTTTCAAAACTTTCTCCTGAATGTCAGTTTTAATGAGCTTATCGTTCTTTGTTCTTAAGGTTAATCAATGCACCTTAACAAATAGAAACATAGTTTGCCAACAGCAAATATAAATGTTATATTTATATATATAGTATAAATGTTATATTTTGTAGGGAAGCGGGAAGCTGTTATTTGCGTATAGTTCTGTAATTTTGGTTTTGTGTGTATTTGCCTCTTTTAATATGACTCTTGTGTAACAATTAAAAAAAAACACAGCTTGTTTTAACTTCATGGAACTGAACAAGAAAAGTCAACAAATGACAGTCTTTTGTAGCAAGGTTAAATTTTCCCTTTTCCCCTTTCTCTTTCTTTACGTACAAACTAAGGCTTGTTAAGTTGATAATGATCGATCCATTCGATTTCCTCAAGAAGCTAGTCTCTTAGCACATTTAACTTTTACATTGTCAGAAATGTATTTCTAATGCAGGTTGTAATAAACTTTTCTGAGTTTTGTTATGCGACCTAAAATTAATTTGTTAAAAATCTGTTTATAAAAAAAAATCTGTTAAGTTTTGTTTGATCTTATTCTGATTAAAATAAAGCAAATAAATGAATCCTTCAGATGCTGCATATGTGGGCAGAAAAAGTCGATGACTGGAAAAAGGAGTTGCTGAACATATTCCGTTATGGGTGGTAAAAGCACTGCAAATTCCCAACAGCTCAATAACAAACCAGGTGACTGGTCAAAAAAAGTCCTTATCAGCAGTAGCGTGCCATATTTTGAATTCTGGGCACATTGCAAACAAGAAAGATGCATTTCGAATTATTTACACTTCAGCCAACCATGGATTACTGAGATTTGTGGAAGCTGTCGCTATCAACTGGTTTAGTCCAGGATTATGCAGACAAAAGTACATGCTCTTCTCCTTGCATTTACCCTGGTGAAACAGCCAGTTTTTGTGTGCATTCGATTTGTCTTTCAGTTGGAAGGGTTTATTTATTTGCTTTATTTTAATCAAGTGTTACTATAGTATGCACCAGATGTGATACAGCGAAATATGCCAGGCAGTAAATTGTGCAATCTGTTGATTGTACTTTTTAACATTTGTGTCATACAACCGATTGGGGTTTCTGGGATTAGCTGCTTTTGGATTCTCATCCACATTGTGCCTCCTTGAGTCACTGGATGTTAACCTTTTTGTGTGCAATCCTGAGAATTGAAAATATGTTGATTTTAAACTGATTCATTCCTGCAAAACTGAAAATGCATGATTAATAATTAAATCTTTCTCTTCACAGATTGGTGCTGCTAGAGGACGTTTAAAGACATTCATCATTGAACCATTTGTGGATCATTCTCAGGTAAATTATTACGGGTAACGCGTACATTAAAGTATAATAGACAACTTTGTCTAGATAACAGTATCTTCACTTTATTTCAGTTACATCGTAAACTTTGGAGGTAGGACGACTGGTTCCATATTCTGTGTGCAGTACCTGTGGCCACTCTCTGTTCCAGTCTTCTTCTTAGGGTTTACCAGCTGTAAACTCTGGTGGAAACTTCTGACTGTTTGTCCTCATCTAGACTTTTGTCTTGCTCCAGAACTCGAGTTTTGCCTGCAAATATTTTACAATTCTGGCTTATTTGTGTGCAGACTATTGGTTCCTCACCTCTCAGACAGATGCAGTCTGACTTAGAAGTAAACAACAATACATGTTTAAGACAAGCTTGTTGGGAACAGTGGACCTTTTTTCCCCTTCAAATGAGGCCTTTGATTGGTTCTCTCGCTAAGAATCCCAGTATATAACCCAGCCATTTGGCAGTGACTTCTATCTTTCAGAATGTAACCATTGAATACTGAAGTGGGTTTCTTAATTGGCTATTTGTAATGTGCCTTTTTTCCTTCTTTGATAGAAATGCCCATGATTTCTTATAGTGGTTATTTCCCTTCTTTGAAGTCTGCTGCAAAAGCCCAATACCAAAAGAGTTGGCATACTTCTTCTTCTCCATTTATCCAAGAAGGTAATTTCGCTTTGCCCTTTCACTTCATGGTCTTTTGGGCCAGGACTACTACTTGTTTAGCATTTGCCCAGATTAGGATTCATACACTGCTTTCTTTGACTGAAAATTTAGAACTTTAACGGTGAAGAGAGAACTTTATATTGTTTACAGTGAAATGTGTGTTTAAAATTTTAGTGGAAATATAAGTTAAAAAAAAACAAAACAAAAAAACAGACAGTATATAACTAAATCTTGAAGCTGTTCGGCTTCTGCCTATTATCATCCTGCAGCAGTTTAAAAAATTTGTTTTTGCACCTTAGCCTTAAAGTGGTATCAGGAAATACTCTGGAAAGTAAAGGCTGCTGCTATGATATTGACATTACTTATTAATTGCTGATTAACCTTTACAAACCTGGAACAAGCATTAACCTTTACAAACCTGGATCAAGCACCACATACCCAGTACACACCTCAAGGCATGAAAAAAGGTCTTTACATTCGTCTTCATTGTTAACTGGTTTCTTCTTCTTCTTCTTTTTCTTCTTCTTCCTCTTTTTCTTCTTCTTTTTCTTCTTCTTCTTCTTCCTCCTCATCCCCCTCCTCCTCCTTCCTTCTTCTTCTTTCTTCTTCCTCCTTCTTCTATATCTTGTAGTTTGCTGTTGCTCTCTAAATGGTGGGCACTCCATTCCAGTGTCAGAATCAACGCAAAACAGTCGGCTGCCAAAATGCCTGCAGCTGGAATCTAACTGAGCATTTGGGAGTTGAAGAGTGTTCGCATCATCTAAGCAGCAAACACAGATCTTCTTGATCTTAACATTTGAAATATAATTGTTTGGTATGCATTTAATTTAAGAAGTTGTTGTTTTGTTTTTAAAGAACAAGCTAATTTAACGGAGTGTTTTCTTCTTCTTTCTTGTTTTTAGAATGAGGAGTTCTATGTGTGCATACATTCGCACCGTTATGCCGACACCATTTTATTTTACCATGAAGGAGGTATTGATATTGGCGATGTTGATTCTAAGGTAAGAAATGGGGCTTACTATCTTATGAGCTTGGCCATGGGCTTCATGTTCTTCTAAGTTCACCCATAAAATGACATTTGGCACATTGTATTGTGGTTCACATCTAGGCTGTGATGTGTGCATTTTTGTTGTTTGGTCCAGCACATCTGATTTCAGTAATCCCTAATTTTTTGTCTCTTGTCACGTGGGGGGGGGGGTGTTAATTCCGTCCCCCTTCCGTTTATTTATCACCACCTTTAAACAGGGCCCAGAACTCATTCAGTGCCTTAAGCAACTGCAGAATGCTACGCTTTACGGAAGCCACTTTAATAAACTGGTTCAGTCCAGAACTATACACACACCTGCATTTGCTCTAGTGAAACAGGCAGTTACTTTTTAGTGTAGTAGATTTTGTGTTTCATTTAGAACAGTTCTCAACCTTCCTAATCCTGCTACTCTTTAATACAATTAGTTTCTCATGTTGTGGTGACCCTCAACTATAAAATTATTTTCATAACTTCAGGGAATTTGTGTTTTCCTATGGTCTTAGGCGACACCTTTGAAAGGGGCATTCGACCCCCAAAGGTTTCACCACCCACAGGTTGAAAACCGCTGATTTAGAAGAATGAATCTATTTGTTTAATTTTCATATATTTTTTACTGTAGTATGCACCTGATGAGATACAGCAAAATATGAAAGGCCGTAGATTTTGCAGTCTGTTTGTATCTTCTTTGTTTATATTTTATTGTCAGCAGACTCGAGCTCAGTGCCTAGCGGCCTATGGATAATCACTGTGTCTGTACTGTCACACTTCAGTAGATAACAGTTTAAAACTGTGTCTAGATATGTGCACATTTTCATGGATGACAGATTGTTCATCGGCAGGATATTATCATGTTCAGGATGGATAGTAAAAATGTTTAAAAAAGAAATTTAAAAAAAAAAAACCACACATGAATAAACAGGATAACAAATTGTTCTATTGTGTTTTCTGTGAATAGAATCGGAGGTATGGAAACAGCTTTCTTGTTTTTTGTGAATCAGAAGGAGATATTTAACAGCTGTATGTTTGTATGTGTGTGTGTAAACCAGAAAACAAAAGGTGTAACAGCTGTCATATGTGTGTGTCTAAACCAGAAAGAAAAAAGGTGTTTACAGCTGTCTGTGTGTGTGAACCATAATGAAGGGTGCAACAGCTATCTTTTATTGTTTTATGTGAACCGGATTCAGAGGTGCAGTAACAGCTTCCAGGGCTTTATGTGTGTGAGAACCAGAATGTGAGGTTTAACAGCTTTCTTGTTACACTTTCTTGTTTTCTGTGAACCAGATAAGGTAATATTTTTATGGTACTCTGTAAACCAACCAGTATGTAAAGCAGTTTTTTGCTAATTTCTAAGGCCCTGAAACTGGATGTACCCGTGGACGAAAAACTCTCAGCCAGTGATGTGAAAAGCAAGCTGTTGACCCACGTCCCAGAGAGTGCAAAGCAGTAAGTAAATAATTCCTAGCTCTTAAAATGTTATGGCATCTGCCTGAATAATGAGGAACCAGTAGTCTGCATACAAATAAGCCAGATCTGTAAAATGGATGTGTATGCAAAACTGAAGTCTGGAACAAAACAAGGTCCAGAAGTAGACGAACAACAATAACTTTCAGTCGGAGTTTACAGCCTGTGAGTGCAAAAAGGAAGAAGATATTGTTATGTCTGTGGGAAACCTTTAACTCGTCAGAGAAATTAGATCTTCTTCTTCTTTGCATTCACCGGCTGAAAACTCCGGCAGAAAGTTCTTGTTGTTCGTCCACTTCTGGACTGCAGTCTTGTTTCAGAACCTGAGTCTTGTGTATTCATCCGTTTGATAGATATGACTCATTTGTGTGCTGTCTGTTGGTTTCTTGCTTCTCGCGCAGATGCACTCGAACTTAGATGAAAGCTCCCAATTAGTGGACTCGTACGACATGCTCTTGGGTAGGCCAAGGGTCTATTGTTTTCCCTAATAGGAAACCCACACGGGAAAGGGAAATTAGATGTACAGTCTATATGTGACATGTTATGAGAAGGAATGGACTTAAGAATTTGGTGACGACTGGCAGGATTGAAGGGGAAGGCAGCGAGATAAATACATGGCTAGCTTGGCCATATGGAGAGGGTGGGCAAAGACATTGACCTTACCAACACTTATCATGATGATGGTAGTATTGCTACGTGAAATCTGAAATGTGCCAGTTAAAACATAAAATTATATTTTTTACAGGACATTGCAAAACCAGCCCTATCATTTTTTGGATGGCTGTTGTGATTTTACTGAGAAATGTTATGTTAAGTAGTTTGCCATTGCTTTCTGAAAAGTCAGAACTTGATACCATTGTTGTTGAAAGCAACTTGAGGCGACCTGCTACCAAATCGTCTGCAACTGGGACTGAACCCTCACCTCGACATTACTTAGTGCGTTCTCAGCAGGAAGCCAATGCAGTGACCAGTAAGCTAACATAGCTCCATTAATCTTGAAATATTTAGCTCTTTCAAATCAGTAACATTCCCTGTATGGATTCTGGGACCCCATTTTGGGTTGCGGTGGGAGAGAATAGACCTGTTGCCCCTAATGCATATGTTGAAAAAAAAAAGCACTTGATTAGATGTTTGCTGAGCTGTAAACCACAACACAGTGAGCCAACCACTCTTTGAACTCATTCAGTCCCAGGGGGTTTAGCATCAGCTTAGGTGTTAAAAGAAACACGTATAATCAGGTTTGAGCCTATGATGCGTTCCTTCGGGCTGAAAGGGTAAAGGGCAGAAGAAATTACTAGTAATGTATGGAGATGAAACATGTAGAGCTAAAGCAGTTGCTGACAAACTAACAATAAATATCGTTAACTGTAGCCTGCTCATATAGATAACATTATTTTATAACAGAATCACTATTATGGGTCTTTAAGAAAGAATACAAATTTGAATGGACCAATGTGATAAAAAGATGCTAGCATTGGACAGACACAGACTGAAAAAACCTGATAACAATATAACTAGAATGTCCTTGCAGTGGGTCAAAGAAAGGCAGGGAAAAAAAAACCACAGGGAAAGGAAATAGTGAAGTGAGAAAAGAATGGGGAGGGCATGGTGTGAGCTTTGCACTTTAGCATAAGATGAGACGACTTGCCATAAGTTCATTGTGGGCTTATGCTCCACTGAGGGATAAGAAAGCAGAAGACTCAATGAATATGCTTAAAAAAATCCAAGCTTGATTTATCAGGCAAAAATGGATTGAAACAATAAGCACTTCATGAATATCTGCCCTAACCTTCATTTTTGTGTCAGGTCATGCGGGTGTTCAAGGGAACATGAGTGCAGACTATCTTGCTGACACTGCAGTTGCTATGGCTGGCCCAGTACTGGACAGAAGTGATGTTATCAATGCCATGTGCTGCGCTTACCGTACCGAGTAGCACGCCAAAGGACGTGACTCCCTATCCCTGTCTAGACTGATAGTCATGGGGGTGCAGCCTGGAGCTGCAGGAAATGAACATTTCACTAACGGGACAGGAAGTTTCATTAACTAACACAGAACAGGCATCATGAGTTGTTTTACACTTGTGGAGCTTTTGAGGAGAAGACTGGAGCACCTATGGATCTGTCTGGAGTGCTGTGATGATAATCCTTTCTAATCACTAATCACTAAGACAGCAAAACAAAGCTCCTGAAAAGTAGATTATTTGAAATCTTGAATGGAGTCCTTATGTGATCAGACCAAAATGTAAATAAGGTGTAGAGGTACCGACTGCAATTGTCAGTAAACCATTTAGTATGGTAATTATTTCTAGTTTACAGTGAATTTGAATGCTTCTTACATCATAGTGTCACATCACGCGGTGTTACTGGTTCTTTTCCAGAAGCAGTTGGCACTTTACAGCTAGGCTGTGATGTATGTTTGTTTCGGCCCAGCACATCCGATTTCAGCAAACTCCAGATTAGTTGCCTTTTACATCATGCTTGTTAGGGGGCAGTGAGTCTGTTCTTTTTATTCCTCCAAATGGGTCCAGGAACCCACATGGGGCATTGGTTAATCAAGTTAACCAATGCCCCATGTGGGTTCCTGGCCCCATTTTCACAGTTAACCTGGTGAAAAATCAATGTTTTTCTTCTTGATACATTATAGCATATTTTATGATTTAAAAAAAATAGGGAGGTCCATTTTCAATTAAAATTGGCATTGTTCAATTAAAATGTTTGTTTGCAGGCCTCTAACGGACTTTATCACTACACTGTACCAAGTGTATCAAGATCTTCATTTTACGTACCTGGAAATCAACCCATTAGGTAAGATGTAAGATATTTGTTCTGCTTTGGTGAGAAATTTGTCCACGAAAGTTTGCTAACACAAATCTTTACCTTTTAGAAACTGAAAAAGATTAATGCCCAGTGAGTGTAAGAGGCCACTATCCAGGTGAGAATCTGACAGAAACAAACCTTGTTCACCCATATAACACAGTTATATTAGGCCAGACCCGACATTTACATAGTAACCTGCAGTCCACTGTAGGTGGGCATCGATGTAAACAGACTCCTGACAGTATGAAATAGAGGCCTGTTTATATTGTCTGTGATCTTAAGATGAATGTGAAGAATATAAACTTATGGATATATACACCTATATAAGCTGCAAATGTTAATCAGATGCAGGGAAGTGAGGAGTTGAGATACTAGTCTTGAGCATCAGTGATCTGAGTTCAATATAAACATATGGATATGTGCACCTGTTGAATAAGTTACATATGTTAATTACCTGCTGGGAAACGAGGAGTTGGGGTACTAGTCTTGGACATCAGTGATCTGAGTTCAGTATAAACATATGGATATGTGCACCTGTTGAATAAGTTAATATGTTAATAAGATGCAGGGAACCGAAAAGTCTTTGCTTTAGTTATTTTTGAATTTTCTAGAAGATATAAGTTTAAATTTGTCAGTCCATTATATGGACGTTCAAGTTTAAATTTGTCAGTCCATTATATGGACGTTCAGGTTGCCTGTGACCTGATATGGTTTGTTTTCCCTAAATGAGGTTAGCATAGAAACTGTATTGTCGATCTTTCCTTCCTCTTTGCAAGTCCAGAAACCAGCAGGGTGTTCTATAACTCCATCATCATCTCATCAAGTAGCAGATCCTTTGCAGAACAAGTCTTCCTGAAAGAAACTGTCTCGTGCCAGCTCTCCTACCTCATGCACTTTCCTACCCAGCATGTTATTTATATCCTGTGCCCATCTTCATACTGGTAGGCTCCTGTCCCTCTTTCCTGGTACCTTGCCTTCTGCTATCTCCCCCCCCCCCCCACCCCCATATGTTGTGCTGAATATCACCACTAATTTTCACTTTACGAGACAAAGACTGTTTACTTAACTAGCTGTTTTTTCTTGATGTTCATATCTCTTAGGACAGTGGTTTCCAAACTGAAGATAAATTTTTTTTTTCAAATCTCTTACATACGAATAGTCCAACTTTTACTAAGGTTAGGGCACCGTGTAAAAAATTTAATTGAAGAAAGAAAAAAGGCGCGACTAAGAAAAGTTTGAGAAACACTGTCTCAGGACGACAGTATTTCTTTTCTTCTTAGTCCTGATATTCTGAGAATCTTTCTGTAGCATTCGGATGAAAATCCCCTATTTTCTTCCTTCAGGACTTCACATCTAGGGAGGGGATTTTAGGTTGTGCCTAGATTATGATTGTTGTGTTGGTTGTGTTTTCCCCACAGTTTTTTTTTGGGGTATTTCATTGTCAGTGGACTCCAACCCAATGCTTATATAGCAAGGCTGTTCAACTAAGTTTACGGAGGAACCAAAATGTTGGGAAATGGGGATTATCGCAGGCTAGAGTCCCAAGTCCTAGCTTAGATAGATCATGAATGCAATACATTGGTAGGTGATCCGTGGGTCACTTGCTAAGCCTCTGTTGTAATTTCTTCATTCGTCATTAGATCTTCCTGGAATGTACTGACAATGATTCTAGTTGCTGTAGCAAGAGTATTGTTTTACACATATTAATATATAGTTTAAAAACATGGAAATTAACATATGCTTTAGCTTAGGCTTTATAAATTATGTCTTAGTTTAGGCTAAGATTGATAATTTAAAAATTTTATGCTATGCATTTACCATTTAATTTATTGTCTTCTTTGCTGGTGTGATTGGCATTTGGCAATTCTCAACTTGATTTTTCAGTGGTCAAAGGAACACAGATATATATTCTTGACCTTGCTGCCAAAATTGACCAGTGTGCTGAATTCTTATGCAAAGCAAAGTGGGGGAATGTGGAATTTCCTCCTCCCTTTGGCAGAGATGCTTTACCAGAGGTGTGTGGTGTGATGTAACAGAAAACTACTTAATATAGTTCATGCTATGTGACCTTTACCATTGTTGGCCCCACAATCTGATATCCTATATGTTGTAAGTCCTTTCTTGTTCAGACAAAGCTTTTGTTTTTCGAGAATAAAAGGTGCCAATACTCACCACATAGTATCTAACAACGGTGCTTGTACTAACCACATAGTATCTAACAACGGTGCTAGAACTCACCACATAGTATCTAACAAAGGTGTTGGTACTCACCACATAGTATCTAAAAAAAAAAAGGTGCCAATACTCACCACATAGTATCTAACAACGGTGATAATTAACATTTCTGCTTGTATCTGAAAATCTATGGGTGTTAACTCTTTCAAGACCATATTTGCTCTGGGGTTTGGACAGCATTAATTTTAAGCGGAATTTTTGTTACTGCAACATGACAAAGCTAAAACCTTCCTGAAGAAAAAGTGTTGGCTGTATAGAGAAATATAATATATCAGATTAAAAAGAAATGAGTGCAAAATAAATCCTATCTATTTAATTGTCAGTATAACAACAACAACAAAATCACACAACATTCAAGGATGTTAGACATATGAAGATTATTTACACAAAAAATTTCGTGCTTACCTCTGTACGTATTCAACAACATTGCTGTCCAGTTTTAAGTTTTCACATGCCTTCTTTGTTCAGTTATGTATCAGCTAGTCTTTTATTCGAAACAATTAATTGCCTTGGATGTTCTTACCATTTTTGTATGACATGTCAGATTTCACAACAACCTAAATCATGAAAACAGCTGATCGAAACTGAGATGATCCAATTGAAATATTTTGTTTGACGTCATTCCAACCTGTATTATCGCCAGTAGATTTTTCACTTGCATTATCAGTCATAATATCAAGACTATTATCACTATCTAGCTGAGATTTATCATCGACAGAGCAGTATGAACAGTTTTAGACCTTTCCCCTGATCATTTGGTCCGGAAAAGTCACATAATAATTTTGTCACATGCAATTTAATCTAAAACAGATCAGAAAGTGACACAAACAGCATGCTGAACCTTTAAAAACGAAAGGACTTAATTTCACTAATTCTAGTTTTTCAAAACATGTTCATACAAATTTGTTTTCCCAGCAAACAAAAACAGTATTAGAGTGTCTCTATGGAGCGCCACTTTAATGGCCAATACTTCGAATGGTATGGTTTAAAAAAAACCCACTTAAGTGTGTGACTAGTCTTAATGGAGAGTACCGCCAAAAAAAAAAATTTTTTTTTAAAAATTTTTAACAATGTTGCAATGCGTAAAGTTTTTTGTCAGGTGTAAAGTAAATTTTGAATGAGAATTTACATCTTTTTTTTTCTGTTTTAAGGCCTCTGTACCTCAGTTTATTTATTTATTTTTGGTTTCCGATATCTGAATGGCTTAGGAATGGCCTTTAAGATCTTACATCCATCTCTGGCCTGAAAATACAGAAGCTAGGACATATAAGATTAGTAGATTCTCACACATGTGTGTCCCCATTGGCACGCATTTCTGTCCTTACTGATGCTGCAATATTCGTGCAGTTTTTAGTGAAATAAGCGTTTGTGGCGTCAGAAGCACTTGATCATCTGTCAGCATGCAGTGAAGTTGATTGTTTGTACGGTGTCTTTAGCATGTTATATAATACTAAATTGCATCTTTTTCAGGAAGCATATATTGCTGAACTGGATGCCAAGAGTGGAGCAAGTCTCAAGCTCACAGTACTCAACAGAAGAGGTCGTATATGGACTATGGTAGCTGGAGGAGGAGCTTCAGTCATTTATGCGTGAGTAGTCTTTGTGATTTTAATTTTTTGCTGTGAGGATGGTAACAACATGATATCAGTCAGGTTTCTAGCTGTATTGCTGACATGTCATCCCCAAATGCTGTGTTTCCTTACTAGGGAAAACCACACAAAATGCCCATAATTGTCGCATGTGAAAAGACAAGACAGCGCTCCTGGCTTAATCCAACAGCTTGCACGTGCATGAGGCAGCTGCAAGAGGTGCCCGTACTTAGTCTGTCAAAAAATGTTTTTCTTAATTGATGATGGCAAGTCTTAACAAACAAACCAGCACACTGTTAATTCTGTGGTGATCTGTGGGACACCTTCCATAAATCAACACAAAGGATCCACCATAATTCTTAACCCTACCAGATTGCTGGCCCGGTTTACCAGGAATTTTTTTAACCTGTCTCAATACCGCTGGCCCTAATTTTCGGCTTTTTGCGTAGTACGGGAAATCGATGTCACAGACTAAAAATAACCACCCAGTCGTTATCAATCATCTTTGTTAGACATTGCAAAGGGATGCCCGCATGTGTGGATTATATTTGTGTTGTTTTAAGTGGAAAAATTATGAAAATTCACAATGAAACGAGCGGCTGATGAACCAAGTTTTAGGCTTTTCACAGTCCAACAGGTGATCGATACTTTTATTCAGACTGTGTTATATATATATATATATTCATTATCTGTGATAATTTCATAAAGAATACGTTCTTGAAAGTGACACTGTCAGTGAGAGCTCGAATGATGAGGAAAATCTTGAAAATTATAAATCTTGAAATAGATCGATAGTAGGAGAAGGTGGTGTGTCCATCAAACGGCAACATCTGGTGTTCACTTTGTGAAACAAAGTTGACCCTGATGAGTGAATTCGCACACAAAGGTGGAATATTGGCGCTAGATAAAAGGTAAGCTTATTTTCTACAATGTCTCCAAGTTTTATCATATTCTAGCCACTTGTTTGCATGTAACTAATATTTGTGTATATCATGTTGGTTTTTTCCCATTAATGCCAGGAGCTCAGGTTATAGGGACAGTTAGGTTCAGAGCCTCAGGTCTGGTAGGGTTAACCTGCACTGTGAAGGAAAGGTCACCCCCCCCCCCCCCCCCCCCCCCAAAAAAAAAAAAATTTGCATTTATTCCTTCTTATTAGAGCCATTACTTGATCTGACTCTCTCATGCTATCTCTGATGTACCTTGAAGATACCTTGCCAGTAGAACTTACATTTTAAAAATTAACCCAGCACTCACATGTTAGTGGGACTTATTCTTTAATAAAAAGATTTCCTTTTGACTCTTTTGTGTTGTTTAGGAAAGCAAAAATATTAGTGACCTGGGGAATAGTTTTTATGTGAAAGTACTTCAGTGTTGAAATCCTTGGCTGCTAGCTGAACAAACCATGCTAAGAGGGCAGGTGTGAATATTTCTGTGCTGTCATTTTGATTGGGGCCTGAGAATTTCCATTGCATGTTTGACATTTTGAATCAGTGGTTATAATGATAAAACCAAGATGTTACTGGCTACTGTCACCATTTTGTTGTCTGCCATTTTTTTTAAGCATCTGCCGAGAACAGTTTTCGCACATGTGCTTCTATTTATTTGCCAGAAGGGAACTCAGCATGCACACACTTTTGTCATGTTCAGTCTGTTATGTAAATTTCTAGTTTTCTTTCACCCAGTTTAATTGCTGCATGTTTATTAAATGTATGTTGTTTTAACATTTCAGGGATACCATTTGTGACCTTGGTGGAGCGTCTGAACTGGCCAATTATGGAGAATATTCCGGTGCACCCAGTGAACAGCAAACCTATGAATATGCAAAGACTATTCTGTCTCTCATGACAGAGGAACACAATCCTGACGGTAAGGCTCTTTATCTTATTAGTGAATTCATTTTTGGTTTGGTTTAAACAATGGATCAACATCATGGCACAATGTTAGTAACCTATAAGTGCTCTGTTCTACTTCTAACTCCTTTGGGTAGATTTTTAACTCCAAATTTTACCTGGGCAGCACTTTAAGGCGACTCCTTTTGATTTCCAACTGCCAAAGGATTTTTTTTACTTGTGCAAAAATACACACAGACATCCAATCTCACTACCCAGAGACCAGGGGAAATTACTAGAAGTCCACGTGAAAAAATACCAGGCATTTTTGTCCATGTGTGTCAATGAAGGGACAAAATTTATTATACTTTTTATATATCGGAACATGGAGGCTTTTATTGCTTCATATTTTTAAGAGAAAAGTTACTAGAATCGGGAGTATGACTTCATTGCCTTGAGTTATACCATATGGCTCAGTCACCTGCTGTAGGCGTCATACAAAACCTGAACTCCATATCTCTGGCAGCGATCCCTAGGGATCTGTACAGATTGTACGTGAATGGAACAGTGCATTTGTAAAACGAACCTGTGCCCTTCAGAGAGTGAAGCAAACAGCTTGACCACTTTGCCTCAGAGACCCCTCCAGTCACTTCCTTGATTCAGACACCAGAGAGGACAAAGGGACAAATTAATGGTGGAAAAGTAGTAGTGATCAGTTGAAGAAAAAAAAAGCATTTATAAAACATGCCTGCCCCAGTTTATCAGTGCAGACTTAGATTGGGCTTGAAAATAACAGTACAGGATAACTTAAATGGAAACGTCAGGAAGCTTTATGATCACCAAAGTTCTGACATAATTCATGATAACTGGCGTTATCTGTTCAGTCTTTCTGAATTCAAACACAGTTCAAATACTTATCATTGGTAGTGGTGTCCATAGCTGTGCCAATCTGAAACTTTTAGCGGTGATGTGGATACATAACTCACAGAGTTCTTCTTATGCCTTTTCTCCCCCATTTAACCCTTTGTCGTATCCCTTGAAATCTCATGCAGCTCCATCAGTGACCTCCCTATATAATTCAGTTTTGTTTCTTATTCTATAATCTGTATGATTAGCTCTCCCTCTGTCTCTTTTGCTCTGTGGGTTCCACTGCAGGCATATGCTAGTTTGAATATTATCAGTTTTTCTTACTGAGTGTCCTCTGCAAAGCCAGTATCTGTTCCTTATTTCTAGATTATTTGGAATATTAATCTTTTAACCTTTCTCCACATTTGTGATTCCACATACCAATCATTTTCTTCTGTAATGCTCAGGAAGTTTATGAATGTTTGTAGTTTATCAGTAAATATTTCAGTCGCTTCCTGATCCATACAACGGTATTGATTTGACGATAGAATTAAATATTTCTGTACAAAATTTCCTTTATAGACATCTTTATCTTCTTCTCTTTCATCTTTTTCCTCAGCGATGTGTTTGGGGGGGGGGGGGGGGGGGGGGATTTTTAGGATCATTTGTGTGCTTTTTTCCAGTGCATTGAACAAGTTGATTTCTATTAGGTTGCCCCTGATGATGTCGCTCTATACTTGCATGGTCTTCCTCTTGCTCTGTGTTCATTATATTTCTTCAAAATGGCTTTCTGTGGCAGTTGGTACCAGGGTGTTCTCCTCAAGTAGCCCAACCATCTCATTTGTTGTTTTATAAACATCACATACAAATATCAGATGCTGAAAACCTCCAAAATGATAACTTTTATTCTTTGCAGGCAAAATACTTATCATTGGTGGTGGCATTGCAAACTTCACCAACGTTGCTGCCACATTCAAGGTAAATTCTCTGTTCTGTTTGTTTATTTAAGAACCCTTTCCTCTTCTTTGAAGTAAGGAATTGGGGGTGGTGTTGTGTGGTAAATTTGTATATTTATGTAATGTTCACTGGTAAAATGTAAAAAGTATATTACACATGATATTTTCATTGGTACACACAAAGCTAGCCAGTTGCACAAATTACTGCAATTGTATGTTCAGTTTGTTATACATACACACAAAGCTAGCCAGTTGCACAAATTACAGCAAGTGTATGTTAAATTTGTTTTATATATTGGGGTAGTCAGCGTTATCCAGTTTAGGATGGGTCGATCTGGAATCCTAGGTCAGTTGATTGAACCTTTCGCTATAGGAGACATGCAGCCGGGGAATGAAAGAGCAGATTTTCTGGCTACAAAAATGATTTGCTGCAGGAGACAGAGCATCTGTGAGTATGCCGGTGTGCTATGATGTTGATTCCTAAAACAGTAATCAGTAATCGCTATAGGAGCAGCAGGCACACTTGCTTAGTCTTAGACTACTGCAACTCACACCTTCCTATGTATATTTTTTTGTTTAGTAAACTTTTGTGTGTGTGTGTTGCTCTTTCATTTTTTTTTTTACTTCAGTTTACTTTAGAGTGATCTGTGAATTATGCTTTTTGGAAGCATGGAAGATCGAGATGGAAATATTAATGCAAGAAATCTGTATTTATTGTCAGGGTATTGTGAGAGCACTAGAAGAGTTCCAGCAGAAACTGGTAGAAGGCAAGGTGACCATTTATGTCAGGAGAGCCGGGCCAAATTACCAGGAGGGCCTCAGAATTATGAGAGAGCTGGGTAAGTTTACTGCTCACCAGGCTAAACTTTGTACCTGGTGTTGCCGTTAATGTCTGGTCTCGTAAACATATTGTTTCTTTTTATTCCGTGTTAACCCTTTAGATGGCGGTTGTCACATTGTGGTTTACAGCTGGGCAGTGATATCTGCACCGTTTAGCTCAACGTACCCAACTTCAGCAAACCAATAATTAGTAATGTGTTGCAGCTTGTTTATGTGGGGAAAGGGGGGGGGGGGGGGGGGGGGGCTGTGGGTTTTTTCTTTATTCTCAAAATGAGGTCTCAGAATCCACACGGGGAATTATATCGTTGTGTTCAGTTAGGTTGTTTGATAAATTCACAGCTTTGTAGTGATTGATTCTTCTGCTATTTGCCTACCAATGGAGCATAGGCCTTCAGCCAGCTAAAACCAGTCCTTTTGTAGATTTATTCATGGTTGGTTGAATTTGGCAGCTAGTTTTCTATAGGAAAAGGTCACTCACTGCACCAACTTTCCTAAATTAGCTTTTTTGATGTACATGCTAGGTTTCAGTAGTGCTGTTACTATTACTATTTACTTATTTTATGGGATTCACTAATTCATGGACTTTTGTGAGATTAACTGTTGATCTATTTCTTAAATGAGCCAGAGCAGTGAACTCCATACAGCTTGCAATGCAGATCTGTATATTATAGTGTCCCTGTGTGAGTTCTGGGGTACCATTATGGGTGGGGGGGGGGGGGGGGGGGGTTAGGGATCAGACCCAGTGCCCCCCTCCCCTTCTAATAAGTCTGTTGCAAAAGTCAACTTATTAGGGCTGTATCCTACAAAGTTGGAGTGCATCTGCCTGAGAGACGAGGAACCAACAGTTTGCATGCAAATAAGTCAGATATGTAAAACGGATCTAGAAAATGTACACGCAGCACTTAAGTTCTATAACAAGACCACCAGAAATGGATGAACAGCAAGAACTTTTCCACCTGAGTTTACAGCCGATGAATGTGCAGAAGAAAAAGATATTGCAGTGTGGTTTTTTATTCTGAAGACCCAAGTTTATATTCTCCTTAAGATGGGGGATTTTATTGTGACCGGGGCGTGGGGGGGGAGTCTTACATGTACCAGCCTTAGCAGCTGCATTAGCCATCCAGCCTTAATTCTCATGCTCGAGGACCCCCATCCCCACAGGGCTGTTTGGCTGTTTTCTCGGGGATGAAATATTGAAAAAATGGGGATCTTCATGGGCCTGAGCCACCAGCATGGAAAGATCATTAATACAATACAATTGGCAATGATCTACGGCCCATTTGCTAAGTCTCTGTGGCCCATATTTGGCCCATGGGCTGCTAGTTGAAAAACTCTGCCCTAAAAGGTGGTTTAAAGACAGGCAATAAAGATCACTTTTCAAAAATTACTATTAGAGCAAAGCTTGAGAAAACTCATTTATTACTGTCCTTTCACATAATTTGCTTCATATCATAGAACATAATTTGCTTAATATCTTTGCGTGTAGTGTTTTTTGTTTTTATTGCTTTAACATTCAGGGACTTTGCATCAATATGTAATAAAGTCATATATTGTAACATTTTTTTGCCCTCTTTAACTTTACAGGAAACCGACTGGGGTTACCAATTCATGTCTTTGGTCCAGAGACTCACATGACTGCAATCGTCAGCATGGCTCTGGGTAAGAGAGACATTCCTACCACACCCAAGGCTGTACCGACCACAGCCAACTTTCTGCTGCCAGCATCTGCAAACCAGGTACACATTTGAATCTGAAAGTTGTTATTTAGAAGTTAAGGTCAAGAGGATTGACTTCACAGAGTCATCCCATATAGCTTCATCTGTCTCTGTGGAACAGCTAGCCACCCGTCGAGACTTTTGAACAAAACAAACTCCGTAGCTCTAGTGATGATTACTGGAGATCTCTGTATAAACTGCAGTCGTAAACTGAACAGTGTATTCACGAACACAACCTTCACAGCGTTAGGCATGTGGCTTAAACACTTGGCCACGAAGACACCCCCCCCCCCCCCCCCCCCCCCCCCCCCCGTTTAAGAAAAATGTTTTTATTTTAAAGAAATAACACATGTACATATAAACTTGACAAGATAGCGTTGGTATTAAACTGAATTGCTAAAGCATGGTTATGGTTTTGAATTTAGGAAGGCATAGATATACATTGAAAGGCTGTGTACTGACTGTCCAGTGTAAACATGGTTAATTCTGTCATTCCCAAGCAGATGTTACTCAACCTTCTTCTAGCTCAAAGAGTTGAGCTTAAATGTAGTAAATACTGAGGTCTGCAGGAATTCAGCAGCCGCCATGGTGTAGCAGCTGGATGCATGCCTGCGGATCCAAACGTTAAAATCCACATGGAGCTGTCCTCTATCTTGGTGTAAGAGTTGACTAATTAGGCATATTTCCTTCAAAGTTGGAGTGCATCTGCCTGAGAGGTAAGGAACCAACAGTCTACATGCTTTTATGTAAGTTAGATCTGTAAAACAGACGTGCATGCAAAACTCAGGTTCTGGAACAAGACCGAAGTCTAGAAATGGACAAACAACCTGAACTATGCACCGGAATTTACAGCCGGCAAATATGAAGTAGAAGATTGTCTTTGAAATAAACAAATGACCTGTCTTGAAATGAGCAAGAAATATTTGGTAATTTGTTTAAGTGATGGAGGAGTTACTAAATAGACCTAAAGTATTATGTATGCAGCAGGATGAGGGTTGAAGAAAAGAATAAAAAAGCTCTTAATCTTAGCTGATGATATACTTCTTCACATGTCAAATTTTTGTTGTTTTTGTTTTGTTAAGCCTCTCTCCAAATATTTTTTGCAAAAATATCTTTGTGTGTGATGAAATTGGAGTTTCATTTATGTACCATCTTTTCAGTTGCACCATATAACAGTTTTTACATAACCTGCTGTTCATTGACATAGCATATGTCCCTCATATTAAAATTAAATTAACTGAGTGAATGCACAAACTTTGTATTTTTCCTTGCTTTAAGGTAGACCTTACATGCCTTTTTTTTAAATAACACCTAAATGGTGGCATATTCTTAAAAAAAAAAAAAACCACCCAGTTTTTAAAAGTATGCAAGGAGAAAACCTTACAGTTACTAACAAGATATATATTTTTTATTTTCATATTTTATACTATTACTTTGCATTTATAAATGTTTATATTAGATTTTAAAAATATACTGTTAGCCTAGAGGTTCTCCATTCTTACATTACATAATGGAATTTTTTTTTTAAACTAAATTATTTTTTTTAGTACCTTTTGTAACTGAATTTTTTTTAATACTATTCTTAACTGAATTATTTCTTGAATCCTTTTGTTAATTACCATTCTTAACTGAATAAATAATAAATGTCTTTATTAAATACCATTCTTAACAGGTATTTCTTAAATACCTATCTGCTAATGTGGTGTGTTTATTTAAAAAGAGGGGTCTCAAAAATTTAAACTTGTAAACAGAACAAAGCAGCCGTTTAACAAACCTGCAGCCTTGGGAGCATGAGACGAATGGCTTGACCACTTCGCCATCGAAGCCGCCATTTACATGGAAATACCTAGTAGTTGTTTTTAAAATAAAAAGTATATATTTTCTGCCTTGACTCGGTAACGGATAATTCTTATGAAAACAACAAAGCATTTTTTAGTATTTGATTTTTTCCAGTGCATCTGATTAGAAATGCATTGGTAGTGGTATTTTTTTTCTGTAGGTTGCCTCTGTTAAATTTTTATGGATAAATCTGAATATTTTCTCTCCTCTGACTTTTGCAGGGGCGACAGGTAAATTGTCGTGACACCGTCTCTTGTCTCTCATATAATGCATAACTAACATATAGGACAGTGTTGTATCATTGTATTTGACAGCTTTGTACAGCTTGCATGCTATTATTTAATGTGCATTAGAGTTATAAACATCAGTGTGAGCATACTATATGCGGTTATTGTCATGCTTACTAATATACACCATAATGTCATTATAGTTTTAGTTTGGTGCATCGCGACCAGGGTTGATACTGGTCACGACCTATCTACAGGTCTACATAATCATCCCTGAAATGGGTCCCCCACCTGAGGCCTGGCAAATGTAGAAAGGAACGTTTACTGTCTGAAAGGTGAGGAAGCAACAGTCTGCACCCAGTATTTTAACTGTGGAAAACTTATGTGCACTCAACTCACAAGTCCTGAAACATCAGTTTAGCCACAGACAACCAACCAGGGCAAGATCAGAAAGATCAAAAAGAATGAAATCCGAAGGAAAATGATGGTAACAGCAGTTCTTAATTTAATTAGAAGACAACAGGTGAAATCGTTTGCCCATAAAACTCGAATGTTAGCAGACAGTATACACAGCAAGCAATAATGTACAGACCAGGTGTGAAGCAAAGTAGAGGCCGATCATTCAAGCTGTGAGCAGAATGGGTTACGGAGTCCCTGGGAATCCCCATTTACGAAGCAAACAAATGGGCACTTTTCCGTAAATTATACTTCACCTCGACACTGCAGGGGGCAAGAGGAACGAACGAACAAACTGTATTTTTAAAGGGTCGCAAATTGGTCACGCAGGCTCATCCTCCTTTCTTCCCTTTGAGGATCAGGATTGAGCAGAAAAGATAACCAACCAGGACATTACACCCGAGTTCACAGAATAAGAATTGAAAATGTTCTAAACTTATTGGCTAGATTTGTAATATCCGGTAGGTTTTATCATCTGTATGTGTAACCGTCACTAATAAGGGATACAAGGAACAGTTGCATTGAAACCTACCGTACATGCCATAAGAGGCAATTAAGGAAGATTGAGTTGAGACTGGCTGCCTTGTACTCATAAATTCCCAGTGCAGGTTCTGGAGCCCCATTATAGAAGAAAAAGTATAGATCAACTGCCTTCTCAATAAGCATGTGGTAAGAGTCAAATAATTGGTGGGTTTCCTTCAAAGTCAGAGTATATCTGCCTGAGAGGCAGGGAATCAGCAGTCTACATACAAATAAGTCAGATCCGTCAATTGGATGTGCACTCAGTACTCAGGTTCTGTCGGTGAGTTTACAGTTGGTGAGCGTGAAGAGAGATAGATAATTTTGTCTGGTAAATCCTGTCAGTCTTGAACAAATCTTAAAGATCACTGTCATCCGCAGGACTTGGAAAAACTCAGAATTTTCAAGAGAAAGGTTCATTTTCACATTTTTATTATAAAATATTTTTTATGCTATATTTATTAACAAATTTCTACATAAAAAGTCACTCATGATAGTGATGTGTTCGAACTGCTAATGGTGCTGTTGTTTCAGACCAGTGCGCCTCTGGTGAATAGTTCCTAAAAAATAAATGCATTATAATGGTCAGTTGTAAATTTCCGGGAAGGAATTTAAAGGAATAATAAAAAAGAAGCGAGCTGACCATCATGCCGTTAGTTTAGACCAGTGGTTCCCAACCCAGTGTTCCCCTAATCCCTCAGGACCCCACACGCACTTCCTAGGGTTTCCATTGACGTTCCAGGAAAATAAATTAAAACGGAATTAAATTAAAGGTGAAGAAACAAAAAGTACAATCATAATTTAAAATAATTAGAAAATACATTCTAAAAAGAAATTTGTCATATTGAATTTTACACGGACGCTTGGTCATTCTCCTGCCACTAGCTCCAGAATTGTTTTAATCTGAGGTGGACATTATGTAGTTCTTTAGATATCTCTTTATTTTATATCCTCATGCTATCTACACCCCTTTTACTTTGCTCCGTAACATTACTGCTCAACACCGTTAATTTTTAAGACATATGATTCTGCAGGCCTAAGAGCTCTGTCATAGAAATTGATTATAAACAAAAAGGGTGCCTCAAGTAAATAAAAAAAATAAAAAAATTAGGAACCATTGATTTAGAAAGTTTTCTTCAACCTTTTTACACTCCTGAACTGGATAATGTTTTTTGCAGACCAGCGAACAGCTAAGGTAGAAATATGAACAAACGTAGATTTAAAAAAAAAATACTGTGTCCAGAATGGAAGTTATTTGCATTGCATTCTTTGTTGTCTATTGGGATTGTTCAGTGTGAGGTCTGAATCTCTTACACAGTGTGACTCTCATACCAGTCTCTAAAAAACAAAAGAACAGCATTTTTCTAAATTGAGTGCCGCAGAATTTGTACTATGGTATGTCGAAGATTAGATTGTGAAACAGTCTAACTAACCTTTGAGCCACAGTTCTAACTAAATGCACATAGCATTTTCTGTTTTAAATCCAATTATTAAAAAAAAAAGGTTAAACTTTAGCTGCTAATTCAAGTTTTGAAAATCGGATGTGCGTGGTTGTAGCGATGTTTATGAGATAGCACTACATTCACTTCCATTCTGTTACTCTGTTCGGTTTTTATTACTGACATGGCCTATACTTCAGGCGTTACATTGTCGCATTACATTAAGACATAGCAAGCAAGGTATAGAAAAAGGTAGCAAAGACTGCTCACTGTAGAAGATGGTGAGATAACTAAGAAGGTGTACTGTGAATGGTGAAGTGATTGATGTCAGACTTAAATTATGTTGATTACCTTTGAGTTGAGCTGTTACGGCAACAATTTTATGAAATTTGCAAAATCTTTACTGCACTAAAAAATTTTTTAATGAAATTTGCAGTTTCTACAGCATTTAAAACTTCACTTAAATGAAAAATCAATTTTTATTGGAAAACCCCCCTCCCCCTTTTTTTTTTAAAACTGCTTCTTTTTTCGCCCTTTTTTTCTTTTATTTGATAGATTTTCAGTGACATACTTGCAGATTTTTTAAAACTGAAATTATACTTTTTTTTTTTTTTTTTTAAAGTTTGTCTTATAGCGAGAGAAGTGTATAGTAGCTGCATGCATGTTTAGTATGTATGATGTTTGTTGTAACATTAGTTGTATTCACGCTAGTGTATATATTTATTGTATAATACTCACATCAAGATCTGAGAGACAAAGATAGTTTTTTGTGTTTATCTTAGGAAGTTCTTGTGAATGTTTGTTTTGTGTCACTAACCAGGGCATGTGAACATTTCTTATCTGGTATATGTTAGGTCTGGGGACTGTTTGCTTCACTAATCCTGTACCAAGCAATTCTTTCCACTCATACAGTACCTAACAGTTTTACCTCACTCTTTCTGTACCAAGCAGTTCTACCTTACTCATCCTGTACCAAGCAATTCTTTTCACTCCTACAGTTCCTGGCAGTTTTACCTGACTCATCCTGTACCAAGCAGTTCTACCTCACTCATCCTGTACCAAGCAGTCCTACCTCACTCACCCTGTACAAAGCAGTTTTACCTTACTCATCCTGTACCAAGTTCTACCTCACTCATCCTGTGCCAAGCAGTTTTACCTCACTCATCCTGTACCAAGCAGTTTTACCTCACTCATCCTGTACCAAGCTCTTCTTCCTCACACATCCTGTACCAAGCAATTTTACCTCACTCATCCTGTACCAAGCAGTTTTACCTCACTCACCCTGTACCAAGCAGTTCTACCTCACTCATCCTGTAACAAGCAGTTCTACCTCATTCATCCTGTACCAAGCAGTTTTACCTCACTCATCCTGTACCAAGCAGTTCTACCCCACTCATCCTGTAACAAGCAGTTTTACCCCACTCATCCTGTAACAAGCAGTTTTACCTCACTCATGCTGTAACAAGCAGTTCTACCCCACTCATCCTGTAACAAGCAGTTCTACCTCACTCATCCTGTACCAAGCAGTTTTACCTCACTCATCCTGTAACAAGCAGTTTTATATGTTTTATATAGTTTGATATGTTATTTCCCACATAGAAACCTAGGGACATCCAGAGTGGCAGGATGCAGACAGATGGGTCTGTTTAATTTTCTTTCCATGTCATGATTTATGAACTCTGCATCTCTAGGGACTATCAGCTCCAAGGATCCCTGACAGTTTTCTTCTTCTTATGCCTTAAAAATTCAACACGAATATGTTTAAAGAAATCAACAGTCGGCTTGAGGTTGTTGCATCTCTACAGAGTTTGTCCTCAAATAAAGCAAGTGTTAGCCAGAATAATTTTCACTGTTAGACATTCTTGCGGCAGGTGTTTAGTCATCATTTTACCCTTTCCACAGTTAGTCATCAGTGTCTCCTTTCTTGAGCTTATTAAACAAGTGGTGTTTCAGCCTGTTGTGTTCTGTGTGGAGTCTTTAGACTGCATGTTCTCTCTGGCCAAGTTGGTAGTATGAGTCATGCCTCTTGTGGTCTGGGTGTTCAGAATCTTGTGTGTATCAAGCAGTTTTTCCTCACTCATCCTTTACCAAGCTGTTCTACCTCATTCATACTGAACTAAGCAGTTCTGCCTCTCATACAGTCCCAGGCAATTTTATCTTTCATCCTTTACCAGGCAACTTTGCTTCACTCATCCTGTACCAATCAGTTTCACCTCACTCATCTTGCACCAAATAATGTCACCTCACTCATCCTGTACTAAACAATTTCAGCTCACTTATCTTGTACCATTTAACTCTGCTTCCTTAGTCATGTAAGAACTACCCAACAACTCTGCCTCACTTATCCTCTACCAAAGAACTACCCACCAGCTCTACGCTCATCCTCCACAACACAACTCTACCTAACACATCCTGTAACATGCAACTCTACCTCACTCATTCTCTACCAAAGAACTATCCAGCAGCTCTACTCACTCATCCTCTACCAAAAACTACCCAGCGGCACTGCCTCATTCATCCTCTACCAAAGAACTACCCAGCAACTTTACCTCACTTATCCTCTACCAAAGAACTACCCAGCAACTTAACCTCACTCATCCTCTACCAAAGAACAGCCCAGCAGCTCTACTCACTCATCCTCTACCAAAAAAAAAAAAAACTATCCAGCAGCTCTACCTCACTCATTCTCTACCAAAGAACTACCCAGCAACTTAACCTCACTCATCCTCTACCAAAGAACAGCCCAGCAGCTCTACTCACTCATCCTCTACCAAAAAAAAAAAAAAAAAACTATCCAGCAGCTCTACCTCACTCATTCTCTACCAAAGAACTACCCAGCAGCTCTACTCACTCATCCTCTACCAAAAAAAAAAAAAAACTATCCAGCAGCTCTACCTCACTCATCCTCTATCAAAGAACTACCCAGCAGCTCTACCTCACTCATTCTCTACCAAAGAACTACCCAGCAGCTCTACCTCACTCATTCTCTACCAAAGAACTATCCAGCAGCTCTACCTCACTCATTCTCTACCAAAGAACTACCCAGCAGCTCTACCTCACTCATCCTCTATCAAAGAACTACCCAGCAACTTTACCTCACTCATCCTCTACCAAAAAAAAACCTATCCAGCAGCTCTACCTCACATATCCTCTACCAAAGAACTACCCAGCAGCTCTACCTCACTCATCCTCTATCAAAGAACTACCCAGCAACTTTACCTCACTCATCCTCTACCAAAAAAAAAACTATCCAGCAGCTCTACCTCACTCATCCTCTATCAAAGAACTACCCAGCAGCTCTACCTCATGCATTCATCTAAGCTTCACATTAGAGATACTTAAAATGATCACCATACGTTTTTGCATGAAATCACTTAGTACACACTACTTTTCTTTAGATGCTTCGTGTTTTAATGTGTTCATTGAGACTTATTCGTGTATATTTGTTCATTAAAGTCTTTAGCGTTAAAACTACAAAAAATCCCTACAACTTTTTTTGAATTTTAAATATTTTGACTGTTTTTTTTTTAAAAGTTTTCAATATAAATTATTTTTTTTCTAGTATTTTAACTAGGGTGAATTGAACTTCGGCATATGTTTACTGGGGCCCATATAGAGAGTAATGAAGTTAACCTATCACGCGTGTCATAATAGACAGATAAGGAGAGTTGGCATGAAACTGGATGTCTGCCTCATCCCTTAAAAGCCTTACAAAATCTGGCCAATGTTAAACAAGCCTATCGAAGGCTTCATGAGAATTTGTTGAGCATCTTAATGCTTATCTGCTTTCAACTTACCCTCCAATATTTTTTTTTTAAACAAGTGTCACATCTGTAAATTATAAGAGCACTTTCCATTTTAGTTGATTGATCTGATCTATGTTGTAATTTATACATAGTGAAGTACTGTGTTGAAATTATTTATGTATTTTTACTATTTCTCAACTATAATGTAAAAAAAAAAAAATTTGTGAATGAGAGAATAGATTGATTGTACGTTTTTAAAATTATGTATTCAATTTGCCATTTTTCTAAAATTTGCTTGTATTATTGCCTGTTTTTTGTGCCTGATATTTCGTTACCTTGTGTAGAAATGTTATTCTGTATACTAAAATGTTACTGCCTTTAGATACAAGGTATATGCTGCCCTAATTACTTAATTTAGTAACTGCATTTGTTGATGTACAGCTTGTTGGTTAAGTGTATCCCACTCAAGTGCTTGTGATGTCATAAGTTTGTAGAAGTTATAATTTGTCGCTCCTGTTTTTGAGTGCAGTGCAGCACACCTAACATATTTTTTAGTTAGTTGAAAAAGCACTGTCACTGCATAATAAAATATGTCCTTTTAAGGGCTTTTACTAGTGATGTTTAGCAACAAAAGAAGTGAAATATCTTGGCCATATTAAAAGACATATAACTTATAAAAACCATACTGGAGGCAGAAGTTGAAAGAAAGCTAGCAAGACTTTTTTCGAAAATTACCTTTGCTCCCAGGTCGACCCAGCCTTGAGTGAGTACCAGGTGCAGTTCTGGAAGGTAAAGGCGGCCGATATGATGCTGATCACATCACCCACCAAGTGCCGATATAGGAATTAGTGAATCAAGAACTGACTTCATTGCACTCGGGACAATAAAATTTAGGTCTAGCACTATATGCTTAATATACCTGAAGACGTGGAAACCGGTCCTTTGCAAATTTTTATTTTTATTTTAACTTTTACCCTACTCAGTGTTGTCTTATTTAATCATTTTAATGAAATATTTGTATGCATATATTTTTTGTTTGTTTAGCCATCTCCTAGTTCCAGTAGACGAGGCTCTCAGGACAAAGTCACCCCCAGCAAAACCTCTCCCACCAGTGCCAGCTCTGCTCAGCAGAACGGTGTGACCCCAAGCTCCAGGGACATCAATCTTTTCACTAGAGACACTGAGTGCATTGTATGGGGCATGCAGCAGCGAGCTGTTCAGGGCATGCTGGACTTTGATTACGTCTGCTCAAGGACCAAGCCATCTGTTGTTGCTATGATTTACCCATTCACGTAAGTTCCATGTAGAATTTGTCAAGTTTTTTTTTCTTTTTCAGTAGATAAATTTGTTTTTAAATCACCTATATTTTGCTCTTAGTCACCATGATTTATTTTTCTGTTTGTTTACTCTTTTAAAAAAAGTATAATTCTAATAAGGATGTTAAAATATAAACTTTATTTATGATAATGTTGATGTAAAGGAAATCTTGGATCAAGTGGACAGTGCAACAGAATAGACAGATTCATTCTTTGAATGGCAGATTCAGTGACGAATGAGCAGAGGTTCTGGACAGTATTTAGCACCTGGGAGTGACAACATAGGTGGACTATTTATCAGGTCAGGTAACAGCTAGTACTATAAGCACGAGAACAATTTATCGACTCTTGAGGAGGGAGATGGAGCGCTTGTGGGATTGTCCTGAGTGCAAGGATGTCAATTCTTGATTCATTAATTCAGAAATTTAAAAACTTTGTAAAATGGGATTGGGCAAAGTCAGTTAAAGAATTCCCATGACGATTATATCAAGTACAGAATTGCCAGGCGACAATCTGCAAGAGAAATTAAACAATCCAAGGAAACATCCTGGTTCATGTATGGGGAAAATCTTACCAAAATCTGTGCTAAATCTAGTAGACAGTTTTACAAAACCATTGCAAAAATGACTAGAGATGAACCATTCCAGCCATCTGAATATGTCAATGATAGTCAAGGCAAACCCATACATGAGGAGGGCAAGATCAGAGAAAGGTGGAAAGAATATTTTCAGACTCTTCTGAATGTAACAGGAAATGAGGAAACAGTACCATTCACACCCAGATGTACAAACGAGGAACAGCCTACAATAATCGAACAAGAAGTCAGAGAAGCAATCAGATGCAGTCCCAAAAATAAGGCATCAGGTGTTGATGGAATATCAGCCGAGGCAATACAGGCTTGTGGAGAAATTGGAGTCACCTGGCTACTCCACATATTTAGGAAAGCCTGGAATGAAAGAACTGTACCAATAGACTGGCAAAGAGCTCTTATAGTCCCAATTTGGAAAAGAAAAGGCAATAAGCAAGATTGTAACAATTACAGAGGCATCTCCCTTCTAAGCCACGTAGGAAAAATGTTTGCCAAAATTCTGGAACAACGAATTAGATCCGTTGTAGAACCGATCCTGAGCCCATCACAGGTCGGATTTAGGAAAGGAAGAGGGTGTACTGACGCTATTTTTGCTTTAAGACAAGTTAGCGAAAAGACAATAGAACACAGACATCAAATGAACATCGCTTTCATAGATCAAGAAAAAGCTTTCGATAGAGTAAACAGAAATTTATTATGGAAAGTTCTTGAAAACTACGGTATAAATGGAACAATTTTAGATTGTGTTAGGGCTATTTATAAACAAAGTGAAAGCGCCATTAGAACAAGAGCTGGCATTACAGACTGGTTCCCAGTAACATCAGGAGTAAGACAAGGTTGTGTATTATCACCTTTACTTTTCATAATATTTATGGACAATATTAATAAAATAGACATAACACCAACAGATGTCGATAAACAGGAGGACTTCAATGAGCTGCTCTTTGCCTACGATCAATGCATATTTCACAGTGATAGTAAACAGCTGCAAGACCACATGAACCTACTACACGACAGTTGTCTCAAGCATCATATGAAGATCAATACTGAAAAGACAGAAGTCATGAGCATAAGTAGAGAGCAACAGACCATCAACATAAAGATTCTAAATCACAGCCTAAAACAAGTGCAAGAATTTAAATACCTGGGAAGTATCTTTACATCCAATGGTAAAATAGACAGAGAGATTGAAGCAAGAATCCAACAAGCCAACAATGTCGCATACCAGCTTGCCCCAATTTTAAAACACCCTGCTGTCCCAGCTGAGATAAAAAGACAAATTATAAATACAATCTTTATACCGACATTAGGTTATCAATGTCAGACTTGGACATTAACAAAAGAACATGAGAGAAGACTAACCACCTGTGAAATGAGATGTTTGAGAATGGCTGCGAATAAAACCAGAAGAGATCGAGTGAGAAACGATGTGATTACAAGAACTATTGGAACCATACCCATTGTTAAATTTATTGAGAAGCAAAGAATGAAATGGTTTGGTCACCTAATGAGAATGGAACCAACGATGCCAGCATCAAGAGCATACAACATGAAAATCGAAACAACAAGAGGCAGGGGAAGACCAAGAAGAAGATGGATTGAAGGAGTCACGGACAACTTGAGACTTCATAACATCACGGCATATGAAGCGACTGAGCGCGCCCTGGCTCGGTTGCCAATCATCTGATAGACTGCGACGCCTAGCGGCACAAGCAGATTTTGACAAAAGAAAGAAGAAAGTTAAAGAATGAATTGTGAACAGTTTACAAACAAGTAATCTATGAAGTTTTAGAACTATGTGGTTTTTTTTTGCTGGTTTTACTCTACCTTTGCTTCATGTTAAGGATGTTTAGCCAAAATTGCTGTTTGTTCTCTCTCTCTCTCTCCTCCCCCCCCCCTTCTCTCCCTCTTTCCCCCTCTCTGCTTTCAAATTGTGCCCATCTCATGGTTATGGTCAGCTGCAAGGGATGTATGTATCCACTGCTGTCTGTTACATGGCAAAGTCCCAGTCTCTTTGTTTTATACCACTGCCTAAAAGTGGTTTACTTATTTGTCTACTTGTCCCTTCAACAAAGGTGGATACACCAGGAGCAAAATTCTAGAAATTCATATATATATATATATATATATATATATATATATATATATATATATATATATATATATATATATATATATATATATATATATATATACTAGGCAATAGCATAAAGTGGTGAGGTTGGTTGCCTTGTCATTTCCCTTCCCATTATACATTCCCAGAAATACAATTTAGAAAAGTATCCAGTGCCCTGTTTATGAGTATGAGGCTCAGTCAACTTCAGAGCCATATTTGTGGGGGGAAAAAAATAATCAGTATTTCAGTGCCAGCTGATACCCCATTTTCAGTGTGCTGTAAAATCACTTATGAAAGTGGTTGATTTTTGTTTTGCTATTTCTTTGTAAAATAATAGCTGCTGCGTAGCTTTTTAGTTAAAAAAACAAACAAAAAACCTGTTGTTTTGATGGTTGTGTTCCTTGGGGTTATTGCCAAAGATTATTATGCTTAATATTTTGTGTCTTCTGCAGAGGTGATCACAAGCAGAAGTTTTATTGGGGCCACAAGGAGATACTCATTCCAGGTAGGTTTTCAAAACACAAATGGTGTCAATTTGGTCTCAACCCTTTCCTGTGTGCCTGCCTGTTTTTAATGTTATCTCTCTCCTCACTCCCTGTTACCCCCTCCTTCTTTCTGTCTCACCGTTTGTTTACAATTTAGTTCAGCATTTTGACCTTCTGATGGAGTACAGACCCTGAATTATCTCATATCAAGTCCGCAGATCCTTGTTATTCTCTTAAACTTCCTTTTGCATCTTGACCTATACTTATTCGAATGTCTACTTTCCTTCTCTGTATGCTTAAAAATCTGATTCCATGTGTGGCCTTCAGGTCGCCATTTTGGAAGAGAGAAAAAAAAATCCCCAGTTTGCCCCTAACAAGCATGTCATAAAAGGTAACTGATAAGGGGAGCTCTGATATTATGTTTGGGCTGAAAGGCACAGATATTACAGGCTTGCTTAAAACCCACAATGCCATGTGCCAGCTTTCCTTTTGAGGGTGAACTCAGAAAAAGACACACACACACACAAAAAACAACGAATATTTCTATTGCCTTGTGGGCCCGGCTCTCTAGCGTAGTTGGCTAAACCGGATTGCGCGGTGACCGGGTGAGCAACTCCTTGTGGTCCGGGTTCACTCCCAGGGGTAGGCAGAAAAGCCACATTTCTCCCAGATTTACGGTATTTACAATGGAATCAAGGTCGAAAAGTTGCGATATTCATAATACCGAGCCTAAGGCTCATGGCTTCTGGATACTAAAACAAAACAAACAAACAAAATTGCTGTGTGTATTACAGAGGTATCTCCCCGTGTGGGTTCCGGGGCCCTATTATAATGAAAACAAGAATAGACCCACTGCCTACCCAAAAGCATGTCGTATGAGTCGACTAATTGGGAGCTTCCTTGGAAGTCAGAGTGCATCTGCCTGAGATGCAAGGAACCAACAGTCTGCATACAAATTTTTCAGATATGTCAAACAGATGCACATGCAACACTCAGGTTCTGGAACAGGACTGCAGTCGAGAAGTGGATGAATAACCATAACTTTCCGCCAGAGTTTACAGCCGGCGAACGCGAAAAAGAAGAAGATTCCAGAGGGATGTCCTTTAAATTTTCTAAGTATATATTGAGTATGGCATCAGTGTTTTGTTCTCATTTACTTATTCTCTGTGATTCGCTTCACTCTCTCCAGAGATTCTCATGCTTTCATAGTTCCATTCTACTTCAACTGCCTATTCTTCTTCTGCCTTTCTAACCCCCAATGGAGCATAGACCCTCAACCAACTCACGCCAAGTTGTTCTATCCTTCTCATGCAGCTCTCCCCACATCCTCCCCCTCTTTTTAACTTTGCTCTGTTGCTCCCTTCTCTGTGTGTTTTTTGGTCTTGCTATATTTCTGTGCCCCTGTGAGTTCCACTGCAAAGACATTCTAGTTATATTGTTCCCAGGTTTTCTCAATGTGTTCCTATTCAATGCCAGCATCTTTTCTTCACCTCTTAGTCCACTGGAACTTGTTTAGTTCTCTCCCAAAGCTCTACAATTTAGCAGTCTATTACTATGTATGTTATTTAGTAATTGTTTTGTCCTCTCATGAATCTGATACACACAGAAATCCTAATTGGTTGCTACAAAATTTAAAAATGTTAACCTTGTTACCTAACTTAAGGGAGATGCAGTGGCGTAGCTGCTAGAAGCTTGCCTGCGGACACAAAGGTCTTGGGTTTAGATCTGCAGTAGTTTGATTTTTCTCTCCAAAAATATCCTTGGCTACCAGGTCGCCCCAGCTTAAAATGGGTACCAGGTAAAGCAAAGACTGACCACATCACTCGTCGAGGGCCGATTGGTCCGTAAAAGTATAACATCATATGCTCGATATGCCACTGGTATGAAAAGGGCAATATTTACTTAAGTCTAAAGTAACTGTTTTTTTTTTATACTGAATAATATCTGGTGAAATTTACACAACTGATGTTACAGCACCTTCCTTCTTTCTTCAAAAATATTTAGTTTACAAGAATATGGATGACTGCATGAAAAAGCACCCTACTGCTGATACTTTGGTCAACTTTGCTTCTTTGAGGTCTGCTTATGACAGCACCATTGAAACTCTCAACTATCCACAGGTAATGAGCACTTTTTTTTTTGTCTCAACTTTGCAGTAGAGTTTGGTGGCAGTGGATATGTGCATCTGCTACTATCTTAGGAATATTAGATGGTCCTAATGTCATTTGTTGTGATGCGACTTAGCACAGCTGTCCAAAAGCTACCAGAATGGTCTTTTTTGTTGTTTATTATTATGAAGACATAAAAACAAAATAAGACATCACCGCCCATCACTGATTGTTAAAAATATGTTTGATTAATAAATGAATGTCATCTCCACTATGAAGGTTGGCTGCAATTCACCCGCTACTGTCTTTTAGAAGATTATTTGGTGGAGCCGCAGTCTCTTCCACAGTGCAATTTTTGTACTGGTGCCGGAATACCACAAGAACTGCTTTTTAAATATAAACTCTGCAGCGGAAATTAAACCCTGATACGCTATTTGTTATCAAGGTACTCCCAATGTGCATTCCGGGGTCCCATTGTGGTAGAAAAAAAAAGATTGACCCACTGCCTCCCAACAAGCATTTTGTAAAAGTTGACTAATTAGTTGTTTCTTTCGGTCAAAGGACATTGCCTGAGAGGCGAGGAACAAACTGTCTGCGTATAAATAAGCCTGATCTGTAAAACAGATATGCATACAAAACTCAAGTTCTGGAAGCAAGACTGAAGTCCAGAGGTGGATGACCAGCCAGAACTTTCCTCTGGAGTTCACAGCCTGTGAACACATGGAAGAAAAAGAAGTTACCAGGGTACTTACAGGAAGAGAAATAATGACATCCGTAGCCTGCATTTTGAAAAGGGTGACTGAGGAGGGTTGTTGTGAGATTGGCTTACTCATCCCATAGAATGCTTTAGCTGCAGGATCCAAGGAATCATTGAACAAGTCAAGAAAAGGCTTGGTGTTTGTTGATTAACGGCCAGTGCTATATTAGGAGATAAAATGTTAAAAAAAACTGATAATTTGGGATTGGAGAAAATTAATTTAGAACATGGAACATGAATTGTAAAATATATTCTTCTTCATTCTTTCCCCCCAGTGAAGCCTTCTATCAGCTTACGCTAAGTGGTCCTATCTTTTGCTATCGCTTGCAGCTGGACCCATGACTTTCTAACTTCTCTTTAGTTCTTTTCATCATGTATTTTTTGGTCTGCCTTTATTTCTGTGTAGATTCTAGTGTGAAGACATTCTGATTATATTGTTATCCAGTGTTCTCAACGTGTGTCCTAACACCAGCATCTTAACTTCACCTCTTGATTTCCTGGAGTTTGTAAGTTAAAAGGATATTGTTTACAGGGGAAATAAAGCTTACAAGCTTTTTTTTTTTTTTTTGGGGGTATTGCCATTGGTTGCATGGAGCATTATTGTCCACTCATATACACACATTGATAATATGCTTGCATCTGTAAATTTAAAAAAATCTCCTTATGATACTTTGGTTTATTTCAGATTCGTTCCATCTCTATCATTGCTGAGGGCATTCCAGAGAATCTGACCCGTCATCTCATTAAAGTTGCAAATGCAAAGGGTGTGACAATAATTGGTCCAGCCACAGTAAGTTACTAGTGCTATATCAGATTTTTTTTGGGAAAGGGGGGCGGGAGGGGGCACAATTGTTAAAGTTAGTTGTTTAGTTGTTCCGCCTGCACTGCAGATGGGTTGGGTTGCCCCATACCTGTGCTAGTGGAAATCACACAAAATGTCCTTGACTGTCAGTTATCAGTTCCAGCAAATTTTTTATCTCGCACACACAAATTAAAATTGCATAAGACAACTGTCAGCTGTGCCACCCAGGGTTCATCGTAGGCCTTAAATGGCAGTAGTGCCATGGAAGGGCTGAATTCATCCTTGAACAGAACGATTACCCTTGAAGTTTGCCCCTTGTAATAGGAGGATAAAAAATAAAATGAACTGTTCTGGAAAACCTGTGATTTTTTTGGCAGTTAGGCTAACTTTGGCCATTTGGCTTGTTTTTCTCTACCTTCATTTTGACGGTAATGGTCGTTTACGGTGAGCAGGCAATCGATCGTCTGACCAAAACTAAATGGCCCCACACCAGAATTGCAGCTCGCTGATGGTACAAACGGTGGATCACAAAGGCTGGCATCGCACCCCCAATACACACCATTCTGAGCATTATAATTGGCTGTCTGCCTTTTATTGCAGTCAAAAACAAGTGGCAGACACAATAGGAAAACATACCAAGTGCTCAACTCTGAGTGATTTAACCTTTAGACTTTAAGTCCAGAATGGGGAATTTGCAACAGCAAAACCTAGTTGAAGACAACTTTTCACCGCGTAACCTGGCTATCAGCCATTTTGGTCAGAAGTTAATTTTTGTGTGTCATTTTCAAAACATTGTTACAAGTAGTAATAGCGGAGGTTGTTTCAGTCCGGTTTTGACTACACTTTTATTTTAGAATAAGTTATTTACAAACAAATATTTTAGTCGTATAGATCTCTACTTGGAAAAACCAGTAATTTTATAAGGTTTTATAAAGGTGAGAAGATAATTCTGTGTGATGAATGTTCGGTATATGCTGTATTTTCCTATCCCAAGGTGGGTGGTGTGAAGCCTGGCTGTTTCAAGATTGGCAACACTGGTGGCATGCTAGACAACATTCTGGCATCCAAATTATACAGACCTGGCAGGTAATCTCTTAGTTCACTTCAGTACTTTTATTATCTGAGATGGGGCACATTCACACATACAGTTTCCTAATCAGGTGGGCTGAAGAAGCTGAAAATCTGGTCACATTCTCTTGATTTATTGGCTCGGCATTTATGGAAGTCTTCTTGTATGGTGGGGAATACTCATGTTGTGGTGTGGGTGGGGGGGGGGGGGGGGAGGGGAGGCTTTTGAAAACTATTGAGGGCAACAAATACCTGCAAAACAAATGTAAGGGATCAATTATATAGTTTTGTGATGACTGGCAAGGTTGATGGAAAGAGAATAAAAGTAAATGTCTGATAAAGCTTGACCATGTGGATGGGGCGAGACAAGAACACTGTCCTGTCCACATGATTCTGGTGATAGTGTGGGATCGTGAAACATGACACTGTTTACTTATTGGTGTGGAACATGTTGATAATAATATTCCCCCCCCCCCCCCCCCCCCCCCCACCTACACACTCACGGGCGTTCACACACATCTCTTAGTTTTAGAATGCAGTGATTTTTGCGATTGTATTGTAATTGTTTAAATTATAAGTTTTTCATTTGCACTTTAAAGTATTGGCCCCATGGCAAAGAGGGGTTCTGAAATCTTAGCTAATTTGGAACGATCCTCCTCAACATTGAGACCTCATCATTGTGTAGGGCAGTGATTCCCAAACTATGAAGCGCAGCGCCCGGGGCAGCTGCGACCTCTTCACAGGGGCGCCGCAAAATATTGTAAAAGCTTCATAATTAATTTAACCAAGACACGAACAGTCATACTTTTACTGAGGTTAGGGCCCCGTGTAAATTTTTTAAAGAAAAAAATGCGCCGTGACCAAGAAAAGTTTGGGAAACACTGGTGTAGGAGGTTCTTTGCAGAATCCAATAAGTCTGCATCAGTGTTGGGTCTAACTCATTTACAACTTAGGAATCGATCATTGTAATTTAAAATGTTGGTTAAAGTACCACACACACATAATATACATGTACCATGGATTATAATCAGTGCGAATGGCAGCGTGAAGACGTGTTTGCGGCGACACGCGATTTTATTCTACAATTTTCACTTAATCTGTGTTTTTCTTTTGATAACAGAGTGCGATTATTACTAATTCATTGACGATGGATATTCTCTTGTTTGTGGATACAAGTATTATGTGGTTTAGGGGTGTTATAACGGAATTATTTCCACAAAATAGCCACGGCGGCGGCCGTGTCCTAATTCCGATAATGTAACCGCGTAGGAGCCACGCTCCCATTATAAACATGGGAGTCCACGAGTAAGACCCCAGTCTACTCTAGCAAAACAAGGTGCTGAAGTCGGAGGCAACCAGCCAGGAGGCGCACCACAGCAATCAGGATGCCACGCACAAACGCAACAGGGAATATTTCTATATCTGCAAATAAGTTTGATTTTCACCATGTGACCCACTCACGTACACGTGGTTCGATTTACCGGCCTACGACAAGAAGAAAGAGTCCAGCTTCAAATACTCGAAGCCTCCCCCTAATGCCCCGTAGAACCAGAAAAGCAGAAAATACAGCTAGCCTTAAAATAATGCACTGGAACGCGGAGGGAGTACATACTAAGAAATTAGAATTAGAAAACGTCTTGAACGAAGAGAAGATACATGTATGCTGCCTACAAGAGACGTATCTCAAACAAGATATGGCCTTTAAGATCAGAGGCTACCAGTGTTTTCGATCTGACCGCAAAGACAGGAGAAAAGGTGGAATTCTTACCCTGGTCAAAAATAACATCCTTGCGGGCCGGATCGAAACATACATGGAAGGTGCTGAGTATCAAACTCTTGAGCTCAAGTTAGAAAATACAGATTTACATCTGACCAACTATTACTGTCCGAGCGACCGCCCTCAGGCACTGGATACATTACCAATAAATGAAAAAATGATCATTTGTGGGGATTTTAATAGCCATTCGCAAAGTTGGGGCTATGATCATTTAGACCAGAGAGGAGAGAAACTAGAGGACTGGCAGGATGAGAATAGGTTCATCCTCGTTAATAAGCCAACCGACCCACCAACCTTCTACTCTAGAGCATGGCATACCACCTCGACACCAGACCTAGCCTTTCACTCAGCAGACTTGGAACTGAATGTTACCAGAACTGTTGGGAAGCAACTAGGAGGCAGTGACCACCGGCCAGTCTTTCTAACTATCGAAAGCCAGTCTATAAGAGAGAGCAGCACACTGCCAAGGTGGAATTTTAAGAAGGCAGACTGGAAGTTGTATCAGCTTCGCACAAATGTTCTGCTGGAAAATCTGAACACAGATAACGACGTAGAAAAAGTAGTCCAAGAGTTGAGCAAACACATACTGCAGGCAGCCCTAGAAGCAGTTCCAAGAGGTGCGCGTAAACAATACAAACCGTACTGGAATTGCGATCTGGAGCAACTGCACAACAATATGGAAACAGAAAGAAAACAAGCTGAGACCAGACCTTGTCAAGAGCAGTTTAACAACTACCAACATTTAAAATCCAAATTTCAAAGAGCCAAACTGCAGGCTAGACGGAGAAGCTGGCAGGAAAAGACAAAGTCTCTAAACTTCGAAAGAGACACAAGGAAGTTGTGGAGGTTAATTAAGCAAATTAATGATGAGAATACAGGAAGAAATGGTAATATTGCACTATGCAAAGAGGGAGCCATCCTAACAAGAAAACAGGCAGCTGACCACTTTGCAGATTCCTTTGCAGAAGACAGCAACATTAATGTCAGCCCAGAGAAACAGCGAGAGGTTCAAGAAAACAAACAACATACAAGACAAAAAGAAATAATTCCTGAGGCACTGGTGGCAGCATTTACATCCAGCGAGTTAGAGTTAGCAATATCAAAGCTGAGAATGGGAAAATCACCTGGAACTGATGGAATCACCACCAACGAAATGATCAAGAACCTTGGAACAACCGCCAAAATAAAGCTGCTACAGATCTTTAATCAATGTTAAACCAGTTGCAAAGTTCCCCAGATATGGAGAGAAGCAATTACAATACCTCTGCTTAAACCAGGAAAGGACAGTTCCGATGCCTCCAGCTACAGACCGATCAGTCTTACCAGCTGCCTCTGTAAAACAATGGAACGTTTTGTCAACCTTAGACTCCAGTTGTACTTGGAAAGTGAAAACATTTTCATGCCGCAGCAGGCAGGATTTAGACAGTGCTACTCCACAGAAGACCAGACAACTTACCTTTCACGAGAAATTGAGGATGCCTTCAAGGAAAAGAAGCTAGTGCTAACGGCATGGATAGATCTAAAGAAAAGATTTGAAAAGGTTTGGAAAGAAGGTCTACTGAACAAACTGAGAGACTGCAGGGTGAATGGGAGTATGTACAAATGGGTGAAAGCATACTTGTATAACAGAAGATCCCGAGTGCAGATAGATGGACTTAAGAGTAAGGAAATTTTGCTGCGCCACAAGGAGGTGTCCTGTCCCCCACACTCTTTCTAGTCTAAATCAATGACCTGGTTTCTGTACTACCCCATGGAAGTAAAGCTGCAATGTATGCTGATGACTTGGTACTCTGGTGTACAAATGAAAATGCGACAGTGGCCACCAAATTGCTACAAAGAGCCATAGATGCAATGGCTGATTGGGCCGACAAATGGTGTGTCAGCATCAACATAGGCAAATGCAGCACCACCCTATTTACCCTTTCTCCTAAACAAAAATCAGGTGTCATGCACATAAATGGAGTACCCCTGAGAGAGGATAAGGAGCCCACATACCTCGGCGTAACGTTTGATGATAGATTAACATGGAGAAAACACATCAACAAGGCAGCAACCAAAGCCAGAAGGAGGGTAGCCATTCTGAGAAAACTAAGTGGAACCACATGGGGTGCTAGCGGGAAAATACTTAGAAAAGTTTACCAACAAAGTGTTCGACCACATCTTGAATACGGATCAACAGCATGGAGTTCGGCATCAAAAACTACATTGCAAGAATTAGACAAAGTGCAAAATCAAGCACTCAGAGTTACCACAGGCAGTATGAAATCAACACCTATAGCTGTGATGGAGAAAATGGGGATGACCCAAGCACTGAGTGAACGCAGAGACACCAAGATGCTTTTACAAGCAGAAAAGTTTCTTAGTATGCCCAGTCACCCTATGAATGAAAGATTCAAAAATTTAGCTTTGGGACGACTAAAGAGAAGTAGTTTTATCCACCAGGCAAAACGGCTCGGCAGACAAACAACTGATTTACCTGCAACTGATAGATCCTTAAATGCTGTCCCAGAACGGACCCCCTGGAGAGAGGAGTATAAGTTTCCAATACACATCAAGACTGAAGTGAAAGGGGTATTTGACAAGGAAGAACAAAACAGTGTGCAGCGCAAAACAGCCACCCTCAGTCTACTTGATGATGAATACCCGCAGAACCTTTGGGTCCGTGTTTACACAGATGGGTCAGCAGAAAGCGCAGTCAGAAACGGAGGTGCGGGAGTGTACATTGAGTATCCTAATAATACCAGGGATACAGCTAAATTACCAACAGGAAAGCACTGTCACAACTATGATGCAGAAGTTCAAGCCATCAAGATAGCGGTAGAGAAACTACTAAATACAGGGTATTTTTCACAACCAGTGGTATTCCTGACAGATGCAAAAGCAGTACTTCAGTCACTCCAGTCTGGAAAATTACCAAGCATACGGTCACTATTATCCGAACTAGGCAACCGCTGTAAATTAGTAATGCAGTGGATACCTTCCCACTGTGGAGTTCCCGGAAACGAAAAAGCTGATCAACTAGCTAAGGAAGGTGCAACTGAAGAACAACCTGACATACCAGTCTCTTATCAACAGAAGAAGAGAATGATCAAATCAATCAGAATGCCACCGAAACTGGCACAAGATGATTACCATATTATGGACAGACCAGAGCAAGTCATTATCCTTCGCCTTAGAACAGGGCACAATCGACTTCGCGCCCACATGTACAACAAATTTAAGATTGGCCAATCAGCCATGTGTACTTGTGGACTGGCACCTGAAACAACAGATCACGTCCTTCAAGACTGTCCCAGATTCAGCGCTTTCAGGCAAAACCTTTGGCCAAAAGAGACACTTGTGGAAGTCAAACTTTACGGGCCGCTTAGTGAATTACAAAAGACAGTGAAATTCATACTAGAGACAGCTTTGCAGATATAGATAATTTATTTCTTGCGAACGAAAGAAGAAGAAGAAGAATAATCAGTGTGATCCTAACTGGCGCCATATCCTTGCAAGTCACAAGAGAAGGGGAAGAGGATATATAGTTGTTTTTAGATCGTTATATTTTTATTACATTGCAACGGAATTCACAGTTTTAGAACGCCCAGCAGGCGCCATGAAAACAGATAAATGGAGGAAGTGAGAGAAACTGTGACAAATGTTGAGAGTAGCCAGAGGTGACTGACTGGATTTCATCTGTGATATTGAAAAGATACTCCATCGGTGGTATTGAAAAGATATTCCATCCATGATATTGAAAAGATACTCCATCGGTGGTATTGAAAAGATATTCCATCCATGATATTGAAAAGATATTCCATCCGCGGTATTGAAAAGATATTCCATCCATGATTTTGAAAAGATATTCCATCCATGATTTTGAAAAGATATTCCATCAGGGATATTGAAAAGATATTCCATCCGTGATATTGAAAAGATATTCCATCCATGATATTGAAAAGATATTCCATCAGTGATATTGAAAAGATATTCCATCCAAGATATTGAAAAGATATTCCATCTGTGATATTGAAAAGATATTCCATCCATGATTTTGAAAAGATATTCCATCAGTGGTATTGAAAAGATATTCCATCCGTGATATTGAAAAGATATTCCATCCATGATATTGAAAAGATATTCCATCCGTGATATTGAAAAGATTGGGCAGGGTATAACGGATTAGAGCAATCGACTGCGGCCTTGTGTGAGTATAAAGGGCACAGTAAGTTGATAATGATGATGATTATGATCATTTTGTCATAGCTGAAATTTGATATTGTTTGTACTTATGTATGTTCCAGTGTGGCCTATGTGTCCAGATCAGGTGGTATGTCCAATGAGCTGAACAACATTATTGCTCTCAATGCTGATGGTGTATATGAGGGCATAGCAATCGGTGGTGACAGGTATGTATCTGTTTGTTTAGAGAGTATACATTTCTGTTATGGGAATACAAATATAGTGTTTTTCTGTGTATATGACAGCCTCTATTAATTTTTTTTAAGTTTAAAGAAATAAATATTTGAAACATATTCCGTAAATAAGACAGCCCCTAATTTTAAACTTATAAATGTTAGGAAAAATGTTGTCTTAAAATTTTCTGCCAGAGTTTACAACTGGTGAAGAAGAAGAAGATACATAGAAAAATGAAATACGATAAATTACACAGGACAGTCTGGGTTTTAATCAGTAAATGTAACCGTGAGCACTTTTATTGACTATAACTTAATTTATACCAGAATACTCTTCACTGAGCCTGAAGATAAGAGAATGGGCTTCGTTGCACAAGGTTTTATCTTTATGGCGTACACAGTAAGAATCTTCGCCGTCGAGGTAGGCACAAGAGGTCTCGTTTCCACTTCTATGTACAATGTGATAAAACAGCTGGGCTTGCAAGGAAATGAGCGCAAACGATCACTTAAACAACTGGGCGAGGCTGCGGAGAGGGCCTCAAGCTGGCTCTGGACACAATGGAACGTCGTGGGGGACGGGCCTCGGTGAGCTGGTCCAGGTATATAGTGGAGAAGAAAGTCTTATCTCTTAAAGTCAATCGTGTCTGAATTGTCTGCCGGTGTCCCACTGCCTTCTGCCAAAAAAGTCTAACATGTGTCCGATAAACCAACCGTAAGCTTGCCACTTGGTCGTCCAGGTATGCTGACTGCTCTAATCATGCTACCGCAGCGACTATGAAAACTTCGAATCTCACAGTACCCGTTGCACAGTCACCAATTTCGTATTGTCCCTGTCCAAGAACATCCGGTAATACGTTGCAGCAGGAGCAGATCAACCCTGAGCTCCATGAACTCAGGTGGGTCCACTCTCTGAAAATGTCTAGGAGCTCGTGGGCCGAAACATTTGTCGACGAGATAACTTCTACGGATGATTGGTAGACTCCTGCTGTACATGCTCCACTGTGGAGTTTCTTTTTATTATGGCGCAGTCTATCTCACCAAGTGTATCGGGTGAATTCTGTAGCTCTAGCAATGACTCCCAGGGATCTCTGAAACCTGGAGAAGTCCAAATCTGAACCCACACAGCTTTCAGAGCATAAGGCAAGCAGTTTACCCCTATTGCCATGAAGATTTCTTATGGAGATGATAAAGGTCAGCATTTCAAACACTCCAGAATGTAAGTGACCTTTTCATGATTGTACATTATCTCTCCATCACATTATGATATTTATGATGATAAAAGAGCAGATCATCTTGCCAAGCAAGAATCAGATTAAGAACAAATTAAACGTAGAAGAGCTAAATGTCATTGAAATTGACAACAGAATGTGTGTTAAAAAGAGGAGGGAAAAACATCTCCCACACAGAGATTTTCTGAGATTAATAGTGCAGAGGGTAATTGCTCATTCTTATATATGAACATCCTGTTTCTGATAGGTATCCTGGCTCAACTTTCATGGACCACATACTCAGATATCAGGCCAACCCAGAAGTCAAGATGATTGTTCTACTTGGAGAAGTAAGTGTTGCTGCACATAAAATAATCTTACAGTTGATGTTAAAATGATATTAATTTCCATATGGTGAAATAGAATTACAGTAATGAATATTGCTGCTTAGAAACACAGTCTTAGCTCCTATGAAAGTGTTTTAATTTCCATACAGTGAAATCCCTTTTCCATGCCTTCAGGCTTATTGGGAATATAGGGCAAGGCCTATATTTTTATAGACCTATCTGCACTTAGTAGGGGATGTAGTCAGCATCACGCCAGCTGCCTTTACTTACCAGGACTGCACCTGGTACCCACTCAAGGCCTGGTCGACCTGGGAGTGAAAGCCATTTTTAAAAAAAGTCCGGCTCTGTTGTGTTCCTATATGCAGTGATGCCAAAGTGTTCTTTTTCTTTTTGTTCTCCCTGCCAGTTTTTTCTTAGATAAGGTCTCTGTGTAGGCTTGATGTGATGCTTGGTTTCCACCGGAAAGCCAGCTGGCCAGACTTGGGATCCCTCTACTCATGTAGAGAGCATGTGTTAAGTATTCTGTAGTTACTGTTGACTTATGCAGAGTCCCCAGTCTTAAATTTCCTGTACAAACGGCTGCGGAGTCTGTTGTATCCAGTTCGTAACCTAAATACAGAGTCTATTGCCAAACAGTTGAACATGAACTGCTTCTGCTGCTCTTGCCTTCTATTCTTTGTCTTCTTCTTGTTCACCAGCTGTAAACTTTGTCGGAAGGTTCTGAGTGTTTGTCCAATTCTTGACTTTAGTCCTGTTCCAGAACCTAAATGGTGCGTGCACATCCATTCAACAGATCTGACTCATTTGTGTGCAGACACTTGGTTCCTTGCCTCTCAGGCAGAGGCACTTAAACTTCAAAGTAAGCTCCCAGTCAGTCGACAATTACGACCTGCCTTTTGGGTAGATGCAGTGGGGCTATTCTTGTTTCCCCACAATAGGGCCCCAGAACCCACACAGGGATTGTCTTCTTTTATATAGACTAATTAGGCTGAAGCTTTTAATTATAGTTTGTTTAGGTGTTTTGTTTTTAATTGTCCTGTGAAATGACTTGTCTGATTTTGTTCAGGTTGGTGGTGTGGAAGAGTATCAGCTCGTGGATGCTATGAAAAATGGAACAGTAAACAAGCCTGTGATTGCCTGGTGCATTGGTACTTGTGCCAAGATGTTCACTTCAGAGGTTAGAATCAGTATTTCATATTTACACTGCGTATATCCTGCCAAAAAATAACAATAAATGATGAAGAAGTTGAAAATGTCACAATCTTTGAATATCTAGGCTCTATAATAAACAACAATGGAGACTGTTCGACAGAAATTAAAAGGAGGATGGCCATAGCAATGCAAAGATTGAACAGCCTTAAAAGTCTATGGTTAAGCACCAGCAAGGAGATAAAAATTAGAATTTTGAGAGCATGCATCTTCCCTGTGGCTACATACGGATGTGAGTCGTGGACTATCTCTCAGTCTCTTAAGAAAGAGAATAGGGGCTTTTGAGCTGAAATGCTATAGAAAGATTCTCAGAATATCTTGGACAAAGAAGATGAGAAATATTGACATCTTAAAAGATCTGAACATCAAGGAAGATTGGCTAATAAACAGCATCCTTTCTCGAAAGCTGAAATATTTTGGTCATATCAAGCGCAACGACGGATTGGAAAAAATTATAGCAGAAGGCATGGTACCAGGAAGGAGGGGCAGGGTCCGACCGACACGAGGATGGGCACAGGATATAAGTGACTCTTTGAGTGTGAAAGTTCATGAGGCGGGAGAACTGGTGAGAGACCGAGTTTCTTTCAGACAGACTGTGATGAGAGCGACGTTCTGCAAAGGACCTGCTACGTGATGATGATGATATCCTGCCACAGATGTTTTTTTTTTCTAATATGAGCTCTGTTGGCTAAAGTAACTAGAGGGTTCAATAAGTGACATAAACACACACAAATGTGAATTTTATACTAAATCATAATTCTGTAGTAGTTGGAAGATGGGAAAAAAATGTGGAAGAAATGAGAACGGTGGAAATGGTAATGAAGGAATAATAAATGACATGGTATACTATGGGCTGAAAATCAGCAGACTGGCAGCTGTGGAGATCACTTATGAATGCCTTATAAACAGAAGGAAATAGAATAGATATAAATTGTGTATGTAATAAGCAGTTTTGTAGAATTTGAAATAGCTAAGCAGGAAGGTATTTAATACCACCTGGTTTCTTTGGCAACAACTAAAAATGCATGCTTTTTATAGGTGTCCATTAAATGTCATATTTCTTTAAACATCAAGAACAATAAGAAAAGTATGCTGGCCAAGTGTTTAAATTTCCCATTAAGGCGGGGATTTGTTTCACTAACTTGAGTCAACTTAACGGGCACCAGCAGATTTCTGGGAAGTAAATGTAACCCACAAGAAACTGACCATGCACCTCATCCTGCTTACTTTTATATTGGCAAACTAATTTGACTGGTAAAACCACAAACTGTCAGTAAATGCTGAAGTTGGTTTGAAGTTGTCCAGAAAAGGACATGAACACTTCTTTTGTTTGTGTTACCATATACAGTGCTTTCTAAACAATTAAAAAAATATTTTAGCCTTATAATATTTTAAATCAGTATTTTGTTTCACATTAAAGTTGAATGCATAAATAAACGCCCAAGTAAATTGAGGATGATTAATTAATGGAATGAATTCAAGACAGATAAAGGAATAAGAAACATGTTTGGACCATTACTGGTACAGTATTTATAAGACAAAGTAGGTGGTGATAAATTGGGACCATTACTGGTACAGTATTTATAAGACAAAGTAGGTGGTGATAAATTGGGACCATCACTGGTACAGTATTTATAAGACAAAGTAGGTGGTGATAAATTGGGTACATCCTGAGGAGAAGTATCACCAAACAGGTACTTACAGGAGAAACAAATCGATTGAGGAAGGGAGGCCATCCAGAAGTATCATTTAAGGCGAACATTGGAGAAAGATGTCATAGGTGCTTCTCTGAATTCCATTCATGATATTGAAACAATTGCACAGGATAGAAAGAAATGGAAGAAGACTACAAGTTCTATGTGACATAACAACCCACATGGATGACAATTGTGTGCCATATATATTTTCAACCATGCAGAGTTGTAGTTTTCTAATATTTAGAGACGTACTGTACATGAGCTGTGAGTATTGGCACCACTTATCCTGTTTCCATTGTGTTTACTGTCATTGTTAGGTTCAGTTTGGCCATGCTGGTTCATGTGCTAATGCTGATACAGAGACTGCTAATGCTAAAAACGAGGCACTCAGGGCTGCTGGGGCAACAGTGCCAAAGAGCTTTGATGAGCTGGGAACAACAATACAGTATGTTTTCTTTGGTTTTAACAGTGTTCAGTGTTTGTAGTCTACAGTTTTATTTTGTTTTAAAAATTTCTTCTTCTTTATTCACCGGCTGTTAGCTCCGGCAGAAAGTCGTGGTTGTTTGTCCATTTGGACTTTGGTGGCTTTGTGCTAGAGCCTGAGTTTTGTGTGTACACCTGTTTTACTGGCTTATTTGTGTGCGGTTGGTTGTTCCTTGTCACTTGGCAGATGTACTTCGACTTTGAAAGATGCCCCTAATTAGTCTACTACGACATCCTAGTTGGGGAAGCTGTGGATATATTCTTGTTTTCCCGACAATGATTTCAGAAAACTCCTAATTAGTTGCCTTTTGTGACATACTTATTAAGGGGCAGTGGTTCTGTTAACCCCACCTCCTCCCTCGAGTGGGGCCCCGGAACCCAAACAGCAGGGATATGTTGGTACTTTTTAAGATTAAAGATTACATAAAATATTAGCAGGTGAGCATTAGTAATGCAGTCTTGCAAGATTTCCTGCTGTCCAAGTGGTCATAGTTCTGATTTTGAAACTTTATTTGCATTTCCTAGATTGGTAGCTAAAATAAGCGGGGTGGAGAGGGATTTGTTCTGGGAAGTAAAGGTGGCTGGAATATTATGTCACGTTACCTACCAATAATATAAAAGTTGGCTTCTCAGAATTTGTGAAAAGGGTCATTTGTGTTGTTGACCCCCCCCCCCCCCCCCCCACTGGGGGTTCCGTGGCCCCATTTTGGGGGAAAATATGAATAGCATGCTGCCCCCTAACAGGCATGCCATAAAAGGCAGCTATTAAGGATTAAGGGTTGTTTCCGTTTTAAGTCTGATTGTATCTGCATGAGAGGCAAGGAATCAGGAGACTGCATACTGCATACAATAAGCCAGATCTGTAAAAGGGGTTTGCTCGCAAAACTCAAGTTCTGGAATAAGACCAAAGTCCAGAAGTGGACGAACAACCAGAACTTACCACCGGAGTTTATAACCGGTGAGCTTTAAGAAGAAGACATAGGAGTTACTGACTGAAAGCCTAATGCACCTGTTAGTTTTTTCTTCTTAAAATAATAATAATTGATTTCTTGCTTTTTTCCTTTCTAAAGTGATGTTTACTCACAACTTGTGGCAAATGGAACAATTGTACCTCGGCCTGAGGTAGCACCACCGACTGTTCCTATGGACTTCAACTGGGCAAGGGTATGTGAATCATTGTTTTACTGGCTTTTGTTCTAGTAAATAATGTCTTTCAAAGGGTGAATTCTGATGGTGACTTCTAGCTAATACAGCACATAATTAGTTTGTGTGCGGGAATGAGAATATCTCGGTGTGGGTATTCTGATCATAAATAAAAAGTAGATATTAATAAATTATATTACTTTTGGGAGCTACTTTAAGTCGGTGGCTAGCACCTTCTTCTTTGCATTCACCGGCTGTAAACTCCACACATAAAAGGAGTTAATTTAGCATAATAATCTAGTCTCAAATATACAGACCACACGCAGACACACCACATACATGCAGACAGACACTCGTGCACACTGACACGCACACAGACACACTCCACTCCCCACCCCACTCACTTCTCACACACTTACACTCTCTCTCACTCGCTCACTCACTCACACATGCACACACTCATACTTACTTACTCACACACTCACTCACTAGACAGACATTGTTCTTTGGCCACATAATGAGAAAAGAGACATTGGAGAATATCGTGACAGCTGGAAAGATCAGTGGAAAAAGTGGTAGAGGCAGACCAAGAGAGATGATGCTGGATGGGCTGAAACGATAGCATGGAGGAATATTATCAAGAGAGCTGTTCCAGGCAACCGGGGATCATCATCTGTGGAGACGCATGAGCGCCTACGCCAGTTAGCAGGGCACATGATGATGATCTAGTCTCAGTGAGGGAAGAAACATATCTCAAATATAATGTCAGGAAATGAGTTTTACATGTCAGAAATGAGTTAGCATAATTTGTTCTTAGTTGAGAGAGAGAAAAAATCACACATTTGTTATTTCTCAGGAGCTGGGACTGATCAGAAAGCCAGCTTCATTCATGACCAGCATCTGTGATGAGAGAGGACAGGAACTACTGTATGCTGGTATCCCCATTACAGACATCTTCAAGGAGGACATGGGCATAGGGGGTGTCCTCAGTCTGCTGTGGTTTCAGAGAAGGTTAGTGTGATCAATATCATCATCATCATCATGTGCCCTGCCAACTTTGTCTTGCATTGGTTTTGAAAGTTGTGCCGAGAGTCGGACTTGCAAAATTTTAATAAGGAATAAGAGGAATAATCTGTAAACATGAATGCAGCAGATAATTAATTGACTGACCTCTTTTTGGTTTAAACAAAAATGTTTAATGTATAGGGTGACTCTTATTTGATCCCTCTGGGCCGGTTGTCAGGTAACCACACTAATGGTGATGGGAAATTATGACATCATAAAGTCTTTCAACATCACCACCACACATATGCTGTGTTTTTTTTAAGTTATTATAATCTTTGTCAGTCAGTCCTAAATGTTTCTGCAGGCGTAGATGATACCAGTGTTGTAATAAACTTTTCAACAGGTTGCCGCGGTATGCAACAAAATTCATTGAGATGTGCTTGATGGTGACGGCGGATCATGGGCCTGCAGTGTCAGGAGCTCACAACACCATTGTTTGTGCCAGAGCAGGCAAAGATCTCATCTCCTCACTAACATCTGGTTTACTCACCATTGTAAGTTACTTCAGTTTGTTCTTTTTATGCTTGTTCTTTCATCCTTTCTGGTTGGTTTACAGTTGTTTGTGTCTGAGGTGATCTAGAAATAGTATGTTAGTGCTGTTTTTATTTGTTTGTAAAGAGTTATTTTCCTTTGATGTGTCCATAAGTGCGGCAGTCTCCTTCCATAGATTATCTCCCTGAGTGCCCCGGTATCCTCCTCAGATTATAATTGTCAATTAAACTCAGCACAATGCATCAGGTCTGTAGCACTGGTGAGGATCTTACTGTATGTTTAGAAGAATTACACAAGCTGTCATCTTTTTTTCTTATTTGCTTCTTTTCTTATTTGGAAATTTCTTCTAGGGCAGCAGCCTACTCTTTTTATTAATCTATAAATTTTAGGGTAACTGGAAATAGGTAAATTCTGATGAGTCTTCAGAACTGTATAATATGTGCCCTTCTGGTAAATGTAGGCATTCATTTTTTCCATCACATATGATCACCGGATCATTGCTCTTGTTTGCCCTATTCATAAATCAAGCCATACAGGTACTTATTTCTTATCCTTTCCTTGCTATTTTCTGTCAGTCTTTCCCATCATCACCAAGTTCTTGAGTCCATTTATTCTTTCTGTCCACTATCTAATTGTAAAATCATGACTTTTCTTGACATCTTGAAAAAGGTAGTTTGCCGTTGCTTTCCTTCTTGGCAGTGATCATACTGTTCAGGTGATCGTAGACATTAAGCTGGTTATAGCGCTTTGATATTGCATGAGTGTTTATTATAGTATGTGGGGTACACTTGCATTTTTCATCAACACATCCCTAAACAAATAAATCCAGAAGTGGATTCCATTATTTTTGTATACATTTTTCAGTACATTAGAAGCTTATATATTTTCACATTTGCAAAAATCAGATAAATGTGCAGATAAAACTTCAGTTGTACTATTATTATTTGTTTCCAGGGCGACAGGTTTGGGGGAGCATTAGATGCAGCAGCCAGACAGTTCAGCACCGCATTTGACAGTGGACAAATACCTATGGAGTTTGTCAATGAAATGCGCAAGAAGGGAACCCTTATCATGGGAATTGGACACAGAGTCAAATCAGTAATATTTTTTCTTTCTTGAATCCTCAGTTTTCCCTCTTCTTGCTTGTATGTTTTTATCTACGCACTGACTACTCTGTATTTTAACGCATTCACCCTCACAAGCTACAAAACCAACACTTCCAGTTGGTACCATTTCTCCCAGAAATAACCGCTTTCCAAACTCATATATAATGTCTACAAGATGCCTTGATAACAATTCATTGAGTCTTCACACACGTTCATCATGTCAAGGCATATTAAGAGAATGTCAATGACACAGAGGTAAAAACTATACACAAGGGAGCTGAATATTTGAACCAGGAGGCAGACCAAGAAGACGATGGAGAGATAAAGTCCAGAAAGACCTGCAGTGTCACCAACTGGAAAGAGAAGGTTGACCAGAGAGGAGTGGAGGCGGGTGATATCTGCAGCAATAAACCTCAATGGCTCAGAACGCTGAAGACGAAGAGGAAGAATCATTTTGGGTAGAGGGGGGGGGGGAGAAGGGGTTCTTTTTAAAAAAAAAGTTTGACTTTATCAAAATTCCTATGTTATTTTTTTTTAATTGGCTGCTGTGGTTACTGGGTCACAGGGTCAAGTAAGTGTCCTGCTATAATAAGTTTACAGGCCCCAAGAGATGCACGGCAGTTGATTCTATGCTGCGTTTGTTTTTATTGATATTTTTTCTTTTCTGACTAGTATTTGTGTGTATTTTGGATGATAGGTTGATTATGTGTTTGGGTACATCTGCCAGAGAGAGAGAGAGAGAGATGTGAAATTGCAATTTTTCTAAGAATTTTTACACTAGGAATTCCAGAGTATTGGCTTTGGTTTTTTTTTTCTTCTTTTTTACCCAGATCACTAATTTGAAAGGGTTGATCAGTGAAAATATTGTTCTCATGATTTGTTACATTTCATTGTGTGGTAGAAAGTAAATTCATTGTATATTTTTACTGTTTCTTTATCTCTTCCTTTGCCCCTCTTCATCACTCACTCTTCTCACCTGCTTTATGAGTGTGTTTGAAAAAGTATATCTGCCTGCCTGTAAACTTGCTTAACATGCAAGAAATTTGTAATGAAAAATTCAACTGTCACTCCATTTTAGAAGTTCTTTTTATATTTTTTTTAACAATTGAATCACAGAATCATTTTCTATATACACTAAATCTCAAAGCACATCCAACAACCTAGTAATGCATTGTTATGGGTTGTTTTATGTTATATATCAGCCGTATATGTTGATAACATGAAAGTAATGTGAACAAGCTTTGGTGACATTGAATTTGATTGACTATTGCACAACTGCTTTTTTTTTCATCTTTAAGGGCAATTTTTTGTTCTAGTAATGAGCAAACTATGATGTGTATTTTGTGTGAGCAGTGATTGTGAGAACACATTTGTTTACAGCTCAATAATCCAGACATGAGAGTGGTTATCTTGAAAGAGTATGCTCAGAAACACTTTCCTGCCACACCACTGCTGAGCTACGCTCTGGAAGTGGAACAGATAACAACATCAAAGGTTAGTTTTTGATCAATATCAAGGTGTACATATAACGTCTGAAAGATCAGTTATATTCACCGCTGCAGAATTATAAATTGATTAAAAGCCTGTAAAACGAATCTTGTAGTTTGAAGGAATAGTTTGGAAATGTCTAGAAAACTCATATACATTAGGTTCTTGTAAATGCACACGTCTTCATCTTCTTAGCTTTCATTGGCAGTAAACTCAGGTTGAATGTTGTGGTAGTTTGTAAACTTTTGGACTTTAGTCATGTTGTAGAAGTTGTGTATGCACATCCATTTTACAGATCTAGACTGTCTGTGTTCAGACTGTCAGTTCCTCGCTTCTCAGGTAGATACACATGTGACATCGTTACAATCTGTGTTGGCTGGGCCCCCGATTGGAACCTGTTTCTAGTGTGACCAGAGAGGTGTAGATAGATTTTGACCACTTGGTGTCCTGGTGCATCAGCCCAGCAACTCTACACCCCAGTGTATTTCATCATGTCACCAGTTATGTTGAACTGTTAGTCAAACTTCTGGCTCAGAAAATCTGATTTTGACTGCATTTTGTCAAGTTTGCTTTCTATACTTCTTCAAATGACACACACCCCCCCCCCCCCCCCCCCCCCCCCCATCCTTCTTTCAAATTCCGTCCCTCTGAACTTTTGCAAAAAAAATAATTTCTAGCACAGTGTAGTTGTAGTTCATGTATATTGTGCACCTTTCCCTCGACTTATGACCATCCATATTTATGACCACACAAAAATTAATAAAACTAGTAAATAAAGATAAAATGCTACAAAAGGTCCCAGAACTCCTGCCTCCAGCTCAGGAGGGTCTAGAAATCAGCCTGTATTACCCAACCGTCAGAACAGAACTCAGCTGTAAGTCAAGGAGACTATTTTGTGAAATTGTGATATCACGAGCATCATGTGTGTGTGTGTTGTAAAATTTTAATATCAGGAACATCTCATGTTGGTTGTAAAATTTTGATGTCAGGAGCAACCTTTGTATGTTGTAAAATGTTGATATCAGGAGCATCCTGTGTATGTTGTGAAATTTTGATACAGGAGCATCCTGTTAGGTCATGACAATTTTATCATATTTTCTCAGAAACCCAACTTGATCCTGAATGTGGATGGTGTCATTGGAGTTGCATTTGTTGACCTCCTTCGGAACACTGGCTGCTTCACAAGGTAAATTAGCTGTATACTTCACTTTGCATGTATGGGTGGACATTTATCAAATACTGAAATTCAGCTGAATGCAGACTGCTGGTTCCTTTCCTCTCAGACAGATGCACTCCGACTTCGAAGGAAGCTCGAAATTAGTCAACTCTTACGAAATGCTTTTGGGAAGGCAGTGGGTCTGTTCTTTTTTTCCCTATAATACGGCCCCCGGAACCCACACAGTAAAAATTACAACTGAAATAAGATTCCTGCAAAGGACTCTCAATATAACAATAAGAGATAAGATCAAAAACAATGAAATCCGAAGGAAAGTGGGAGTAGCAGCAGCTCTGGATTTCATTAGAAGACAACAGGTGAAATGGTTTGGCCACATAAGGGGAATGTCAGCAGACAAACTACCACAGCAAGCCATGATGTACAGACCAGGTGGGAAGTGAAGAAGAGGCCGACCATGCAAGCGATGGACAGAGGGTCTCCCTGGGAATCCCAATTTACTAAGAACACAGACTGGCTATTTCCTGTAAATTATACTTCACCTTGATTCTACAACATAGCAGATGTTTAAGATGAGATGAGATAGGATGATGATAATGGTTGTGTATTTGGCCCATGTGGATGTAAAAAAAAAAATAAGGGCCCTTTTCTACACCTTTGTGCGTAAAGGGCTAGACCTATATTTTATAGACTAATCGGCACAAGATGGGTGATGTTGTCAGCATCACGCTGGCCGTATTTACTTCCTGGGACTGCACCCGGTACCCACTCAGGGCTGGGAGCCAAGGTCATTTTTGGAAAAAGTCCAGCTCCGCCAGGGAGCGAACCCACGAACTTCCAATCCGCGGCAAGCGTCTTGCCGCTCCACCAGGGCGACTCCCCATGTGGATGTAGTTTACCCATAAGTTATTATTGCTTCCCTCGGGCTTTAGCCCTGATGTTCTGGGACTGAAAGTTAACTATATTAGTCTCAGACGAATGTTACCGGCAACTATTGTTCGGAGCAGTAAATTGAAACTTACATGATAAGTCTAAAGTAGTTCCGCTTTCACATTGAAAAAGAGGGTGGCAATGTTTACAACCAGGCTGGAAGACCTGTGTCTTTTGGCCAAAAACATCAGATTTCAACAAAACCCTACTTAATCGCCTTCCACACTATGCTGGGGGGGGGGGGGGGGGGAGAAAAACAGGGAGTGGATCGGTCTTTTTCACCCTAAAATAGTAAAATAGTGCCAAGGAACCAAGATAGAAATAAAGTAGTTCTATTATTAACATTGACGGAGCCAAAAATTTTTTTTTCAACAATGACCTTGGCCATCAGGTCCACCCAGCCTTGAGTGGGTCCCAGCTATAGTCCTGGGAAGTAAAGGCGGCCTTGTTCCATAGTTGGTAAGGATTGGTAGCCCATTCTGATTCTAATTTAAATCACTTTTGCTTTGTGTGATTATAATTGAAATCATGTTTGCTTTGTTTTCGGTGTAATTATTCAGCCGTGTACTTATGACTCCACAGAGAAGAGGCCCAAGAGTTTATTGAAATTGGAGCTTTGAATGCCTTGTTTGTTCTTGGACGCAGCATGGGATTTATAGGTAATGTGTTTGGGTCAATAAGGGTCCTAGCACACTTTGTTATCTAAGCTTTTTGTTGTTGTGAGTTATACTACTGTTCTCCTTTTTTGTGATTTCACTTTCACTAGGCAGTTTTACATTCAGTAGTTTGTCATTACTTTCGTTCTCATATTAGTGTTGTCTACCTTTCATCTGCGAATAGAAGTTGAGGTCACCAGTCTTGTGCCACCCTTTTTATGACAGGTTATAATGTCACTAGCCTTGACTTTCCAATGGGCATGCAAAGTAGTCATATCCCTCTTACCGAGTGGTTTAGAACCAGGTCTGCTGCCCTCTCCTGGTTTAGCCAGCCCGTTGAAGCTGTTGCCCATGGGCTGGCCGCTATTGCATGCTGACAGCTGCTGGGAGCCACAGGAGAGCTGAGTGCCAGACCTAGCCCAGTGGTGGTGAACTGCCCCAAGAAGGACATGACGGCCACCTTGCCAGAGGTGCTACTAGTATCTGACACCCCAGACCCATCTATCGCCTCCTAAAGAGAGTATTTTATGGGCAGCTGCAGCAAGGAAATAGGTCGCAGGGAGGACAGAAAAAGCGCTATAAAGACACTCTCAAAACTGCTCTTTATTCTTTTGGCATCAACACAGCGACGTGGGTGGCTGCGACACAAGAACGTTTTTGGCTAGCGCACATCCCTCAGGAATGATGCATTAGCCTGCCGGACAGCAGAGTTTGCACAGGCAGAAAAAAGGAGGCAGACTAGATAGAACCGAATTGCTAATCCAACACTTAGTGAGGCTTCCACCTGTTTTCCGCACTGCTCAAGAATTTTCCCGGCTCAAATTGGACTATTCAGCCACCCTTGGTACTCATAATCACATATCATTAATTAATACTTTGGATAAAAGTGGTCTTCCTCACTCGTGATGGACGAACACCAGCATCAGCCTTGGCTTTCCTTATGGGCTGGCAGAACACAGGGCACCATCAGTTTTAAGTATAATAAATATTGTGGTGTAATACCCCCCCCCCCCCCCCCCCCCCAACAAGCAGTGTGGGTTAGATACCAGCTGTGTGCTGTCTTAACGCATGAACCCATGAGCATAGAGGCCTTAAGCTTATCTGTGTATGCCAGGTTACTTACCATTCATTCCTGTAAGTGGTTGTTGAGGGGGCCCCATAACACTGGTTTGCCAGGGGCCTATAATGCAAAGTTGGCTCTGGTATGTATATTTACAGAGCTGGCAATGTGGATTCAGACTGAAACTGCTGAGGGGCAATATCTACTAAACATTTGATTTCATGTGGGCATTGGGTTGTGTCTGTTGACAATCAGATATCTAAAACCTGTGGAAAAAACAAGACCAACCTGAGCCTGATCATACATAGCCAGACTGTATGAGCCTGCACTAAATCATGACTTGATCACATCTTAATATGTTTCTCTATAAATTTGAAGATACATTATTAGTGTTATACACCCTAGTTTCAGAACATAGGGGAAGGATAGCTCTGCAACACTGTAACCATAAAGATGGCAGTGTGTCCAGAAAAATTCACTACACCAAACTCACTCCAGTATTTGAAAACCCTTTCAGACTTCCAGAGAACACAGCAAGCAACCAACCAACGTTGAAATCGGTTCAGTATATGGGTAGCTCGGTGACTAATAAATATCGGCTGCAATTTGTAAATGAAGTAAATACAGAAAGTTAAAAGTTAGTTGCGTATGCTACATTGCAAACCAACCCCAACATTTGTAGGCTGTGTATGGTTTTACTAGGCAATTTTACAGTTAGCAGTGTTATTGTTTACTGAATGGTCAGCAGAAAAAAAAATACTTGAGTTAAAGAGTTGCTGAAAATTAGGAGAGTAGAGTGACATGATCAGATAACTTTCAATACCTGTCTGATGGTGATCTCTTAGCAGTAAATTCGACAAACAAACAAAAAAAGTACTTATTTCAGTCCCCTGCCATGAAATGTATTGAGCGTACGGTACTAGGCACACAGTTCTATAGACTATTCAGCACTAGTTGAGGTAAAGTAATAGCAGTTCCAATTTCATAGCAAACTGGTTACCACATAATTGCTCTGTTCCTATGTCAAGGAAAAACATTATGTCCGTCACCTTCCCTTGTGAAAAAGTTGACTCAGATGGCAGTTTCAGCAAAGTTAATAGAATACATACGCATTAAATGCATAAGGCGGCTGTCAGAAGTGCCAGGGCAAACAGTCTGGCGCTAGAAATGCATTTTCTCATTGATGGAAGCAGCTGTTAACAACAGAATCAGTGATGTTGGGATTATCACACTGACATATTTACTTCTCAGGACATTTCTGTGTGTTCATTTTAGGAGCTCAGGACAATTAAAAAACAACCTGCATTGATAGGACTTGAACTTATAACCAATAGGCCTGCTGGCAAGGGTGCCACCTACTCCACTTCCACATATTCATCAAGTAGCAGGTCCTTTGTAGAACGTTGCTCTCATCACGGTCTGCCTGAAAGAAACTCGGTCTCTCGCCAGCTCTCCCACCTAATGTACTTTCATACTCAAGGAGTCACTTATATCCTGTGCCTATCTTCATGTTGGTCGGCCCCTGCCCCTCCTTCTTGGTACCATGCCCTCAGTCACATATTTTTCCATTTTCCATTCCTTCGTGGCGCTTGATATGACCAAAATATAGCTTCTGAGACAGGATGCTGTTTATTAGCCAATCTTCCTTGATGTTCAGATCTTTCAAGATGTCAGTATTTCTCCTATTCTTTGTCCAAGATATTCTGAGAATCTCTTATAGCATTTCAGCTCAAAAGCCCCTAATCTCTTTCTTAAGCTCTCAAAATTGTAATTTTGGTCTCCTTGCTGGTGCTTAACCATAGACTTAGAGTTCAATCTTTGCATTGCTATCCCCATCCTCCTTTTAATTTCTGTCAGTCTCCGTTGCTTTTTATTATAGGACCTAGATATTCATAGTTTGTGACATTTTCAATTTCTTCATCATATTCCAGCAGTAAATATATTGAAAGAAATAAGTTACTAATTTTTTCCTAACTTGTGTATACAAATGTTTCTTCATTTAGGCCACTTTTTGGATCAGAAACGCTTGAAACAGGGTCTGTACCGCCATCCATGGGATGACATCTCCTACATAATGCCAGAGACCAGCACCATGGCCAACATAGACTCCATTTAAGCCACAGGGAAGAAAGGATCTTTTACACGTTTTGTATTTTTTTGGGTGTCATTTATGTATGTCATTTACCAAGAGGTTTTGAAAAAGGCGGGAGCCTGAAGACAGCTTATCACAGACAAAAGAAGGAGACAGTCATCATTTTTCGGCCATGTTATGAGAAGAGGGAAAATAGAACATGTTGTGACCACCAGAAAGATCTGTGGAAGGAGGGATAGAGGAAGACGAGAGAAGATTCTTGACAGTCTTGTTGCATGGCATGGAGGTGTGTCAGCACACGAACTAATACATGCTGCAGGAGATCGCAGGTTGTAGAGAGGAGGTATGATGGCCCACCCCAGTGGGCAAGGCACCTGATGATGATGATGTATCTCGTTTGTTGTGTATAAAGAGTTCACATTGACTGCCATATCAGAATGGGAAGAATTGTAGACATCCTACAGCGGTTTCTCTTTTAAAAATATGTTCATTGTCTTCCTCAGTAACAAATTCATAACTGTTTCACTTTACAATTCAAGTCTGTGAAATGTTGAAGACAAATTGGCAAAAATGAGTTTTTAAAAAAAAGTACAGGTGGAATGATTTAAGGGTGGGAAATGTGGCTGAGACATGTTGGTACCCGTCTCGATTACAGATGTTATCTGGTTCATTTGTAACCTAGGGGATTTTCTATTTTTAAAAAATAACTTGGTTTTTAATGAAGTCGCATGTTCCATATCTGTTGTAGGGAGATAACATACCATACCTTCTCTTTTCAGATAAATATAAAAATGCGATGTTCCAGCTGCACACATTAAAAATTCCACAATAGTTGGAAATATGGAGAGTAGGCCTTAGGACCAATGCACAGGCAAAATTGATAGCTGAAACAAACTTTCCTGCAGGAAGGTATAATCTGTTTAGTGGGAGTTAGGCTCACATAGATGCTAATGTTGGACACGCTGGCCTCTCGTGTTATGGTGGATATAAATATGTCAGCTTAACGGAAGGAGGGGAAGTTTACAAGAGGAAGACAATGGGAAATGTGGATGGACAACATTAAGAGAACTAGAAGAAGCCTATGTGAAGATGCTGGTTAGAGGGTATTGGAAACTCATTACAGCCAGCCCTTCAGTATGGGTTTGGCATTTCATGCGACTTGTTACAAGCAGTTTTTCCTAGTAGTAATTTTTTTAACATAAAAATGTAAATCACCATGAATGTTCAGAGCATTCCTTTTAATTAGTAGAAGAAATGTTGTCTTTGTTGTTGTTTAGATGGCAGTGAAAAATATTCAAATTAAACTACTGTGAAGTAGGTATTAGTCTGTTGCTGAATTCTTCTTGTGATTGTCTTATGTATTGTTTCATCTTCTTATGTATTGTTTATCAAAATGCATTGCTGAACTCATTGTCATCAGTTTTGTTAAGAACATATTTGTTTGTTTCACATTATGGGATGTTGTACTATATATTATTCAGAGGATTGGTGGACAGTATTTGAATTGGTCAGTTGTTTCCTGAACCTTGTTGAGTTAGTAAGTAGTAAATTATCGAGTAGATGGAGCAGGATAAGTGTATTTCAGTGTACCATGTTTTATGCATTTTCAATGAAAACTAAATAGCAGGAATTCACGAAAGACTAAGAAATCAAAATCAAATATATGGACAATTGCTGATGTCAGCAGTTAAAAGGCAAAGTGGAAGTCCACTGCAGTGAAAGAAGCAAAGTACTCATTTTTTTAAGGTAATTGAAATCCCAGGTCTGCAGGCTGCTTACTAGTAGTTGGCTCCCAAAGACATAGCCTTGATGAATGAGACGTTCATTATATGGAAGTGAGGTTAAACAGCCATGAACAGGATGTGACGATTCCTTGGGTGAACCAAGTACCAGAGCACAATGTATTGACTCTCATTTATGGAAGCCTCCTTGGATGGCGGGGAATGCTAATGTTCTGCCTCCTCTTGAGGGCTGATCAGCTTCTCTGAACCAACCTGATGTGGGGCACCACCTATGTCCTGGGAAAAACAAAGATGACCACACAAGAATGAGACTGCATTGTCCCATGAAACTCATCAGGCAGGCCAACCCGATCAACAAATGCCCACAGAAGTAGGATGTGTTGGGTGAGAGGCATAAATATCGCAGCCATGCTGTAAATGGGCACAATGCAATTTCATCTTCAGATGAATGTAGAAGAAGAATATGGTGAGATATTGGGCCTGTCCTGAGGCAAAATGGTCAGAGAATTACCAAACAGGCACTGGAATAGGAAATATGTGCATATGAGGAGGAGAGAACTTTCAAGAGAAACCCTATGATGAATGTTGATAAGAGAGTCAGACGGGCCGGGCTGAACTGTATCCACAATATAGAGAATCTTTTTAACAGGATAGAAAGGAATGTTTTGAACAGTCCATATTGAATCCAAAAGAATATGTAAAAAACATCTTAGACTGAGTTTTTTTTTTTTAAACTAAATTAAATGATGGTATATAGTCTGAGGCGGGAGACCGAGTTTCTTTCAAGCAGACCGTGATGAAAACGACGTTCTGCACAGGACCTGTTAAGATGATGATGATAATATAGTCTGTATTATATCAGCTTTGTATGATTTAATCTTTTCCAGCTTTTCTGTTTGTTGAAGTACCTACCCAAGGTTACTTGAAATGAAATTGTTGAAATGTATTATTTGCTGGTTAGACATACTTACACTGTTGCATGTAAAGGAGGGACATATTTATGTTTGTAAATTTTCTAGTCTGTTATTATCCTCCAGTGGCTTTTGCAGTTACTTAACCTTATTAAGGTCCTTGGTTCAAAACCACTTGGATGGTTTCTCCAAGCTGTCGGGCAGGTAGAGATTTTTTCCCACCTATAGTTCAGATGTTGAAGAAAAGTGGTCTCCTCACCTCATTGTGCGGCGTCCGTGGCTTAGGCGTTGCGAGTCCGACTCGTAATTCCAACTGCCGCGATCGAAACCCACTGCCGGCTGTGTGGATTTTATCATGGTATGAGGCGTCGCAGGTCGACCCAGCCTTAATTGGGTACCAGGATGGCTGTCCTGGGGAAGTAAAGACGACCGGCGTAATGCTGACCAAATTACCCATCCAGTGCCGATTGGTCTGTAAAAATATGGGTGCTCTTCCCATATGCCCAATGCGCCTAAGTATGTAATCTTCTGTATTTGCCCTTACAAGGGCAGTAGGCACTTCATATTGTGGTTTACAACTGGGCTGCGATATCTGCCTTTCGGCCCAAGACAAAATTCACAACTTCAGCACACTTATAATTATTTACAACATGGGGGGGGGGGGGGGGTCAAAAGTTTTTCTCTTCGGGTAGGCATCAGAACCCCAACAGGGAAAGTTTATTGGTTGTGATCTTAATTTTGTGGCCTGTGCTATATTTATATAGTGTGACTTGATGGATCCAGATTGATCTGATCTTCTCATGTTTGCCCCCACCTGATAGCCAGTATACACACAATACATACACTAAATACATGTGGTAGAAGAAATAATGAAAATGATATAGAAATATTGAACATGGTACAAAAGTGAAATAAAATAAATGTTTTAGACTTGGATCCTCCAGAAGAATAACATATCTAAACTTTTGATCAGTTACCACACAGACTAAACTGTGCATGCAGAATAGACATCACTATCTCCCCCCCCCCCCCCCCTCTCTCTCTCTCTCTTTCCAGTAGACAACAACATAAGAGCTCCCATGCTGATGTATGCAGAGCTTGTATTTTGCTTCTCTGCAGTATCTCTGAGTAAAATGTTTCTTATGTTTTATACCACTGCCTTCCGAAAGCTATTGAATGTTCACTGGTCGGACTTTAGGTCCAATACATCTATAAGACAGGAAACAAAACAAAAATATGTGTCTGATTTTATTAGAATGCGTCGCTGGAATTACATCGGTCACGTACTCAGAATGGACATACAGAGACTTCCCCACCAAGCCTTCATATGGTCACCAGAGGGTAAAAGAAAACAGGGAAGACCAAAAGAAACTCTCCGTAGAACCATCACAAGGGAGAGCTCAACCATAGGTCTCAGTCGCACTCAAGACCTACATCAAGTGGCAAAGAACCGTCAGACGTGGAAAGCTATGACCTCTGCCCTATGCGCCATCTTTGGCACAAGAGGAATAACTAACTAACTTCCTGAACCAGACAGTAGCTGAAGTTTCTGTTTTCAGTAGGAAAGTGTAGTTAGATAAGGTCTCTCTGAGTGTGCCTGCCTATTCACATGAAAATGATTGTTTGGGAATCATGATTACTTGGCACATTGCTGTCTGATTGTGAGAAACATTCCTCGACATCTGAGGCATCCTGGTAGTTGAAGGAGCACGTAAACTGTGCCTGTTGTGTTGATTTTTGCTTCAGTGACAGCTGGTGACTTTCTGCCACAGTTTGTCATTTAACAGTTTCATGTTGACATACACAGTGAGCCATGGTAGCCTAGTTGCTTGACATCATCCTGAAGGCAAGACGATTTAAAAACAATAATTAACTATGGTTCCCAGGTCGACCACATCACCCACCGAGTGCCACTTGGTTTGTTGGAATTATAGGTCTAGCACATTGTTGTCAATGGGTGGAAGGGTTCATTATTAAATTATTTAAATTACACGAGTATTTTGATGAATTAAAACCCCATACAACTATTGTTGCATTACAGACATTCTGTCATCAGTTATCACAGGGAACAAAATACATTAAATAAACCACATATAGCAGATATAATTGAGTAGTAGTTGAGCTTGTGCAAGATGTGTAGTGTATAGTATATGCAGTTTTTTCTCTTAGGTATTTTCAGTACCTCAATTTATGAAGTTATAAAGGTATGTGAATATTTGTGGTAATCATATTTATATGAAACTTTTTTGTAATATGTTGGTATTAAAAAGGTTCAGAGTAGGTAATATTGTTTTCAGTGTCATTTTTTCTGATCCTGTTTGGTGATTATTTGCATTTGAGTCTGTGTTTGGTGATGAGTCTCTCACTTTCTTTCTTTATCTAACTCTTATCACAGAATATTTACTTTTTCTCTTTTTACCTCTTTTCTTTTCCCCTCAATTTCTGTCCTTCCTCTCTATTCATTGTGTATTTCTGTATCTCCTTTTGTGTAGTTTTTTTTCCCTCTCTCTCTCTTTCTCTCTTCACTTAGGAGAAATGATATGTTAATAAATCAAGCAAACCAACTCATCTTTAAATCCCATTTCATGAGAATGAATTTAGTTGAGAAACAATATAACAGCACTCGATACATTCCAAGCAGCGCCCCATCCCTATCTTTTGCAACCACTGCAGAGTTCTAACACATTAAACCTGCAGCAATCCGATTGTATATCTTGTCTTTCCTCTGAATGTTTAGTGTAGGTAGGCTATATTGCCCCACTGTTAACGTTTCCTTCCAACCTTCAATATTCACTTTTCAGAATTGTTCACTTGCTCCCAAAGGGCTTTGATCATATTTATCTTAAATATTAATTTACCACCAAGTTCTGAAAAAAAAAAAAAAATCTACCTGTTTGTTTCCCAGCATTCCTGCAAATCCCAGAGAAAGAAAATCCAACAGCAAAGCTGCGGTGAATGCCTCCGCTTACATTCTCAAATTAAATGTGAAATCATGTGCTAGGTTTTCTTGCATTGAAATCATGTCTATCTGCTTTCATTATGACTCCTCCTCTCTTCCCCCCCCCTCTCCCCCACAGGCATTGCTATTCTTAACGCAGCTGCCTGCGACGATAAAAACAGCTGGGCGGAAACTGCAGTGAAACAGTTGTTGAATGTCTGCTGCTGCACTGTCATGCTGACCAATCTTTGCTCTCACTTTCTATTGTGAATATGACCTTACACAATTGATTTTATCTTTGATCCACGCCACTGACCTCGTCCAACATTTTTAAACATGTACAATTGTTTCTATCTCTTGCATGAGCAATCCAAAAATTTCCAGGCGGTGACCCTTGGCTGTTTCCAGAGATTTATGCATTTTTCGGGGAAGGGGGTCTCCAATAATGCTATGACCTTTCCCTGGAGTATCTTGAGCATGTAACTAATTAAGAAGTGAGGAAAATGTGGAACTAAATAAGACAAACATTGAGAAAAATATTCAGGATCGTTTCAGTGTACAACATGTGTATGTAAATAAGGATTAGTAGCCAAAACTGGTTTGAAATTATACATCTTTTACTGTACATTTCAGGTGCAAAATGTTAAAGATATTAACATATACATTGTCTTTCTGTATCCACAGTGTGTCATTGTCTTTAGAATTCTGTGATGATCTTCTGGTACATACAGACTGTCATCTAACTTAGAACCGCTGTTACTTTCCACTGTTAGTATTGTTCTCACTCTACCAGTTTTGTATATTCTTTCATCAAGTTGTCTAATGTCCCTGCAACAGAACATTGTTGTAAACAGTCAATCTAACCCCAGCAGAAACAATGTACAGGGAGAATTGATTCAACTATGCATCAATTAAATACCAATAAATAAAAATAATTCAGGAACTTTAAATAAATGTATTCTAGCAATAGACATAAAATATTCAAAACAATGTTTTCCCGTAATGACTTTAAATAATGCGGATTATCAGCACAGCACTCCGGACATATACATAGGTGCTCCGATCTCCTCCACAAAAGCTTTACAAGTGTAAACACTGATGACACCTGTTCTGTGTTTGTTAATGAAACGTCTTGTCCCCTTAGTGAAACCATCATTTCTTGCAGCTCCAGGCTGCACCCCCATGTCCATCAGTATAGACAGGGATATGGAGTCATGTCCTGTTTCGTGCTCCTCGGTACGGTAAGTGCAGCGCCTGGTATTGATTACATCACTTCTGTCCAGTATTGTGCCAGCCATAGCATTTTTATGTTGATGTTAACTGTAGTAATGCACTTGATGAGCTGCAGCAAAATAATCCTGGCAATAAACTGCAATGTATTGTTTGTGTCCGCAATATTTAAACATGAAATAGCAAACTGAAGTAGAAGACCAAGGGGAGCTCCTTAGCTAACTGGTCCAGTCGTTTGCCTCGCACACTTATTATGTCATGGATTTGTTTTTAGACTGCCTGGTCCGTTGGGTAAGTAAAGGACATCTATGCCAGTGGCACACCAGATATATGTACCAAAACTCATATTTTTAGAGATCAATTAGCCCTTGATGAATGAGGTTGGTCAACAACACGCCAGCCCTTTACTTTCCATGCCATTTCCTGGTACTCATGTTAGGCTGGGTCAACATGGTACAGATTTAAACTCAAGACATTCTGGCTGAAAGGTGAACATCTAGCCTCTATGCTACAATGGATCCCTTGTTCTGTCTGTTTGTTCATTTTTTTTTCAGATTTCTCAGGACAGACTAGCTACAGTTTGAGCTTTGTATGACACAATCAGCATGCAGTCGCTCTGTGGAGAGAGACTGAGCCATATGGATTTTTTGTTTTAGTATCCAGAAGCCATGAGTTGTTAACCCTTAGGCTCGGTATTATGGATATCGCAACCTTTCGGCCTTGATTCCATTGTAAATACCGTAAATCTGGGAGAAAATTTGGCTTTTCTGCCTACCCCCAGGACTGAACCCGAACCACAAGGAGTTCGTCACCCGGTCTCCGTGCAATCCGGTTTAGCCAACTACGCTAGAGAGCCGGGCAGCCATATGGATTAAAACTAGTGCAATGAAATTGACATCCCCCAACTTTAAACACCCATTTTGGGAAGGCACAATGGAACTAGTTCTGATGGAATTATGAATATCACCTGGAAATATTTTGGCCAATTAAACTCTTAGTTTTTTTAAAAGACTGGAGGGGAAAATTGAACTTAGGCCTGCAAGGGGTTATAGCCGGTTAAAAATAAGAAAAAGAAGACATTAACTCCAAAATACATTCAACCGACAAACAGAAATTGTCTGCGAAGAGAAAGCCACAGCAAATAAAATAAAGTGTTGTGATGTTCACGGTAACCGTGACGTTGACCTTTCATTCATAGCTTCTTGGACTTTTTTGGGTCACAGAACGGGGGCGCAGTGAACAGTGACACGCCACAACATCCGACATCGTCGGTGGTGTCTCTGAAATAACCAAGAATTAGCTCACACCCCTATGCCCGAAAGCAGTGCAATGATTTATGAATGAAATGGCGTACAGTGCGTAACCTAATTTAAATGTCACGGTTATCGTGAACAGCACCGTAAGTGTAAAATATAAAATAAAAATAAAAGCAGCAATGATCATGTAATTATGTGATTGTAATGACCAAATGAGAGTCTTCGTGACGAAGTGATCAACCCATTTGCCTCGTATCCTGAAGGTTGTGGGTTCGTTTATTAGTGGCACCGTTCAGTTCACGAGTGCGATTTTCCCAAGATCCCTGGGGATCATCGCTGGAGCTATGTTGGTCAAGCTCTGTGGACACTCTCGGCAGGCAGCTAGCTGTTCTGTGGAGAAAGACTGAGCCCTATCAAATAAGAACCTGTGCAATGAAGCCACCTCTCACCTTTACTTTGTAATGGCCCAAAGCTCATAATTAAGCTATTAATTTGCGTTTTGTAACCGCTGTATCAGGGAATATTATCTGGATTGTTTCCCCAGAAGCCAACTGGGTTGTTTTTATGTTTCAGCTGTAAACAAACCTTCTGGATAAATACAGAGAAGAAAAATAAATCGACAGTCAAAGCTTTCATCTGTTTAGCTAATAAAGAAAACCAATAACACAAAATTAACACAGATGTCACAAAATGTATTTTAAAGTGACCTACGTTTTGATGTCTTCATTTCTTGTTCAAGGGATGAAAGGAAGAAAATATCACTGCTCCGATCCTTATGATAAATTTTCTAGAAGACCGAAAATCAAATAAATATGTAGCTGAAACACAACATATTTAAAAATATGTCAATCCATCCACCTCCCACCCCTTTTTCAACACATATACACATACAAGTCAGAGCTGAAATAATACAAACCAAATCAGATTATCAAAATGATGGACACGGAGAAAGACAGCTAGAGAGAGAGAGAGAGAGAGATTATCCAATTGGACTATCATCAAATTCTTCTAACCCACTAACAAAGTATCATCTCCAATAGAGCAGGGCTCTAGGCTTTTAAAATAAATGAAAGGCGTTGGTGAGATAGATGAGGTCATGAAACTGACAACTGGCACATAGTCTCCCTCCCTTCTTCTGCCTATCTCCCCACAGAGGCAAAGGCCCTCAACTGAGTCGTGCCAAGTATCATCTCCAGTAGAGCAGGGCTATTCAGCTGGCGGCTAAAGGGCCTCGCACGTGGCCTGCAAATTACCTGCAAATTGTATTTATGATCTTTCTTTGCTGGTCGGGGGACCGTAACTCCCATTTTGACTGGGATCGTCCCGTTTTTTTTAGGTGTGCTCCAGCCATCCCACTGGTACTCCAAAAGAGTGTCAATTGTTCTGTTTTATAAAAATCTAGAAGTTCGAGAATAGAACATACACTTACTGTTATATTTGTAGACCTTACTGGGTTTCATAGTTCTTACATACTTTTAATGCCTGAAATGTGTTGATGAGGATTTTCACAGTAGCATATTTTTTTTTACTGCAGTTTAAAGAAAGTCATTTCCTGGTGGTATTTGTTTGGGTTTTAATATTATTGTCAAGTGAGTAATTAACTTGTTCACCCATGTGACCTTCGGGGGAGGGGACTTGATTGGGATGTCATGTTTTCCGCTCAAAATATTAGTGGCATGCCCCATTTTTCACTCAAAATATTAGTGGGATGTTCTGTTTTCACATAAAAATATGTATGGTCACCCCACACACTGGGGCTCAGGCCTCTGGTCCATGACAATTCCCTTTTTTTTTCATTATGTCCCCTAAGTAAACTTAGTTGAATGGCCCTGCATAGAGACTTTTGCAGAGCTCTCCTCTCCCTTTCCAAACTAAACAATATATATATATATATTTCTTTATGGCAGAGCTTTCCATTTCATGCTGTTGAAATGCTTTTCAGACAATAATACTTTTGCCACACTAATTCTGTTTACTAGCAGCAAACCAGAGGTCAAACTAACCCCTTATGAGATATGGACACATGCATCAACTTTAATAATAAAAAGCTCTCCATGTGAGTTCCAGGCCTCATCATCATCAGTTCTCGTTATGCCTAGTGGCACATGAGGCTTCAGAGAGGACTTTCCATGCTTTCCTGTCCTGTGCAATCTTCAGTGCAGTTTTCCATGTCAAAAATGCCGCACTCAGGTCACTTTCCATCGTTCGTCTCCATGTTGTTTTTGGGCGCCCCTGTTTTCTCTTTCCCTCTGGTGTCCATGTGAGAGCTGTTTTGGCAGGTAGATCAGAAGTCATTTTCATAACATGGCCAAGCCATTTCCATCTTCTCTTGGTAATCATACTATCTAAAGTTTCTTGGTTTGTGGCTTGAAGTAGTTTAGTGTTTGAGATTGTATCTGGCCAGAAAATTTTGATAATTCTACGTAGACATGTGTGGTGGAAGGTGGACAGCTTGTGTGCATCCTTTTTGGTCATTCTCCAGCATTCCGCTCTATAAAGAAGAACTGGCGAAATGATGCTCTTGTAGAGTCGGAGTTTCGTTCCTCTGCAGTAATTGTTGGATTTCCAGATTTGCCTCATCCTTCCAAAAGCAGCTCTAGCTTTGTTCAGACGTGACTGTATGTCTTCCTCTGTCCCTCCCAGTAGGGACACCACATTGCCAAGATATGTGAAATGTTCTACATTTTCAAGTGATTGGTTACTTATGGTCACTGGTTGTTGGTTTGGACTGTTTGTCATGATCTTAGTTTTCTTTGTATTTATTCTCAGTCCCACCATTTCTGCTGTGCAGTTTAGTCTGTTACTTTTCTCTTGTATATGTTCATGTTTATGTGATAGGAGTGCTATATCATCTGCAAAATCAAGGTCCTCAAGCATGGTGAATGGAGTCCATTGTATGCCTCTTAATGTCCTGTCTACTGTGTTCTTTAGTATCCAATCAATCACAAGGTTGAAGAGGAGAGATGACATAATACATCCCTGTCTTACACCCGTCTTTACTGGGAAAGATGTATTGTAATTTTTTATACTGCAGGAAAAGTCTTTATAGAAGAGAGCAATTATGTTGACTATTTTTTCTGGAATTCCATAATGTCGTAAAATTTTCAACAGACCGTCTCTATGGTCGCTGTCAAAAGCTTTCTCAAAGTCCACAAAATTAATATATATACTTCTCTGCCATTCGTTGCATTGTTCTAAAATGTTACGTATGGCGAAGATGTGCTCAGTTGTTCCTCTGCCCTTTCTGAATCCTGCTTGTTCCACTCGTATGCATTTATCTACTCCTTTTTCAAGCCGCATTATGATGATTTTACAAAATATTTTGCTTGGTACTGAGAGTAGAGTAATTCCCCTCCAATTATTGCAGTCTGTTAAGTCTCCTTTTTTGGGGATTTTGACTATTGTTCCTTCAGTCCAGTCACCAGGCAACACTTCTTTTTCCCAAATATCCTTGAACAATGGTTCTAGAATGCTAGCAGTTGTGTTGGGATCTACTTTGAGAAGTTATGCTGGCAGTTCGTCTTTGCCTGGTGCTTTGTTGTTCTTTAAAGTGTGGATAGTTTTAAGGATTTCTTATTTGCTTGGTGGTTCAGTAATAATGTCAATGTCCTGAGAGGCTGATTGAATATCTGGGGTATTTTCAGGATCAGGTCTGTTCAAGAGGTCGGAGAAGGGCTTATAGTCCACTGCATGTCTTGTTTTTGTTCTGTGGTGAGCAGTCTGCCTTGGTTATCTCTGATGGATATGCTGTGATAATTGTTTCTGTTTCCGCAAATTTGCTGGGTAATTTTGTGTAGGGTTTGTAGATCATGTGCTTTAGCAGCATTTTCTGCTGTTTCTGCAAGATTTTCTATAAATCTTCTCTTGTCAGCTCTGGCACTTTTCTTGGTCATTTTATTTAGTTCGCTATATTATAACATTAGTTTGTCTTTCTGACGTTCTGATTTAGTGTGATTTATGAGGCTCTTTATTCTTTTTCGCTTGGCAATATAGTCCATGGTTTGACTACTTATTCATTCTTTGTGGTGTTGTTTCCTGGTTCCTAATATGTTATTGCTAGTTGATTTGTATGTTTCTTTGATCTGGTTCCATCTGTCTTGAATGCTGATTGTAGTTGGAGTTTCTGGATCACTTCTGGATAGGGTTTGAAATCTATTCTTGAGTTCTACTATAAATTTAGTGGCAATGTCTTTTTCTCTTAAAAGGTTAACATTGTAACGTGCTGTCTGTGTCTTAACTTGTGTGTAAACTTTTTTGAGTTTAAGTCGTAGTAGAGCGACTACAAGGTGATGATCGCTTCCCACATCTGCTCCCCTTTTGACACGCACATCGAGTAGGGACCCACGCCATTTTCTGTTTACCATGAAATGGTTGATCTGGTTTACATCTCTTCTGTTTGGGGATATCCATGTAAGCTTGTGTATATTCTTGTGAGGAAATAGTGTTCCTCCTATAACAAGTCTATTCGCCGTGCAGAAGTTGCTCAGTCTTGCCCCGTTGTCATTAATTGTACCACATTCTTGATTTCCCATTGATAGTTCCAGGCCTCACTGCAGGGAAAACAAGAATAGATCCACTGCGTCCCTAACAAGCATGTCAAGTCCTTTGTCAACTTGTTCATGACTGACTAGATTTGCAACTGCAGTTTCTGATGGGATTACACAGCCAATCACTCAGAAATCCTCTTCAGTTATCTCTTATGTCATGATTGGTAGTTTACTATTTCTTCATTCCCTTATGGGCCCCAGTAACATACAGACAGGTAAAATGTTTTGCATACATTTATTTACACATCAAATAACATTATTTACCACAACACCTCATGTAAGAAATTACTTATAGTAGCATAGTGGTTACAGAACTTGCTTACCAAGACCCATTCTTCTACATTCAATCATCAAGTGTAGCAAATTCTTGTTTTTCTTACTTGTTTAGGACAGGAATTAGACTAGTTTCTCAAATTAGGTTGTAGATTAGTGACATAACACTCTTAGAACTCAGATGAGCTGATTTAAGAACCTTCCTGTATCAGTCCTAGGGCTCCATTTTAGAGAACAAAGAATAGACCCACTGCAGCCACACCCCCCCCCCCCACAAGCATACCATAGCAGGCAACTAATTAGGGATGTTTCCCTCAAAGTCAAAGTGCATCTGAGAGGCCAGGAACTAACAGTCTGCATACAAATAAGCCGGATGTGTAAAGCAGATGTGCATGTAAAACTCAACTTCTCAATCAAGACAAATGTCCAGAAGCAGATCAACAACCAAACATTTGTGCCAGAGTATACAAGCAGGTCAACACTAAGAAGAAGATTTAGGGAAAAAAACATCTCAGCACTTCGAGCAGTACTTATCATAAACTTGCCCACACAGCAAGAGTTCCTTACCCTCCCCCCCCCCTCCCATTCATGCCGCAGCTGGTCGCACGGCCCGTCCTATATTGTGGGTATGTTATGAGAGGCTTTGTTTCGGGTTCGATCACCTCAGGTGCCTGTGCACAAGTAAGATGTACTGCAGGGGGTAGCACCAAAGGTGCGCCTGTTCATGAGTATCACAACTGGAATGTTTTTGTATTTCTATGTTCCTTGGCTGTGGCTTCCCCCAGTAAAAGAAGCCACTGATAAGGAATGTAGAAATATAAAAACATCCTAGTTTCAATACACACGAACCATCAGGAAAGTAGCACAACGTGGAAATAATCATGCAAGTGAGCTGTGACAACACGAGAAAAGAGAGAACGGTTAAACCATTGAAAATAAGGAATACATGACACGCCCACAACATAGGACGCGCTGTAAGACCGCTGCAGCATGAATGGGAGGGGAAGTAATGCTTGACGTGCGGGCCAGTTCATGATAAGTACCCTTTGAGCATTCCCATAAGTGCTCTATGCCTATTTTTAGCAGCCAAGGAAGAATTAAATACTCTCAGAATTATCCTGGAAGGAAAGGTGGATGAGGAAGAGATTCCTGAATGAAGGAGTCAGCAGACACCTGAGTGCCATGCGATACATAGTATTTTAAAAGTTCCTAAATAATGCAATAAGACATTTGCTTCAATGACTAAATATTTAAGTTTACTCACTGATGAACTTTTCAGCTGTGCAAGCTCACTTTGAATAACGTTTTGAAGGTTAATCTGCAGAGAAAATATCATGTGTTCTGAAACTGATACCAATATTGTTTGGTATGACATATTTATTAATCTAGGGCTAATATTTACTAACATTACTGTATGTTTCTGTTTGTTGTTTTGAAAAGGATCACTTTAATTGTGCACAGCTTATAGGGTAGAAGAAGAAAAGTGCCAATAAATAATAGAAGAAAGAAGAGATTACTTTCTCCCAAGCCCATTCACTAATTCAGTAGTGTCGATTTTATTACAATCAATCACTGATCATTTTATTAGGTTGTCAGATTTTATTAGAATCAATCATTGATCATTTTATTAGGTTGACAGGTTAATCGTGCGATTGACATATGACAGGCATTTGAGCTCTGAGGCAATATTTACTTGAAAATTTCTGTTGGATTTCAAGTTATTTGAGTTTTGGAATTCTGAAGTACTTTAAAAAGTGAAACTGAACTTATTTGCATAGAGTTAACTTTTAAACTTTAGTTGGAAGTTCTTTTTGGGGGGCTTTTTGTTTGAACTTTTACACTTCTTCCCCGTATAGTAAATATGAGTATAATTATCAGAGCTTTATTTCTAGAAAAAAGTGCCAATACTCACCACTAAGTTTTAAAAAAAAAAAGGTGCTGGTACTCACCCCAAGTCAGCATATTACAATAGTACTAAAACTAAAACAAAAAAATTAAATTAGTGCCTGAAAAATATTCTGACTGCACCGCGAGGTAAAAAACCTGGATTCTTATCATTTTTTAATTTTTATTTCCATCTCCCCCTCCATGACTGCAGCTTGCGGGATTCATTATCCTTAACTTCTCAAGGAAAGAAACAAAAAGTACAAATCACTGTATACTAGTTTTAACAGCTATAATTGGAGCATCCTGTGAGATCTAATAAACATAAGCATTACTAATCAGTATTATTATTACTATTATGTACCACCATGAAGAGATATCAAACCAGACAAGAAGTAAGAAGAAGAACTAGTCAGCTTACTTTCGAACTAGAAATAGATCAATCTTACAAAAAGATTTTATTTTCATCAGCATGTGACAGCATCATGCACAGACAGTTCACCATCATCAAGTGCCCCCTCAGCTGACGCAGGCGTTCATGCATCTCCACAGATCTCCGAACCTCGGTCTTTGGTGTTCTGGATCAATTCTAGTAGAATTTCTGATGTGACAGCATATAGACAGTTCAGTTACAAAAACAAATTTACAAACAAAACCACTCAACTGAGGACTCTTCGAGAAAATATCAATATTCATGGCCAGTAGAAGCTCTGAGACACGTTTTATTAGCATTAAGTAAGTACTTACTATTTACTAAGAAATATTCTGAATATTCAAATAATGAAATTTTACCCTCTGGAGACGACTCGGCCGCAATATCGGCCCAACTCAAATTAGCCAAAAGGACGGCTGGGCCGATTGGTCGGCCCAGTGTAATAAAAGCTTTGAGATTGGCTGGCAGGTTTTCATACCAGCCAATCAGATTGCTTCTCGCATTTCTTGCACATGTGGGCTATTTAATGACGGCTTTAGAGAAAGTTTGATGTGATCTGTTATTTTACAGCGCTTTTTCTTGTGCGCTTGCCTGTACACGACGGCCCAAAGGCCCGTTGCTACATAGCAATCGAAACATAGCATAAGGAATGAAAATGAGTAGAACCATGTGTCAGAAGTATCTTAAGGCGTAAATGGACCTCCCCCCTCCCTCCACCACAAGTCTTAAGACTTATTCAGGCTTCATCCATTTAAAAAATTCACCCAAATTTTTCAGGTTAGTCATGTTTGATCCCAAGTTTTAAATAAAATGCCTGTAAAAAATTTGCATTTTGAATAAATGTTGAGATTTCAGTTTTATTCTGATTCATACATATACTATTCTGTTAGTTCATTCACTTTCCTCCCCGAATATATATATATATATATATATATATATATATATATATATATATATATATATATATATATATATATATATATATATATATATATAATATATATATATATATATATATATATATATATATATATATATATATATATATATAGTTTTGTTTATGTTAAATACGCGTTTTATTTTTTTTTTATAATTTTGTGTGTATAAACTATGAGATCCTTTCATGAAAGCTTCGTGTTTTTTTTTTTTTTTGCACTGAAACTCTTAAAAAAAGCTCCGTCTCCAAAGGGGTAAACTACAAAATAAATAAAACACTTTAAAAAACACAATTTGACATTTATTTGCGTATTATAATTATTACCTCTTTTTCCAGCTGTAGTTTTTTGTCCATGTTTTAACTCAGTATCACGTATAAAAGACTGTTTTTATGAAAATTATATAAAGCATTTAGCAATGAAGAATACAGTAAATAACTGAACGTTGTTAACTTAAATACAAAATAATAATCAAATTTATAAACTATAGGAACGAGTCTTTTCTAATGTTTGCAAAAAGAGAGTTTTCCGTTGTTTCTTCCTGGTTTTCTGTTTAAATGATCTTTCATACTTTCAAAAGGTCAAAACATGGCGAATAATGCTATTCCAAGAGATTTTTTGAAGAATGTTTTGAATAATGGTGTAGGTCGATACGTCTGTCAGCTACAGAGGATAACGTTCAGGTTTTGTAAATCTCATGGATCCAGCAGATTCATGCGGTCAGTAAAAATAAAAACGTCACATATGTGATTTCATGTTATGATTATTAAAAATCATTCATTCATTCATTCAGTAGCATGTCCCTCGCGGAACCTCGCTGCCATAACAACCCTCCGGAAAACCTTCCTATCATGAGCAAGATGTCCTGCATCTGATACACCCATCTGGAGATCATCTGCCACATCCTGCACCCATCTTCTCCTTGGCCTTCCTCTTCCTCTCTTCCCAGGCATATACCCCTCCATTATTGTTCTCTCTAGACTTCTAAAAATCAGCCCTAAAAAATAGGTGAAAAAAAAAAAATGTTTGTGTTCTAGAGGCAAAGCAAGAGTAACTCCTACCTCTATTACATTACTTACTATTATATTATCTAGGAGTAGTAGTAAGTATCTAGACTCTACGCTACGAAATTCCAGACTCAGAGATAACAAATGAAAACATTATTGTTAATGTTACTTAAGTTATTAAATTGTTAAAGTTATTAAATAAATTAAATACTGACTGCCAGTATGTATGTATTATTAAATGTACATTTTGAAAGCACAGAGTTCACAGAGCACACAGCAACTTCCCAACAACTTGAACAACCCCTAGTCCATTGTCTGTTTGAGTGTTATTAGAGGTTGGGGCTGGTGTTGTTTGTGCTTTCAAAATTTACATTTAATTTATTTAGAATAATCTTCCTAAACACTAATCCAGGTCATGATATTGGGCAACCCCTCCTGAGGATTAAAACAGAGACTTTTTGTTCACTAGGGTTCGTAACGGTAGTGGACCGGAAAACTTGAATTGACCGTGATTTTGATTTTCCTACCATGAACCTTGATTTTAGCCTTTAAAAAAATTCTGACCTTAAAAAGCTGTGAATTTTGACCGTCGCAAAGAGATCGTAAGAAATACTGCGATTTTCAGCAGTTAGGCAATTTTTTGGGGCCATTTGGCTTTTTTTTTTGCCATTTGGCTAGTTTTGGCTACTTTCGTTTACTGTTGTTTTAGGTATGAGGGCAGCTGATTATCGGCTATTTTCAGCCGAAATGGCTTGCTAAAGGGCGGGCTGTGTTGCAGCCCATGAATACATGCAGACAGCGCGGCGTGGCATGGGGCGGGAAGGAGCAGCTGCCGTCTCGTGTGTTCATGTGCCTTTGTTTCTAGCGACTCTGGCAGAATTAATAGTATAAATAGCTTTATGGCCATGGTTTCTAGAAAGAATTACATAGGGAGATGGTAGGGCTTGGGTCCGTCTGTATTTATAAATAGAGTCGGCCATGGTGGGGCTAATGGTAGGGCTCGGGTCCGTCTGTATTTATAAATAGAGTCCGCCGTGGTGGGGCTAAGCAAAGGGACGTAAGCTGGATTTCCCAGTTCTATTTTTGGCCTGGTTTATCTTAACAGTGTGTTTGGCGATCAGTATTGTAATTTCCCGAGATTCCCTTTTCTGTTGTCTCCCCCCTCTCTCTCTTTTTCTCTCTTCCTTTTTCTCTCTTCCCTCCCTCTTTCACTCTTCTACCTATTGCTCCTTTCCGTCTCCTGCATTGTCTCTCACCCTCCCCTACTAAACTCCAGAGGACAGTTTTGGTGGCTTTCTTCCGAACTTCTACCCCTGCATTATGGCGGCCAAACAAATACCTTAACAGGGCCACAATCGTATGCGGATAGGGAGCTAAGCTAGATGGCTGGGACTCATGAGCAGCTACCGCATTTCCTGCAACTTCCTCCAATTTATTTGCTTGTGAGTCCCAGGCATCTGATTTAGATCCCCATCCGCGGTGCGGGGGATACGCTCGACGGTGAGTTTAATTGGAAGAACACTATCGCTAATGTGCATTGAAGCGCGTGGTCTCCCCGCCATCTCCATATTATCGTCTGTAATGTTGCATGTTTTGAAATTGTCAATGGTCGCTATTATCGTCTGCAGTGTTGCGTCTCTTGAAATTGTCAAGTAATCCTAGTTTTGCCGCAATGTGTTCGTCACAGGAAGTCTGCATTTTACACATGACTGAGGCCCTGTTAGAGTATTTGTTTGGCTGGTGTAGAAGTTAGGAGGAGAGCCTTTTTGGTTATTTGTCCATTTCTGGTCTTTAGTCCTGTTCCAGAACCTGAGTGTTGCATGTGCATCCGTTTTATCAGTTCAACTCATTTGAATATAGACTGTTGGCTCTGTGCCTCCCAATAATCACAATCTATCCTTTCTTCTGATATTTATTATTTTTTGTCAGGTTCTCCCCTGCCCCCTTCCCAAGAATCATCCAGTGGAACATAAGATTTCAAACACGCTCAAGTCCAGGTCATCCTATCCTTCAAATCCTCCAGTGGAACTTAGGCTGTCAAGCAGCTAATGCCTAAGTCAACCTATACTTCATATCCTCTAGAAGATCATATTTCCTGCAGTATAAAAAATTACATCTTTTCCAGTAAAGACAGGTGTAAGACAGGGATGTGTTATGTCATCTCTCCTCTTCAACCTTGTGATTGATTGGATACTAAAGAACACAGTAGACAGGACATTAAGAGGCATACGATGGACTCCATTCACCATGCTTGAGGACCTTGATTTTGCAGATGATATAGCACTCCTATCACATAAACATGAACATATACAAGAGAAAAGTAACAGACTACACTGCACAACAGAAATGGTGGGACTGAGAATAAATACAAAGAAAACTAAGATCATGACAAACAGTCCAAACCAACAACCAATGACCATAAGTAACCAATCACTTGAAAATGTAGAACATTTTACATATCTTGGCAGTGTGGTGTCCCTACTGGGAGGGACAGAGGAAGACATACAGTCACCCCTGAACAAAGCTAGAGCTGCTTATGGAAGGATGAGGCAAATCTGGAAATCCAACAATTACTGCAGAGGAACGAAACTCCGACTCTACAAGAGCATCATTTTGCTAGTTATTCTTTATGGAGAGTGACCAAAAAGGATGCACACAGGCTGTCCACCTTCCACCACACATGTCTACGTAGAATTATCAAAATTTTCTGGCCAGATACAATCTCAAACACTAAACTACTTCAAGCCACAAACCAAGAAACTTTAGTCAGTATGATTACCAAGAGAAGATGGAAATAGCTTGGCCACGTTATGAGAATGACTTCTGATATACCTGCCAAAACAGCTTTCACATGGACACCAGAGGGAAAGAGAAAACATGGGCGCCCAAAAACAACATGGAGACGAACGATGGAAAGTGACCTGAGTGCGGCATCTTTGACATGGAAAACTGCACTGAAGATTGCACAGGACAGGAAAGGAAAGCATGAAAAGTCCTCTCTGAAGCCTCATGTGCCACTAGGCATAACGAGAACTGATGATGATTCTATCCTTCAAGACCTCCAGCAGATCATAGTCTCTTACCCATCTATTGCCTAGGTCATCCTATCCTTCAGATCCTCAAGCGGATCATAGACTCTTAACCAGCTCATGCCCAGGTCATCGTGTTCTTCAGATCCTCCGATGGAACATAGGCTGTTGAGAAGCTCATGCCCAAGTCACCCTATCCTTTGCCACTTTGTGCATTTTTATAAAATTCATTTTTTTTTAATAAAGAAGGAAACATTAAAATGTTGGCTATAGCAAGAGGGTTGTAATGCCTCATATCTCGGCCTCGAGGACAGCAGAAAAGCGCTTCACTTTACCATGCTTTACTCAGATGTCACGCAGTTGTGTCTCAGAGGTTCGTCATCATCCACTAGTCTGTTCAGTTCAGTAAGTTAGTCAAGTAATGTGACTTTTCCCAATTACCTAAGACCTGAAGACTACTCTTATTTTTCTAATGTCTGCAGCAGAGCCCATACTTTTCAATAGTCATAGTGATGAACTTATTATAAATATTATAATTGCAGAAAGGATTGCATTCTTAAGTGCATGGTTTATTCTGTGAAAAATATCATGGATCAATATATTGAAAAGAACAGGGTTAAGTCCTGTTTTCGGTATCTGGAGCTATATATTTTTAAGACCAGAGTCTTAGACTAATTAATTGTCAATGAGTTATGTGGTCATTGTCATGCTGGTCACCTGCATTTCCCAGGATATTCTCTGTTACCCATTTTTAGGGTCAACTAAGAAGCACAAGCCAGTGAAAAAGTTTCTGCCCGGAGTGTTATTTGAACCCTTGGCAACTGGACTAACAGACAAGTAGTGTTTTACTCATTGAGCTCTCATTTTGACCCATTTAAAAAAAAATGGATACTAGGGAATGTCATTAAAAGTAAAGAGGTCAGCATGACACGCAGTGCCGACTGATAAACAGATATGAGGATGGCACCATATACTTAATGGAACGAAGATGGATTCCTTGGTACATAACGTATATCTTGCTTTAATCTTTACGGTCATGATTTGTTTGTGAGAGCAGCGTTTTTATAACTGAATGGGTTTTTTCCCCCCAGAGATTTCATTGAGAATCATTTGCTTGACTTCACTCAGAAGCACCCTGGTGTTGTGGTCTACCTGCAACCAAGACGTCATAAACCCCCATCAATTGTCGCAGAATTTTGTAAGACATTTTAAAACCCTATGATTGTTGTGTCTTAGTGTACTTTGATGTGTTTGTTCTAATTTGAGTAATATAAGACAGGAAATTAGTTACATCATCACATACAACTTTTAAGTTTTTGCTATGGCTTTTAAGTGTGTGGTTAGCACGCTGTGTTCTACAGCTAGGTTGCAATATCTACACATCTCGATTTTAGCAGACCCTTAATTAGTCACCTTTTGTAAAATGTTTGTTAAGGGTCAGGGTATCCCCCCCCCCCCCCCCCCCCCCCCGCCGCCGCTCCCCCTTGTTCCGCAAAAAATTTGACCCTCGGAGCCTACACAAGAAACTAATTAATGAGGAATTTCATTTCATTACACTGTTGATTTGTATATTTTCTCTCTGTTGTTATAACAGTTTGTTATATTTTGTTATTTTTTCATGATAGCAACTAGTGTTTTTTGTTTTTGGGGGGGGTCCTATTTAACCTATAGATGTTTCAATAGAAGTACAGTATGACATTGGAGCCACAGTTGCTAGAACAAGGTTATTCAACTTGCAGCCTATGGATCATAGCCAATTAAATTGTTCCCTGGGGATCATCACTGAAGCTGTGGAGGTTGTGCTCTGTGTGATGCTCGCGGCAGGCAGCTAGCCATTCTGCAGAGAGAGACTGAGCCATATGGGATAAAACCCGGTGCAATGAAGTTGATCCTCTCACTTTTATCTTTATTGTATTAATAATCTTTCTATGTTAGGGCTCTGACCCCTGGCCTATGACAATCCCAATTTTCAAACTTTGGGTCACACTATAGTTCTTCCATTCCTGTGCCAACGAAAGCAACACAGATTCTTAGCTGCAGTCTCTGCATATCCAAAGCATACACACATATCCCAGTGTGAATTCTGGGGTCCCATTTTGGTGGAGGTGAAAATAATAGACCCACTAGTCCCTTAACAAGCATGTTTCCTTTGAAGTTGGAGTGCATCTGCCTGAGAAGCGAGGAACCAACAGTTTGCATATAAAAAAGCCTGGGCTGTAAAATTGATGTGCATACAAAACTTGAACTCTTCACCAAACCAGAGTTAGGAGATGGATGAGTTTACAGCCAGTGAGCGCTAAGAAAAGGAAGAAGACACACATGCCCAAAATGCAGGAGGCAGCTGTCAAAAGTGCCAGCACAGACAGTTAGATACCACCATCCCCGTGTGGGTTCCGGGACCCTATTTTAGGGAAAACAAGAATAGATCCACTGCCTACCCAGAAGCATATTGTAAGAGTCGACTAATTGGGAACTTCCTTCGAAGTGAAGGCGGAGTGCATCTGCCTGAAAAGCAAGGAACAAGCAGTCTGCATACAAATGAGTCGGGTCTGTAAAACGGATGCACACACAACAATCAGGTTCTGGAACAGGACTGCAGTCCAGAAGTGGATGAACAACCAGAACTTTCCACCAGAGTTTACAGCTGGTGAAAGCGAAGAAGAAGTTAGACACCAGAAATGCAGTTTGTCATCAGTCGGAACCGCAGTTACAACAAATCAGTAGTTGCTCTCACAATAAATAGCAAAAGGCACCACCTGTTCTGTGGCAACAGGCCACTTATCATTTTCGTAATCTGCAGTTCACAGCACAAATTATGTTGTGCCCAGTTAAAAAAATTTTGAATTAAGAATCGACATCACAACACTCATGAACCCCATAAGCGCTCCGTCCCCATCTTCAGCAGCAAACGAAGAGTTCCAATTCTGATGGTACCAGTAACTGACTGATTTTATGTCCCTCTGGCCCTTCCCTTGAGTGTTAAGCATCCGCTAGATCCCCTGGTAACTCCTCGCATTGCCATTCTCCTCAGACCGTAATTATCTGTTTGCGCTTCCGCACTATTCACTCGTTCCCAGGGGGACCTCACAACGACTAGCTTGTCATACATCAGTTCACCACCATGTGGTGCAAAACCGGCCAGTCTATCTGCCTGTTCATTTCTCAACACACCGACATGACCTGGAGAGAATATCCAAAGGATACTAACTACCTGGGACCTCTGAAGTGATGCTTACCACTCTGCTTATCTGTCTCCACCTTTCTCAAAATGCTGTGTGAGTCAGTGACAATCACGGCATGTGTATCAAGCTGATTCCCAAGCCAGTGGAAGGCAGCAGTGACTGCCTCCATCTCCATTCTCAGACTAGACGTGATATCATATGCCTGGCTTTGTTGCACTAAGTGATGTCCATTCACCTTTGCTATAAATCCCCATACACTTTGTCTTCCCTTCAACACAATCTTTATAGATAATCACATCACTTAGGCGTGAATTATCATAAATCATTTGTTGAACTTTTGATTCTGCAGCGCCAGCTAGCCAGTCCCTACACTCACGACACAAAGTGATAAGAACCCTGCACAAGTCTGAAACTTGCTGGGACACTTTGACCCACTCCTCACTTCACACAAATTTATCAAGCCTGCACACATGTCTGTTTGTGTCTTCAGCTTGCGCCATCCAAGACCTTCCTCTTTTCAGTCTTTGACCCTTAGCTCCACCCAGGGCTTCATGTGAGAGGTGCTTCTTGTCTGCAGCTACTCTGAGGTGTGACTCTGCTTGCAGAACGTGAAGCCTATCTGCAATAGTGGGCAGTGCAAGTATATATCGCATACATACTACTGGGGTATCTCTTGTACATCCCAGAATTACCCGCATGGCTTCATTCTGTATGCGTTCCAAGTTTCATCAGCTGACTCTTTGATATGGTAAGCATTCCAAGTCCATAATCTATCACCGACAGGATCACATGCTGAAAAGCATTCCAAATGAAATTTGCAGTTGACAATGTCACACCATGCACTCAGTAGCTGGGCGACGGAGCTATATACTTTGTCTACATTTGGAAGAAAATGCAATGGCTAAGTATTGTCAGAAGCAAAAACTTGCCATGGCTAAAAACAGCACACTAGCCTTTCCACCATATTGACCAAAAGCAAGTGTTAGAATGCTGCCTTCTAGAATTCATAACCTGTTGACTTTTTTTTTTTCTGTTCAGTTCCTGTGATGTTGACCATGTCAGCCACCGAGTGCCATAGGTCTAAAAAATATAGGTCTAGTCCTAAATGCCCAATACTTACTTTCTGTTTAACATGCGGTCATATCTCTTGTTTAAATTTTTATTATATACATATATATATATTTGTAGTGGTTTTTTTTAAAACAAATCTTTACAGCCAAAGAGTTTAAATAGTTGCATCTGTATTGATTATAAGTACTTACACTTATAGTTTTTATGTTGGGTCGTGATTTTTTAAAATTATTTTCACTGTGAAAATAATGTCAGTTATTATTCTTTGCAGTGAATGGTCGAAGAGAGGCAATGGGCATGAGTGGAAAACAGCCTCTTGAGATCTGCAAGTGGACTGAACATATGCGCACTAGGTCAGGGGTCGAAATTGTCAACCTGGTCAAGAACTTGCACACAGACAACCCCAGTACACAAGGGATATGGCATCCTTTCACATTTGCCGACCCAGCGTTAGCAGCCACTAAATTTCCAAGTGATCAGCAGTCAAAAATTCTTGTCAAAGGAAAAACTGCTACAGACTTTGTCCTTGAAGAATTTAATGCAAAGAAGCAAGCAGGAAACAAGTCGGATGTCTCTGCTGGCAACAAGCCAGATCATTAAATGAGTTTGTGTAAATTATTGTAGTTTCATGAAGGAAAAGCTCTTATTTGATTTGTGAAAATGGTCCTGTTCACATTTCCCAGCCCATTTACACACTGTCTGACCTTTCATTTATACTTTCTCAGGCTTGTCTACGTCGGAGGGGTGTCACTTTGCCTTGCCTCCAGAAACATCAGTTACATGTCGCCTGTTCTATACCACATGACAACACAGCTTTTAACAACCCCAGAACATCTAGAATTGGCCCTAACCAAAACCCCTTCCCTTACCCATAGCCTGATCGTAGGTCACACGAGAGACCTTTTCAAAAGAAAGCTGTATAACGCGATACCCCTGTGACCTAGATCAGACTGAGAGGGTATGTAGATAAGCTGAGAAACGTGAACAGGTCCATGAAAACTTGTTAAACTACTAATTAAAGATATATTAGCTAATAAATGTGTGTTTGCTTATTGCTCTTCTTCATTTAAGTTCCTAATAGAGCACATTACCTCAACCAGCTTATGCATGTTCTTCTTCCTTTGGGTTCCTAATGGAGCACATTACCTCAGCCAACTCATGCATGTTCTTCTTCCTTTACCTTCCCTATGAAGCACATTATTCGCCTCAGTTAGATCATGCCAAGCCCCTTGTAGACTTATTCATGATTGTTTGGGTTTGTGCAGTTACAGTTGTCTGTGAAATGAGTGATCAAAAAATAATTGTACTGAATACAAACTAGGAAGCTCAACAAAGGGGAAAGGACACAACACACACACAGAAATAATCAAGCAGTTTAACCGAAGCCGTTATCAGCGAACACAGGAAAAAGAATTCTAGACACCGGCCCAAACAAAGGAAGGGGTGGAGATCATGTAAACATGTTAGCTGGTGTCTAGGATGCTTCTTGTTGTTGATAAAGTTTAATGGCGTGTCCTTTACAGGAGTTTGCAGCACCAACCCCTGCATTTTTTTGGGCTGTTGTGGTTTTTGCAGGCAAATTTTGCATCCAGTAGTTTGTCATTGCTTTTTGAACAGCAGGTTCTTGACACCACTGTTGTTGATAAAGGCTTCAGTTAAAACATGTGATAAAGTCATTTTGCGCAGATTATTTTTAAATGCTAAGTGAGGCAATCAGGTTGTTATATATAAGTGGGCTGGTGTCTAGGTTTTCTTCATCTTCTTGCTGTGGTGCTCATTGATAAAGGCTTTAATCCAAACCCAGTTACCTGTTTCTGTATGTGCTTTTTCCTTCCCTCTTCATTGGGCTTTTTAGCTTGTGTTCAGCAAAATAATTTTCTGACAGCAGCTCGACTGCAGTCGCCCCTGTCTGGTCCTTTATGTTTTTAAGTATGCCATGATGATCCTGGTTCACAGCCATAAGCAGATGGAGATGATGGAAAGGATACAGAGCGAGGCATTATACTTGGGTGTACAAGAGATGTTCTACCTTCTTAATTTTTTTCAACTATGGAGGACAGAATAAAAATTTTCTGACCTTATGCCTACCTCAGAGTCCAAGCACACTCACGGCACCCGCTGCATAATATAATGAATTTAGGACGAAAAAAGGCAACAAGTTAAAAAGAGGATAATTGAAGATGAGCCAGATCGACTTCAATATTTAGTAGGGTTTGTCTACTTGAGGACATAGAACCTGGTGAGGAATTAGTACAAATGCCCACAGATTGCTATACAAATGTTTCTGTTTGCATTTAACCTGACAGAAAATGCAAAAACAGAAAAGTCCAGCTGCTCTGGACGCAGAAGTGCTTGGTGTCTAGCAGAAATGTGCTGTGGGAGAATTTGGGTCTTTTCTCTTGACTATTTGGCCTAATTTCCAGAATTTTCTCTTAGTGGTGTGTGTATATATATTTTAAACCCATTCAGCTAATTACTTTCTGAATTAGGAATTTATATCAGCTTTGATTCTTTTTCTTCTGTTATTTTTGCAATCAATAAACTCTTGCCGCGCCCGTGGCTTAGGTTGCGAGACTGACTCGTAATACCAACATACGGTGATCGAAACCCACTGCTGGCTGCGTGGATTTTTATCATAGTATGGAGCGTCACAGGTTGACCCAGCCTAAAATGGGTACCAGGACGGCTGTCCTGGGGAAGTAAAGACGGCCCACGTAATGCTGACCACATTACCCACCTAGTCTGTAAAAAATATGAGCGCTCTTCCCATTTATCCGAGATGCCTAAAGGCGTGAAAGGGGATCTTTACTTTTTTTTTCTTTTTTTTACAGTAAACTCTGGCTTAACGTTCTGGTTGTTTGTAGTCTTCTGGACTTAAATCTAGCTCCAGAACTTGAGTTTTACGTTCACATCTGTTTTACAGACCAGGCTTACTTGTATACGGACTAATGATTTCTCGCCTCTCAGGCACATGCACTTCGAAGCAGAAACCCCTAATTAGACTCCTTTTAACGACATGCACGGTGAGATGTGGATTTGAATCCTAGATCTTCAGGCAAGCATTTAACCACTATGCCACCTTTACTTCTGACAGGAATGTGAACATTTTCATTCCTTGAGGTGTATAGCGTTAAAAGTCTGTGGTTAAGCAGCAGCACAAAAATCAAGGTCACAATCTGGAGGGTGTGCCTCTTCCCTGTAACAACACATGGATGTCTTTTTCTTCTTCTTTGTTCACCAGCTGTAAGCTCTGGCATAAAGTCCCAGCTCGTCCATTTATGCCAGAGTCTGTGAGTTTTACGTGTACCTCCATTTTACTGGCTTATTTGTGTGCATCTGGTTGTCCCTTGCCGTTCGGGCAGATGCACTCTGACAACTTCAAGGAAGTCCTCAATTAGTCGACTCCTACGATATGCTTCTGGGGTAAATGTAGTTACAGAGTTACGTGCGAACGGCGACACAGGCGGACAATTCTTATCAGCTGTCCGTACTGGTGGCAGAGCACTTATGGTTTATAACCGTATGCAGTGACGCTGGTTCACATCTCCCGACTTTACTTCCCCCCCCCCCTCCCACACACACACACAATGGGGCCCCTGTAGAACCCACACGGGGAATACGGATGTGAGGCCTGACCTATCTCACATGTAGGGGGGGGGGGGGGTTTGAACTGAAATGCTATAATATAAAAAGATTCGCAGAACATCATAAACCAAGATGAAAAGAAATACTTATGCCCTAAAAATCTGAACATCAAGAAAGTTTGACTAGTAAACAGCATCTTGTCTCGGAAAAATGAAATAGTTTGACCGTAGCAAGTGCCGTGGCAGACTGGAAAGGATAGTTGCAAAAGGAATGTCCCAGGAAACGGGCAGCTGTCAACTAGCACGAAGATGGACACAGGATATTAGTAACAACTTGGGTAGAAAAGCTCACGAGGTTAGACATTTGGCGAGGGACCGAGTTTCGTTGCTGCTACGTGGTATTAGAACATATTTTAACAGGTCCATCGGCACCTGATAATGATGCATTTAAGATCACAGCGACTCTTGACTTAATAACTAGCACCAATACCTGCCACCTAACCCTGTGGGTCTATATTCAAGTCCTCATGAAGACGATTTTAAAAAAAAGTAATCGCGACTTCCAGGATGACCCAGCTTAAAATGGGCACCGGGAAATGTTAACAGAAGTAAAGGCGTACCTTGACATTATCGAGTACCGATTGGTCGATAAAAAATATGGTCAAACTAGCACTGTATATGATAATAAGCCATGGGTTTTTTTTTTCTATTAAAAAAAAAAACCGTGCAGGTACTCGCAACGTAGTGTCTAAAAAGAATGCCGGTACTATAGAAAAACAAAGCCCTGACTAGGCCTACACCTAAATGCTTGGAAAAGATCCATTACTTTATTCCAAGTTGGGCAGGACTGTTAGATTTATTTTGCAAGCACAAAGATCCAAAAAATCGGTCTTGATCCCCGTGTGGGTTCCGCGGTCAAATTGTGAGGGAAAACAGACCCACTGCCTCAACAAGCATGTCGTAAGAAGCAACTAAGTCGTGGCTTCCTTCAGAGTCGGAGTGCATCCGCCTGAGAGGTAAAGAATCAACAGTCTGCATAAGGATGTGTAAAACGGCAAGTCCTGGAACAAAGCTAAAGTCCAGACATGGATGAACAAACAAGTGTTTACAGACTGGAACCGCGAACAACATCAATATTGACAGTATGTCGTAGATACCAGAAATCAGCGATGAACAGTGTGGATTTGTAGAAGGAAAAGGTATAAACAATGCCATATACATCCTAAGGATATTGTCAGAAAGAGCTATAGAAGTAAAGACTGATTTGTGCATATGCTTCATAGACTATACAAAAGCATTTGGCTGTGTGAAGCATGAAGAAGTAATCAAACTGTTAGAAAAATTAAACATTGATGGGAAAGATCTACGAATAATAAGAATTGGCACCAAACAGCAGCTGTAAGAATTACCAATTGTTTAGGTAAATTTCAAAAAATAAAGAGGGGCGAACGACAAGGATGTGTACAGTCACCTGATTTGTTTTCACTATACAGAGAATATATAATGAGATCTTTGATTGATATACCCGGAATTGTGGTTGGTGGGCACAATATAAACAATATTCGCTATGCCGATGACACAGTCTTGACAGCAACAAGACAGAAAGAACTACATGAAATGATAGACATTGTGGTATTCAAAAGTGGAAGAATGGGCCTCAGTTTGAATAATGGGAAGACAGAAGTAATGGTGGTATCAAAGAAACGAATTATTCCTAAGTGTGTAATAAAAGTCGATGGTGTTATTTTGGGACAAGTACAGAAATTAAAGTATCTGGGCACATGGATAACATCAGATGGAAGATGCATAACTGAGATGAGAAACAGAATAGGACAGGCAAAAACTGCATTTTATAAAATGAGGAAAAACTCGTGCAATATATCCTTGTCATTGAGAGTAAGAAAAAGAATTTGTGCTTGCTACATACATCCAGTTCTAACATATGACTGTGAATCCTGGACAATCGGTAGGCATTTTAAACAATTTCTTGAGGCCTCAGAGATGTGGTTTTACAGAAGAATGCTTAGAATACCTTGGACAGCCAAAAAAGAGCAATCAAGAGGTTTTGAAAGAGGCGAGAGCCCGATGACAACTTATCACAGACATCAGGAGGAGACAGACATCATTTTTTGGCATGTTATGATAGAGGGAAAATAGAACATGTTGTGACCACTAGAAAGATCTGTGGAAGGAGGGATAAAGGAAGTCAACGAGAGAAGATTCTTGTTGCATGGCATGAAGGTGTGTCAGCACACGAACCGATACATGCTGCAGAAGATCGCAGATTGTGGGGAGGCATGATCGCCCACGCCAGTCGGCTAGGCATCTGATAATGACGATGTCGTAGATGCTATTTCAGTCTGTTTTTTTTTCTAGAAGATTATGGTAACTGTTCATAAAATAACAAGGATGAGGAAAGACACTGACCATCCCACCTAACTTGCAGTAGCCTAGAATGTGTGAATACCTTACCCTTCTCACACCAGTGACAGTATCTACTGTTATACGAGTATGTTTCATAACCATCACTTAGCAGGTCTGGCTGTCCTCCTAATAACGGTCTCAAATTAATAAGGTCGAAAATATACCCTAACAGGGCCTCAGTCACATGTAAATTGCGGACTTCCAGGGACTACTGCTACCGCCGAGAGTATCTCCCACGCCGCGGCGTGGAGCGGGGCTAAATTAGATGGCTGAGACTCAAGAGGAAATAAAATGGAGGGAGATGCGGTAGCTGCTGCTCGTAAGTCCCTGCCATCTAATTTAGACCAGCTCCACGCCGCACGTAGCGTGGGAGATATTCTCGTTGGTTGCGGTGGTCGCCAAAATTTACATGTGACTGAGGCCCTGTTATGGCATATTTTCGGCCTCGATAATTTGGAACCGTTATTCGGAGGATAGCTGCAGATCCTTTACAGAACGCAGCTCTAATCATGGCACGCCTAAACGTCTCTCTTTCTTAAGTCAGTTCTCTAGTCCTTGATGCTTTCATAGTCAATGCATCTTCAGTGTCTTGTATCGACATTCACTGAGGTCTGCCTGTTTCGTTTTCGGTATACTCTACCATCCACCACAGTTTACTCCATGCCACCGTCTTGGCGAAAATAAGCTCAGCTTTCGAGACAGGATGTTGTGTGTGTGTGTGTGGTTTTTTTTTAAATATGTTTATTCTCCTCGATACAGATCATGTAGAAATCTGTGCTTTTCTTCTTCTTGGTCTACGATGCTCTGCGAATGTTTCTGTAGCATTTCAGTTCAAAAATTCTGCACAGTGCAATAACCTTTAGAAGAGACACTAAAACTAGGATCTAGATGGAGAAGTTTAATAGTATGCAGTCACGCCCAATGAAAGCAAGACTAGATGATCTGGCAGTGGGGCGTCACAAATGCAGCAGCTTTGTCTACCGGGGGGAAAAGACTTAAAAGACAGTATCAGGCAAATCTAGCCATAAGAATAACACTGCTGAAACCTAGCCTATACCTGTATCTTGGGAACAACTCTGCGACACAGCACAGATCATGACTTCAGTCAGTGGACTTACAGATGGGTGCCGGGTTCGATCCCAGCTGCGGGTGATTTTGCAGCAGACCATTTCAAAATGGTTTCGACATTAGTACCGAGAGCTGACAGTGCAGAATGTAATGGCAAACGTTTGCACATTTATTTACCTAGAAAAACCGCAACAGTAAAAAATTTCCGGGGTTGGTTCTTCAACGTCCTGAAAAGGATATGCAATTAACTCACTGCAAAGTATCTATTACATCAGCGCTAAAATAAAATATGCCTAAAAAGGGTGCCAGTGCTGTGTAACGCCAGAAGAAGAAAAAAAAAAGGTTATAACTTGCGATTTTTACCCCATCACGTTCGGCTGCGAGATTTTGTATCGGTTCCCACGGGCTGTTCTATATTGTAGGGGTGTTTTGAGATTCTTTCGTTGCTGTCAGTACACAGCGTGCCAAGTGACTCGGCTTCGTTCGACGAGGTCGACACACCGTCTCCAAGACAAAAAAATTGGCTGTCGTCGGTGGTAGATATGCTTAAAACTTTCAAAATAAGCAAGGCATGACACCCCTAGAACATAGGACATTACGAAAACACGCAACCGAACGAGATGGGGTAAGAATCGTGAGTTGTACAAAAATAGGTTCTGATTGTATGTCTGTCTTGATTTTTCTTTTAGTGTAGAGTGTCGGTCAAACCCCCCTTTAACTCGTCGCTGCACAATTTTTCTTCATACCGTAATGATCTATCTGCGCTTCCGCATTGTTCATTTGTCCAAGAAGGGCTTTGACCACGTTGAGCTTGTCTTGTATGTGTTCACTAATCAGTGATGCAGATTTTGACAATCTATGTATTCATTTTTATTAACACCTGCATGCCCCATAAGAGAAGACCTAAAAGACGCTACTTGCCAGAAACTTCTTAAACGATGTTTACCACTCTGCACTGACAATGCATGTCTCCACCTTTCTCGTCACGATTTCTGTTTGTTACAATCACGACGCGTGTGTGATGTTGGTTCTCAAATCAGCAGAAAGCTGCTGTGACTACTCCATCTCCACTATATGGCGTGGCGTCATATGCTCGGTTTTGCTGCACCAAACTTAGGATTACCCTAAAACCTTGAGCTGAAAACGGGACATCTCAGTGACAACACCCCCACCCCCCACCCGTTTCCCTTTTTTTTTTAACAAGAATTATTTATTAAAATTAATTCATCTTATTATTATTATTAATTAAAGAAACAAAATATTTTAAGAATCTATTGCAAGATTTTTTAAAATTGGCGAGGGTTTGTGTGGGTGTGTGTGTGTGTGGGGGGGGGGGGGGATTTTAACAACGGACCGACATCAAGGCTCAAGGGTAGTAACCCATAAGTGCTCCGTTCTACTTCTTACTCAAGCCTGAGTCTGAAGATTCTCAGCGCATTGCACGAAATCCGTAGCACCGACGAGGATCCCGAAATACTTAAGGTAGTTTTTAACTTAAAATTTTCCTAGGCTTCTCTATTTGATTTCCATCTGCCAAGGGATTTTTTTTTAAAGTGCCCAACAATAAACACTGTTTTTTTTTAAAAAGGGCGGGGAGACGGGACCAGCTAGGTATCCCTAAAAAAAAACCGGGACTTTCTCGGTCAAAACAAAACGCATAGTCACCCCAGCTAAGCATCTTCTTTTCATTTTTGCGTCAACACTATGCACTTCAATTCCCTCTCAACACAGAGCCATCTGTCTAAGTAATAACATTACCTAGCCAGAATTGTCATGAATCAGATGCATGCCTGATTATGCAGCGCAAGCTGGTTGTGATAGTAATAACTTGCTATCTCCTTCCTTGCTATTGTAACGTCGAAACTTGTACTGGGTAAGTCTGTATGAATGCACCGTGAAGACGCAAGACAGAGGGTGTTAGAGGTTCATTCCAACCTACATGTCATGGGCAAATAGCAATCCGTTATTGATTGATTGAAGGATCAATGCCGTTGAATAATAAGTGATACGTAACTCTTTGTGAATGAAAACAGTTATAGGAGACAGGGGGAGACAACCATTGGTAGACAGAAAGAAACTTCTGCTATGAGTTCATCTTTAACCGGAAAGTTTGTTAAGTTAAAATTGAATTTTTATGTGGACTGAAACGATACATTCTATGGCAACGAATAGGTATTTATATTACTTTAGTGTACATATTTGCCTGATAGTGCTCTTGTATACCCGTCACACGTTATTTCTTGTGTGACATTTGCTGTGTTATAGTTATAAATAATTTAATTAGAATTTTGATTAATTAATAATTAATTATATACTAGGTATAGTATTATTTATATTTCCTTGTGCAATCTGCGTTTTAATATGCAAGGATCACTAATAAACGAGTACATTAGTAACATCGGCGGCGTACTCTTTGCTGCTGACCTTGCCTGGATAGCAGATACAGCCATAAAATTACAACAGTCAGCAACTAGAATCTATGAAGGAAGAATATGAAACAAATGAAAATCAACAGGGAAAAGACAAGAGTAATAATAAAACCTAAATAAAGCATTAGAGTGCAAAGGCATAATCAGACATCCAAATTTAAACATCTGGGAAACATTAATTGAAGAATGGAATTTGGATAAAGAAATTAACATCAGATGTTATAAAGCAAACCAAGTCTTTGGATGTCTAGCTCCCTCTTGCAGCATAAGATTAGCCCAAAAAAGCATCTCATAAAAACCATGTTCATTTCCACCCTATGCTACCAGTGGCTGACATGGTCACCCACAAAAAAATCAGTAAAGAAAATCAGTAACCATGGAAATTAGATGTCTTAGAAGAGCTGCAAGAGTGACCAGAAGAGATAATGAATGAGGCCATAAGAGAAAGTCGGTACAGAACCAATTGTAAATTACATACAAAGACAGCAAATCAAATGGTTTGCCTGCTTAGAGAGAGTGCTTTGTGGTGCTTTGCCAAAAACAAAAACAAAAGAGGGCATAGAGCACAAGCTTAACCAAGAGCAAGATAGAAAGACATCATCAAGGAAAAGTTGACAGAAAAGCAAGAAGCAGAACCTATAAGCTCCCTCAACACCTGAAGTGGTAAAAGAGAAAGTGAAGAAGAAGAGGAAGAAAATGTGTTTTGCATAATTTCTTTTGCAGTCATTTAGTAAAAAAGCAGATAAACAACTCTGCCGGTCTGGATTCTGGTACCCCATAGTGTGAAGAATAAAAGAGAATAGATCCAGTGCACCCTAACAAGCATGTTGTAAATTCAACTTAGGGGTGTTTCCTTCAAAATTGTAGTGCATCTGCCTAAGAGACAAGGAACCAACATTCTGCATACAAACAAGCCAGATCTGTAAAATGGATGTATGTGCAAAACTCAAGTTCTGGAATAAGATGAAAGTGCAGAAATGGACAAACAACCAGAACTTTCCATCAGTGTTTACAGCAGTGTACACAAAGAAGAGGAAACAAAGTCAGTTATCTGATTACTAATAATTTTTACCAAGTTTTGAAACTTAAAGAAGGTGCTCAGAATACTTTTGTCATTTACATGAAGAGAGAAACTAGAATGCATTGAACAACATGATGTTGATCATCCTCAACATGATTATTTATTAATGATATCAATAATTAATTAATAATTTTCATGTGAGAAATAATAATAATTCTTTGGCCTCCAGTATTACCTAGCATGCATTGGTTTTTTTCTTCTTATCACACGTATTTAAATTTGATTTGTCGAATTAATGCTTGTGATGTTTGACCTTGTATCAGCCTGTAAATAAATGGATCAGATTTCTGTGGTGCGAACAGATGATAGTTTAAGTGATTATATATCATATATCATGGGGCTTGTAGTCTATTCTTCTACTCCATTGTTTCCATGCAATACTTTCAGTATCATGGATGATATCGAGTCCATCCCCTTTGGTCTCTCTCCTCAACGTTCATTTTAGGGTTTCTCTTGAACGTAATAATTTCCTCAATCCATGTTTTCGAGAAAAAGGAAAAAAAAAAGAAGGCAGGCTTCTAGAGGGACAAAAGAAAATGGTGTGATTGTTGGACATGGGGTTTATTTGGATTGTTTTATTCTTCATTAGCTAGTTCATTCCATCACCTTCTTGTGCCATAGGGCTTGCAGTTGATTCCGCCATTCTGTCCTACCATGTACAGTCCTCCTCATATTGTGTATTGAACTAAGATCAGCATCTTATCAGCATTCATTGCAGGGTCTCTGTTGGATGTGTTCTCTTCCTCAGTCTGTTTATTTCCCTTTTCAGTGCTATCTGTGACTTAGGCAGGATATTAATTTTTATTTAACCTAAGAACTGCCAACTTGTAGTGCAAGCCACATTGACACCTCTTGCAAAACGATTGTCCTTTTCTGAAAATGTGTTTTTTTCATTATCATGTGTTTTAGTAAAAATCTTAATTTTGCTTATTATCTGGATTTTATTTTGATGTCTTTCATCAGATATAATTACCACTCTAACAGAGCTTTATGTATATTATGTAACATTAATTATTACCAAGATTGTGGCATTTTTTTTTCAAGTGCACCTTTATAACTTTTCGTTCTATCAATAATTCTTTCCTTCAAAAGTTATCTTGGATTTTCTTTTTTAAATCTCATTTATGCATGAGCCACCAACTATAATACCTATAAATATACTACTGGAAAAAAAGAACATGTGGGTAATTAAAGGAACATAATTTCATCATAATTTTGACATTCAAAATCTTTGTAATTTATTGAGTGAAAATGGTCAAATTGCTTAAAAAAATACCATAGGGGTTAACCAGTCAATTGCCAGTTTTATTGTGTGCATATGGGCCATCAATAGTTTTTAAGCATGCAGACTTTCCTATCAGTTATTATAACGTGCCATCTGACAACCATGCGTTTCTTGTTTTGAACAGTGTAGTTTATATTTTCAATTCATAGTTTTCTACAATTCATGTAATTTCTATAATTTTTGTTCAAGTGTCACGGCAGAAGGAAATGAAGAAGATGGGGATGATCACTTTAGCATTGTCTCAGGTGATCTTGGTCTGGGTGACAGCGTTAAAAGTTCTTCCTACGTAAACTCAGAACTTCAGAATATTGGTCATGGTCACAGCTTCCTGTCTGCAAGTGACTCTTGTCTCCTTAAAAATGTGAGAGGTGTCGCCAGCGGTTTTTGTCTTCACAGCAACACTTTATCAAATGAATGTGGTGCTCATTTATTTGGCAAGAAATCTATGCACATTGACCAATCATTAGAAAAAGTGACATCCAGTGATACGCTGGATACTTCTAGAAGTAGTGTTAATGCAGGAGATTCAAGAACAGATCTGGAAGATTTCCCAACTTATGCCGATGTGCCTTATGGAACGTCACTTAGGCAGCAAAAGAAGCTTTTTGAACAGCAGATTGACAACCTTCGTCGACAGTTTTCTGCTAGTTTGCCAGGAAACAGCGCTGAATCTGATTCTGGGAAGCATAATTGGAGTATGTATTTGTTGCGACCTATTTAATATTTATTGATTTAATTTTTTTTTTCTCGTGAAGAACCCTATCCAAATTTAACGGAGATGTTAACAATCGCTAAATCTAAAACAAAAAACACCCAAAAAAAACAATCATTTTATAAAATGTGGTCCCTGTGTGAATTCCATAGTTTCTTTTTGGAGAACAATGAATAGTCCTACTGTCCCACTTACAGGCATATTAGTAACAACTTGGGTAGAAAAGCACACGAGGCTGGACATTTGAGAGACAGGCATGTCATAGAAAGCGTCCAATTAGGGGTGTTTCCTTAAGAGTCGGAATGCATTGCCTGGAGAGGCAAGTAACCAGCAGCCTGCATACAAATAAGCCAAATCTGTAAAATGTATGTGCATGCAAAATTCTAATTCTGGATCAAGACCAAAGTCCAGGAGTAGATGAATGACCAAAACTTTCCGCCAGAGTTTACAGCCAAAGAACGCTAAAGAAAAAAAAAGAAGAATAAATGAGTCATGGTGACTGAGTAAAATGCATTTTAATTCCTCCTTTTTATTTTTATTTCCTGTTTCAAAGCTTTTGGTGTTGAGGTTGGTACACTGTTCTGGCTCTTGCTCTTCTGGGTTCCTCTGACACTTGCTACTGCTGTATAGTTTGTTTCTCTGATGTTATCTCTCCATATTATTCTTGGTCTGCCTTGATCTGTAAGATCTGTATAATGTGGCATCACAAGGTATTCCATATGGCATCACAAGGCATTCCAAATGGCATCACAAGGCATTCTCTTAAAGTGAGGAATCCATGTTATAATTCTTTAACCTAGTTTATTAAATTATCTTGCCACAAAGCGTCGTAATCTTTGTCACCTCAATATTCAACCCTCTTAAAATCTGTGTACAGTTCAGGTGATTAGAAGTGTTTTACTTTTACTATGGGCCAACATTACTCTAGAATGTTTATGCAGTTTGTTTATCCCGCAGTTTAGAGCTGGTTAAATTACTGTTTCCATTTTAAATGTTTGTTTGTTATAAGTTTTTAGGGCATTCATTTAGCTTCTTCTTCTTCTACTTCTTCTTCTTCTTCTTCTTCTTCTTCTTCTTCTTCTTCTTCTTCTTCTTCCTCTTCTTCTTCTTCTTCTTCTTCTTCTTCTTCTTCTTCTTCTTCTTTTTCTTCTTCTTCTTCTTCTTCTTCTTCTTCTTCTTCTTCTTCTTCTTCTTCTTCTTCTTCTTCATGTTCATGGGTTGTTAACTCCAGCAGAAAATTGTGGTTGTTCGAACACTACTGGACTTTACTCTTGTTCCAGTACTTGAATTTTTGTGTGAACATCCATTTTACAAATCTGGCTCAATTGTATGCATGTACATGCTTGTTGGGGGAAAGGGGGTCTGCAATAGAAAATGTTCACTGTAATAGAAACACTTACTATAATAGAAGACATGCACTGTAATAGAAAACATGTACTGTAATATAAAACACACACTGTAATTTAAAGAAAAAAATGTGCACTGTAACAGAAAATGTTTACAGTAATAGAAGATGTGCACTGTAATAGAAACCGCTCACTGTAATAGAGAACACACACTGTAATAGAAAATGCTTACTGGCCGCCTGATGGGTTCAGTTATATGCAATAAACAAACAGTCATTTATTGATTGGCACTCAGAAAGAATTTGAAGATAGAAGGACACACTAAAAATAAAACAATAAAAAACATGGTAGCTATAACTTTAGTAGAATTTAAAGTCAGCTACTCTAGACGCATGACAATACTGTGCGAGTCTGCAGACCTCACAGTAAGCACAATTTAGCGTGCCCTAAAGGGGGGGTAGAAGGGGAAAGTGAGCGATGCAATAGATTCTGCCCAGAATGCACTGAAATTAAAAGAAATCATGGGTTACACTCAAACAGCACAGCAGTTGTGCCCCCCCCCCCCCCCCCAAGAATGTCTAGGAGGGAAATGGGCTGAAAAATTTGTCGACAGGGGACTCCTGCTGAGGATTGGTAGGCTTCTGCTGTGCATGCTACCATCGTTGAGTTCTTCTTCTTTCTGCTTCTTTCTGTGAGTGCCAATGATACATGTCTGTTGATTATATATAACTGAACCGATCAGGCTGGTAAGGAGTACACAAGCAGCTATACTACAGCAACTCATTTTTCACACAACGACCAGATTCTGTGATGTACAAGAGATACCCCGATAATATGTATTTGATATATACCTGCACTGCTGACTATTACAGATCGGCTCAAAGTGGTGCAAGCAGAGCCATATCTCAGAGGAGCTGCAGACAGGAAACACCTGCATGAATGCTAGACAGAGCTGAGGGTCACAGACAAAGAGGAAAGTCTTGGATGGTGGGAGCTGAAGACACAATTATACATGTGTGCAGGCTTGATAACATTGGGCAAGGAGAGGAGTAGGTCAGAGCGTCCAAGCAAAAGACAGATTTGTGTAGGGTTTTAATCACATTGGGCTGTGAGTGCAGGGACTGGCCATCGGGCGCTGCAGAATCAATTCAACAAATGATTCACCCAGGTGATGTGATCATTATACAGATGGCTCTGTGTTGAGATGCATACAAAGTTCATGGGGTTCTTAGCAAAATGAATAGATGCCGTTTAGTGCTACAGAGATTGGCATGTGACACCAAACCATCTGGTTTGAGAATGGAGGTGGAGGCAACCACTGTAGACTTCAGCTGGCTTGAGAATCAGCAGTACACATGTGTCATAATTTTAACTGATTCACAGAGCATGTTGAGAAAGGTAGAGACATGTATACTCTGGAAAGAGTGATTTTAACTGATTCACAGAAAATGTTGAGAAAGGTAGAGACAGGTATACTCTGGAAAGAGTGATTTTAACTGATTCACAGAGCATGTTGAGAAAGGTAGAGACAGGTATTCTCTGGAAAGAGTGATTTTAACTGATTCACAGAAAATGTTGAGAAAGGTGGAGAGAGGTATACTTTGGGAAGAGTGGCATGCATCGCTTCAGAGGTCCTGAGTTGTTAGCGTTCTTTGGATATTTTCTCCAGGTCATGCTGGTATACTGGGAAATGAACAGGCATATATGGACTGGTTCTGTATTGATGCATGACAAGCTAGATGTTGTAAGGGCCCTTTGAAAGTGAGTGAACAGTGTGGAGGTACATAGATGGATCATCATGGTCTGAGGAGAATGGTGCTGCGAGGAGTGATGAGAGGATCTTTACTTCGATCAACACTCAGGAGAAAGGCAAAATGGATATACAATTGAACTGCTACTGGTATCATCAGAATAGGAACTCTGCACTTCCTGCTGAAAATGGAGATGGAGCTCTTATGGGAATGTCCTGATAGCTGGTATGTCAGTTATTAATTAAACATTAAACAAAGACTAGATGAAAATGAAATTAATTATGTTATCATTTGTGATGCTCAATTGTTATCCTAGAATCCCATTTTCATTATTGATTAGGTTTGCTACAAAATTTTTCTCGAAAGCTGTCAGTGAAGGAGATTGAAACTAAATTAATGGTAGCTTTGCAGGTAAGTGTTTATCTTACTTGTGTAGTTTTTTTTCCCCCTGTAAAATTCTTCTTTTATGTGAGCAGAAATGTTATTTATGTAGTGTAATTTTGTTTAATCAACTCTTAAAATGAAACCTTACTTAAGGGACCCTGTTTCATGCCTTAAAGTGTATTGGGCATGTAGGGCTAGACCTATATTTTATAGGCCATTCAGCATTTGGTGGGTAATGTGGTAAACATCAAGCCAGTTGCCTGTACTTTTCATGAATTCTGTTACCCATAAAAGGTTGGGTCACCTCTGAGCCAAGGTCATTTTTGAAAAAAAAGTCCAGCTTTGCCAGGACTGAACCCACAACCTTCAGATCCCCACCTGAGCGTCTAGTCACCCCATCATGACAGCTCCTGAAATATTACCTTGTAAAGTTTAAAAAAAAAAGTTAATGTGTATCCTTTACAGGACGTTGCAGAACACATCCCAGCATTATTTGGCTGCTGTAGTTTTTCTAGGCCAAGTTTACGTTCAGTAGTTTGCTATAGCTTTCTAAACGGTCATCTCTCGGTACCACTGTTGAAACCAACGTAAGATTAACTGTCCTCAGCTTGGATCGAACCCAGCACCCTGGCATTACAAACCGCGTTTGCAATGCCTAAGCCTTTGATGCCGACTAACTCGTAAAGGCAAAATATAAAGTTAATAGCAAACAGTGAATCCCTTTCTCTCTGGTTTTTTTTGTATCACAGCTAATGTCTAAGGAGGGTAATAAGGACTACAATAAAGTCACAAGAATTATAATTTTGACATTCTGCAGCATAAAATACATTTTTTCACTGAATTTCTCTGATGTCTTGAAAGAAATTAAATTTAAGAGAAGAGCATAATACACATTTTTGGGAATTTAAGGAGAAGGTGAAAACTAAGTGTTTTGTGATAACAGCAGACATGAGAGGGGAAAAGAGGCAGTGGAAATACAAGAGAGAAGTTAGTTTAGTATCATGGTATTGTAGGGATATCTGTATATAGAAGAGATTGGTAGTACATTTGACCGAAAACTGGACAGACATAGTTAGTCAGTTAATTAGTCTACAGATTTTTCTCTTTACTTATCAAACCATTCAGTCCATAAGTGCTCAGATAACCTCCTCAGTAAATCCAGCAACATGTAGCGGCTGACGACACCAGTTCTGTGTTGGTTTCTTATTTTTTTTGGCGTCCTGCATAATGCTCTTGTCTAGCCATAGCTTTTTTAACTTGCTGTTCTTGCCATCTGGTCATGGTTGCAAATTTACAGTCACCTGGTTCTTGCAAAAGTCTTCTTTTCATAGAGCAGTCAGTAAGTCAGTCTTGTCCATGTCTTCTGGTATCAAACTGGATAGACATGATGATCTTCAAACACCTGGAATGGATTTTGATATGTCTGCTTCAGTCTTTTTCATGATCCTGTCTTGCATTTATTGAGTAACTTGAATGTCCCAAATGAACCTGGAAGCAATGCTGTTGGAAATTATACCACTGGCAAGGTCACCCAAAACTGACAGGTCCTAAGTGTTAAATCGGACTAAAGGGTTCTGGGCCCCCTGAGGTATAGGCTCCGTGGCAAGTGGTCTGTGCACTGCTCTGCACCAATCCATGCTGGTCTCATCTTTTAGCTATTTCTCTGAGCTCTCTGCCACAGCTGTAAATTTGCTAAAAAAAAAAAAAAGGGCTGAAGAATGATGAAGAAGAAGAAGAAGCAGAATGATTTATTTTTGGTTTAGTTAAAGGGTGACCAAAATATCTTGGGCTAAAAATCGGACATCCCAAGCAAAGTCAATTTAACCCACTGACGAATACTGATGGATGGCTGGGACCTACCCAAAAAACGGTGACAATGGGATGTATGGTGACCCTATTTAGATGCAAATGTTATATCTGTAACATAGTTATAATGTTCTGGTGCTCTTTTCACCTTTTGGGGATTCAGTAAGCACTCCCTTCCACCTAATTCAAATTGCCATGAGTACAAATTAGCTAACATGCCTTCTGATGTCACTTCATTTTATAGCCCTACCCTATAGGACTGCAGGTTACACCTGACTGGTTTAGTCGGTACGGGTGACCTAATTATAAGTCTTGGAGGTTGAACAGGGTATGTGGAATCTGCCATGTTTGTCTGCCATTTAGATTGATATTTTTCTGTTATATCAGGGTGGTGAAAAACCTTAATTAAAAGAAAATTAGAAACAGATGGGAAAACCAACCCAGGTTATAACAATGTAAAGATTTCCTCAAACACCCGAATAGAACAGACCAAGTTGCAGTTTTTGGCATTCACACTGGAACTGCAGATTCAACAAAAACTCATATAGATTAGCTACAATCCAAACAGCTCTCTTGTCAGTGTCTTTGTGCTGAACAGACTCCAGAATATGTCTTGCAAGACTGTCCTGTCCTAGAGGAGCTGCAGAGCAGCATATGGCTTCCCCAGTCGACCTGACAAATAATAAGCTTTGGGGGAACCTAAGAGACCTTAAGATAACATTCCAGTTTATGGCCCACATTGGATTATCCACACAACCAGTGATCACTGAAGACAATCACATTGAATCTTCCTTCCTTCCAGCTGAATACATCATACCATATAATAAATTTAGGTGGATGTAGTACCCATTGACTCTTGCCTCCAGTCGATACAGCAGTTGTCTGTTAGAATAAGTCACGTGTTGCAGAATACAGTTATGGCAAATTTTTTTCTCTGTTTCTGTTTCCCCATCTGTCGCCACGTGACCGAGATATGAGAAACTATTGACTTGTTCGCCGCCTCTCCCTTTCTCCCCTTCTATTAAAAATATCATCTGTCACTTGGTAACAATCATCAGATTTGAGTCGGCATTGCCATCATATGTTTCTGGAAAATTGAGAAGGAGGCTAACTTGTCTTCACCCCCCACCACCACCCCCTCACCCCACAGAGGCAACAGACATAAGTTGCCTTCATATCAGCTCGACAGCTGTCCCCTTTTTTCTCACCTTCTTGCTTCCAACACCTTGGTGTGTACAGACTGGTTACCTGGGTGTCGAGAAGTAAATTGTTTGTGCTGACACACTCAGGCAATCTCTGCTACTGCTATCAATTTTATTTACAAATACATAAAAGCCTATTTGTGTCTAGCAGTGCAAAATAATTGTAACAGTCACAACAGTATACAGTGGAACCCAAAAATTAGTAATAATCTGTTCCTGTGGGGAGGATGAATATTAAAAAGGATGAATATCAAATTGATTTTTCCCATAGGAATCAACTAAAAGTGGTTAAATCCTTTCCCAGCCTCCAAATTTTACCTATCTATTCTTTAACACACACAACTTCACTCAAAAATAAATCTTGGAAATCATTGTAAATACATTTACATTACATATTAAGCACTGTACTTATTATTGCTTTATCATCACGACAGAGATTTACTCGTCCTGATGACATATATATTCTGTAGGCCTACATAGATGAATAAATACGATTTTAAAAAGAAATTTACCTTTTGAATGAACAAACCAGTTGCTGATGATTGGAAGGAAAATCATCATCTTCCATATGACATCATGTAATGTCACTCCTGGTGATTGATCTCCAGATGATTCACCAGCACTCGTTTTGTGTGTGTGTGCGGGTGCCTGCATGTGTATGTGCGTGCATGCGTGCACGTGCGCTTGAGTGTGAGTGAGTGAGTGCGTGAGAGAGTGAGAGAGAAAAAATAAGTTATCCAATGTTGTTTGTTTTGTTTTGTTTGAATCATCATCAAATGAATTAACACACTGATTAAATATAGGAATGTTTAGGTGCTGTTTCTTGATGAACACCTGTGTTTTTGCCCAAGTGGACAGCCATTCCCTCTTTCAGCACTTAGAACTGGCCCATCATCTTCATTTCACTCATCTGATTATTGCGTCAGCTTCCTGTTCTTTATAAAGCTGGGGTAGCTCTAGTGTTTCGAGATCCATTCTCTGATGCTTCACCATTTCGTCTACATCTGCACTATCAATCTCCAATCCCATGGATATGCCCAGAGCCACAGTTTCATCAACATTAGGCTGTTCTTGAAAACCACCGAACTCTCTTTCTGGCGCACACTGCGGCCATTGTTTTTTCCGTGCTGAATTTATTGTTCAGGTGGTGACTTCGTTCCATGATTTATCAATTAGCCTCAAACAATGCAGAATATTAGAGTGATTTTCCCCAAAAATCTTGCAATATTAGTTTGGTTTCTGATGTTACTTCAAAACAGTCTGGCCCGTGGAGGTCTAGCAAATAGCAGATCATTGCTAGCTGTATTGTATTTATGGTCTTTCTGTCGGGAAATATGAACAAGATGCCAACACGCCAGTGCACTTATATACAAACTGAGACCATTGATAAGACATTCAAACATATGTATGGGCACCAAAAATCAGATTTTAAACAGTATATTCATACCAACACTTTGGTAATAGTGCCAGACTCGGACATTATCAGAGGCTAACCTACGTATAATTAACATTGCAAAATATGATGCCTGAGAAAAGCTGCCGACTTAACCATCTGAGACAAAGTTAGAAATAAAATGATATTATCAGACTGTAGGAACAAAACCATGCAGCAGATTCATTGAGAGACAGAAGATAAAATGAGTCATCTACCCATTCATAGTTTACCATAGAGGATGTTCATAATGACTCTACCATTCTCCATCCTCTGAGAGTGTCATAGCTAGGTGAGTCTTCAGAGACTAAGCATTGGGAAAACTATTTTGATATCTACTGTTCCCAGTTACCTCAGTATTTGTCAGGTAATGCCATGTATTCTTGGTAGGCGTTGCACATGATAGCTGTTTTTCATGAGCAAGTAAGCTAATCACTATTTAAAAAAAAAAAAGAGAAGGCTGTGAGCACAGGCCTAGTAAACAGTTTTTTATTTTAATAGTGAATTTTCTGTTCTCCCCAAACTCTTTTTAGTAATCTGACTTACAGAGCATGTTGAGAAAGGTGAAGACAGGCATGCTTTGTTTGGAGTGGCAAAAATCACTTCATAGGTCCCAGGTAGTTAGCATCCTTTGGATATTTTCTCCAGATTATGCCAGTGTGTTGGGAAATAAGCAGGCAAATAGACAGATGTTTGACAAGCTAGATATTGTGGGTGCCCTTTGGGAATGAGTGAACAGTGCGGAGGCACAGATAGATCATTACGGTCTGAAAAGAATAGCGCTGCGAGGAGTTACCCGGGGCTCTGGCCGACACTCAACACTCAGGGGAAGGATGAGACCGATATACAATTAGATGTTTACTTGTGCCATTGGAATTGGAACTCTTCACTTGCTGCTGAAGATGGGGTCTGAGCACTTATGGGAGTGTCCTGAGTGCCGTGATGTCAATTCTTAATTCAACATTCAGCATTTTTGTTAATCTAATCATTGTTGTTGCCATCTTACCTATCTTGATACTGAAATGCAGCTTCGGGGCTAAGAGGTTAGTGTGTGCGGTAAACAGTTTCATGATACTTGAGTACTAGGGTTTGTTCCCTGTCGTGGAATGATTTTGTCTTTTAAGGGTTTGTGACAGTGATTGACATTCTGTGTGTATTTCAATGGCACAAAAGTGGAGCAACTATGGGGTGACCCGTTTGCTATGAAGCTAAAACTAAGATTGACAGATACTCATTTCTCAGTCCAGTGATATTTTTGTTTCACTGAGGATCCTATTAGCACTTTGCATCATAATCTCTGTCTTGATTTTGCTGATTGTTAGCCCAACTTCACAAGCATCAGCAAATGCAGATAGTAAAGGCTGCAGTTCTTCATATTTTCACGTAATGAATTTAAATAATGCGGACACAAAGAATACATTACCCAGTTTATTGCCAGGCATATTTCGTTGTATCTCGTCAGGTAATTACAGTTCTTCTGCCCTCTCCCAGTGTCCTTCACTCTAGCCCTTTGTAGACTTGTTCTTTAAAATTTTAATGGGTTGAGGTAGTCAGTCTCATACTAACTTCCCTAGTTGCCTCTTTTGATATGTCAATGGGGTCTATCTGTCAGTATCCTCTTCTTGTCATTGTTGACACACAAGGCATTCACAGGTGATCTCCATTGTTTCCTGTCTGGTGCTTTTCTGCCCATTGTATCAGATGTTATTCTTTACTCCTTTATTTCCATTTCTGCTGCCCTTTTCCAGGCTTCCTTAGATCATCCACATCTCTTTTTTTCCTTCTGTCTCCATCCACCTGAGAGCTCTCCTAGCAAAAAATGTCAGAGGCATTCTGCAAACATGTCCAAGCCGTCCCCATCTTCTTCCAGTGACGAATATTTTGTTTTCCTCTACAGTTCTTCATTTGCGACCTTGTTTGGCCAAAATATGCTTAAGTAAGGTTCTTTTTAGACATTTATTCTGAATTCTGTGTTTATATGTCATTCCCAGTGTCATTTTCTGTCAATTTTTTATTTTACTGATTCTTTCTTCATTTGTAGTCTTTTCGGTTGATAGTTTTTGTTTCCATGAAATACGACCTATTCTTCTGTATATCCACACATTTCTAGAAACTCAGTTAAATTTTCTAGTTGCTTTTTTATTGTCCAAGTTTCCGCACCATACAGCAGGGTTGAATTATACATAACATTTGACAATTTTCATTTTTAATGTATTGTATAACTCTCTAGCTGTCAATAATTTTTATATCTTATTGAAATTAGTTTTAGCCATTCCTATTCTCTTTTTAATTTCTGTTTCACTTCTGCCATCATGTGTTATTACGTGTCCAAGATAGGAGAAACTTTTTTCGAATATCTCTCTGTTTACTGTGATTTTCACTTTTGGTCACTTTTTTCCATTGTTAATTGCCATAGTGTTTGTTTTTTCGAATGTTAATGATAGGTTATGGCGTTACTATTCTTTGCCTCCTTTATGGCCCCCAGTAATACATGGGCATTGATTAGTAACCTAATTGAATTATACTGAAACAGTACTTCCATTCAAGTGTTTGCCTGCGAACCTCCCTTTATCCAGCATTGTCATTAAGCACATTGCATGAATCATGTAGTGTGAGCAACATGCTGTCATCAGTTATCTACATATGCTGCTTTGAATTAATGTGGTATAGCACAGATGTTACTTTTGTTGAAGCAAAAGGCATTATTTACTAGGTCGTTCTGTGTTGCTAAGCATAAGTTATGAAACTGCTGCAGCTGAATTCTGACAAACAATTGATGTTTTTTTCCTGTGGACTAACACTTGTTTCTGTGAGGTATTTGGTAGCAGTTTTGCTGATGTTATATTTGTGCCTACCATTATTATTCTTATCCTCACTTTTATTCCTCAATGAAGCACATGTCCTCAGCCAATTTACATCTGACCTATCTATCTTTTGCTAACACCGACAACTCTGTGTACTCTCAAAATTATTCGTCTCTGTCCATTATTCTCTTGTTCACGTGTTTTAGGTTGTCTTTCATTTCTTTTGCCTGGGGGTTCCTTGAAAAAAAAAAGATTTTTATTGATATATTGTTTCCTTTTGCAACTGGCCGAATGGTTAAGAATACGGGGAGACCCAGGTTCGAGTCCTCAGTAAGGTTGTAGATTTTTTCTGTCCAAGGCGAAAATAAAACTCTAACCTGCACATTCGTGTCAACGGCACTAGACGTGGCCCTAAATCCTCAAGCTCAAACCCCTCCCCCTCTGCCTACACTGCAAAAGTGGTAAATACAGGCAGTAATGGCAATTTGTGTGTGTTTTCCTCTTATGTACGGCAAATCCAGTGCCAGTGTATCTTCCTTACCTCTTGATTCACTGGAATCTAGTCAGTTCTCTCCACAGTTACAGATACTGTCATCTCTTCTTCTTTCGTTGTCCCTGCCAGTGGTTTTCAGATGAGAATGTCACAGGCCTCTGTGAAAATGTGGTCTGACCCATGTCCTCCACTGATCCATACAGCTTGGTTTCCACCCACATGCTAACTCTCCAGACCTGGGATTGTCCTGCTGCATGCAGAACACGAGTCTGCTGTACATTTTTAACAGTTTTCTGGGTGCTTTATTAATATATTACCCCAGATGACGTCATAGGACAGTGCAACATTTTAGAGGGTGGTAAGACTGGATTTCCCAGCTTTCTGATGCTTTAAACGACCCCTAAACATCTAGAACTGGCCCTAACCTGAATCCATCTATGTCCACGAGGGAGTGCAACTTAGGTCCCACAACTGCAATCAGCCTAGGTACCACATCCGCATGTAGCCTATCTACCACCCCTGAAATATTAGACTGTCCCGTGGCCTGTGGATTTCCCCTGTTTAGGGTAGGGTATTATTAAAGCACCATTTTCCGGTGTGCGTGGCCCTCATCTTGAATGTCCTATATATATATATGGCTGCTGAGTCTGTCCATATCACAATCTGAATACAGTGGTTTGTTGCTTGCATTTCATCCTGTCATCTCATTTGAAGTTTTTTTGTGTGCAGAAATATCAGTTAATATATGTTTATATTTATTAGTAATCATACAAGCTGTTTGTTACTGATAAAAAGAACAGAACTTATTCAACTTCTTCATCACTTCCTTTTTTACCATTTCAGGTGTTGAGAGAGGTATAAGGTTCTTCTTCTTGCTCTTCTGACTGCCTCGACCACAGGCACATCATGCTGTTTTAGAGTTTCTCTGATATCTTTCCATCTTGTTCTTGGTCTACCTTATGCTCTACAACGTCCTCCTCCGTTGGTGTATTCTTAGTATTCTATGGTCTTAAAAGTCATTCTAAGTGGCAAACCATTTGATTTGCTGTCTTTGTATGTAATTTACAATTGGTTCTGTACTGACTTTCTTTTATGATCTCATTCCTGATTTTACTTCTTTTGGTCACACCTCAAACATCTCATTTCCAAGTTCAGCCAAGATTTATCATCGGAGTGAAGAATACAGTGATATATAAACTAACTGATCAAACAGTATTCAACCATGGCAGTGTTAAAGAGCTGATTTAACACGTATTAATTATTATGTTTGGTCCTGGGTTTAATTACTGTTGACTTCTGGACTTTTTCTAGTGCTATGAAAGCACCTGTTTCCTTTTGCATGCTTTTTTGAATTTCTGTGTGGGTGTCCCTGTCTCTATACGCATTGCTAGCTAAATAGGATTAATTTCTTTTTCTGCATTTGCCCTTAAAAAAAAAGGGTTTGGCATTTTATGTTGTGGTTTACAGCCAGGCTGCGATATCTGAACCTTTTAGCCCAGCACAGCAGATCCTTAATAAGTCATCTTTTACAACATGTTTATTAGGGGAGCATTGAGTTTATTCTTTTGTACCCCAAAATGGTGCCCCCAAACCCACACATGGAAAATCAGTGTATTATTACTTTTTTTGAAGTGAGTTTTATGTGTGCTTGTTTTGTTGTTGTTGTTGTTGTTGTTGTTGTTGTTGTTGTTGTTGTTGTTGTTGTTGTTTTGTTGTTGTTGTTGTTGTTGTCTTTGCTTGTGAATTTTCAGACCTTATTATGTTGTGACCTTCCATAAAGTGCAGCTTCAGAACAGTATTAGTATGCCACGATTGGGTGCACAGCTATCTATTCCACCCCCAAAACCAAGCCACTAATATTCTAGACTCAGCGATTATCGGTCTGCAACCTACTTTTGGCAATGTGCTCAAGAAGATCATTGCTGTTGTTAATAGACCCATTGCTTCCCTAGAATGTTTTTAGGCGACTAATTAGAGGTTTGTCCTTCAAAGTTGAAGTGCATCTGGCTGAGAGGCAAGAAACCAACAGTCTGCATACAAATAAGCCAGATCTGTAAAATGAATGTGAATGTAAAACACAAGTTCTTGAACAAGACCAGAAATGCATCAACAACCAGGCAGATAATTAAAATCTTATTTGTTAGACCAAAATTTGCAGAAAACGCAGCCTAGCTGCAAATCTCAACATAACCTGATCACCACCCTTTTAATGGAGAATGCAGAAGAAAAAATATGTTGCCTATGAAGTTATTTGTGTTTAAATGTGTATTTTTCACATATATAATGTGTTTGCAGACATAAAAATATCCACACATGTAGAGTCATATATTTTTTCTCCACAGGAAATGGATGAACTGAAAATAGAATTAGATGTTTGTCAGAAGCGATTAGATGCAAAATATAAAGCAGTGGCTATCCTCAAAGAGCAGGTTGGGATTTCGTTGTTGGTGTTTCTTCTTGTCTTCTACTTAGTGTTCACTGGCTGTAAACTCTGGTGGGTTGTTCATCCACTTCTGGACTTTGGTCTTGTTCCAGAACTTGATTTTTGCATACACATTTGTTTCACAGATCTGGCTTATTTATATGCAGACAACTGGTTCCTTGCCTCTCAGGCAGATGCCCTCTGACAGAAGAAAATGCCCCGACATAGAAGGAAACAACCCTAATAAGTCTTTGCTGGGGGAGGGGGTGGTGTAGCGACTAGAGGCTTGCCTGTGGATACAAAGGTCATAGGTTCAAAACTGAATGAATTTGGACTTTTATTCAGGAATGACCTTTGCTCCCAGGCTGACCCTGCCTTAAATGGGTGCATAGTAAAGGGCGGCCAGCATGATGTTGACCAAATCACCCTACTGAGTGTCAATTGGTCTATAAAATGTGTACTCAGTATGCTTAAAAATGGGATAAAGGGTCCCTTTTTAAGGGGGGAATGGGACAGTGGGTCTGTTCTTCCCCCCCCCCCTTCAAAATGGGGCCCCGGAACCCACATAGGTAGCCACTGGTGTTTCACTCATTGAATACCAAGCAACTCACTATTTATTTAATGATTATATAATGTCCCCTATGGATTAAAAGGCCCCATTCTGATGGGGGTGGGGAGATGGGTAAAGTGGGAGGAGAACAGACCCACTGCCTCCTCATCAAGCATGTCAAAGGAGTTGACTAATTTGGAGCTTTCTTCGAAGTCAGAGTACATCTGCCTGAGCGGCAAAGAGTGACCAACTGCACACAGATAAGCCAATAAAATGCC